>OY294067.1:10799662-11345662 GCA_958510875.1 Endomychus coccineus
TAATATAAGTTGTGCTCCAATATGCGATAATATCTGCATTTTCAAAATACAATCAATGGATGAATTGTCTGCGATCCGCAAAATAAACAGATGGTAATGTATGATTGATTCTTGGTTATGTTTAATATTGTTTCACGTTCTGCGAAACAACAATTCTGTAATTGTACATAAATGTTTGTACGTGATACCGAATGCTTCACAATTCAAGTAAATACGTGTAAGAATCAGAATTACTTTGTGAACGTATTTTCTCTTAGTTGGCACGAGGTTTTAATTAGTAGTCAGTTAAGTTAACCACTGTAAAGACTAGTTTCTCATCTGTCAGTTACTATTCACTTAGATTCAACTTATGCAAAAGGCACTCGCGGTTTGTAGAAGAACACACATGGGATTATGGACTCGTCTCCATCAACCAGTCTATTGCGTTTGTACTTATATTTCTTACCTTCTTAAAGGCTTATCATAATAATTATGATAGGACGTACAAATATCTCATTCACTCCAAAACAATTTTGCAAAACTACCATTACTTCTTTGGAATGATTCTGATTTTGTTCATATAAACACATTATATCTAAATTCTCGGCAAAATTGGTCACACTACCACATATGCTTATTATTTTCGTCTTAACGTAAAGATATACTATTAACATCATGAAGATGCATGTAGGAATTTGCAAGGGTTTTAATTTATTTAAATAGTATAAATTTGACTTAATGATTGAACGCCAGCTCTGTGATTTACAGACTTAGAGTCATGTTTTATGTGAATCATCTCCAGGATAGATCTTATATAATAATTGGTTTCTTTAGCTAAAACATTAACATTCACTAATTTATTTATTTATTATTTATCATTGGGAACACACATTAGGCAATCATCTGCATACCGTTGAAAGAATACGGGTTGAAATCCAATGAATTCAGTACAGATTCGTCTAGGCATTCCATAACTAGGTTAGCAATAGTAACTGAAATAGGAGATCCCCTTTCTGTGCCGAATATTTGTTCAAAATATTCCTCACCTTGTTGAAAATAAGTGTATTCTAAAGAAAACTTCACTGCATTTATACATTCAGATTGATCTAGAGGTGTTAGGTTTATAATCTCTGCCCAACGTTTTTTGATGCTACTCAATGCCAAAACGACTGCTATATTTGTAAATAAAGAAACAACGTTCAATGAGCTTAATTGATGATCTGTTAGGAAGCATCATCGGATAACATGATTGAAAAAATAACAAACTGACACCATTATTTAGTGGAAGATGCCTGCAGATATCGTTCAAAGAATTATGAAATTCAAAATACAATCTGAGGACCTACTTGTTGAGAAGTCCTGTAGATACTAATGCAATTCAAAGCTAGATAGATGAGCTCTCATCCTCGAATACCATCCTTATATATTCTGTAAACATTGTGTAAGTAGTTTCGAATCAAGGTCGTATCTCAAGAAAACAAATATTAATCAGGAAATTAGTACTTAATTGCAAACACTTTGCAACAGTTTTGTCTTAATGGTTTTTGAGAACTATTCGGAATGCTTAGAGGGAATGATAAAATATATTATGTAGGTGTAGCCAAGTAGAGATTAGTTTAATGCATTAGCATGCGATATTCCTCGTAAATTATTATGTCACTACCACTATTGGTAATTTACATTCACATATCTCTATTACCGGAGAAATAATTACTCTCTTCATATCATCAATTTTATCACTTCTATTTTCATAAATTTATAATATATGATCAAAATAACGCTCATGCAAGCAAACAACACGCACGCTCATAAAAAGGACATGACTACCAAAGGATGGTGGAATATTTGCGTTATTAGGAGAAAACATTTTCACATAGTCCTATACTTGAAATCTTCAATGAGGGTTGTCGCGAACACACTGAGAAGTGTGCAGGGGGAGTTTTTATTATTATAGCAAATTGTATGAAAAAGTTGCATGTTCTTTCGTTTCCCACATTATATCGATATTACAAAAATAATCATACTATCCGCCATCCGTAAATTAAGCATTTACGAAGCAAAAACTGTATTCCTATAAAATTATTCCCTGACTTTTGTTAGCAAAATAGCTTTCGGACAAGCCGGCGGGTCAAATGTAAATGATTGTAGGAGCAGAAAATATATTGCAAATGATATGGAAACCGCTAATGAAAGAGGTCAAATTATTGTACTCTATGGTACTCTATGTTACGCGGAAATTTTATCCAAATGGCCCTAGAATAACAGACGTTCGATCATGAAGTCAGATTTATAGTAATTTAATCAATTCAAACCCTTGCAAATTCCTACATGCGTCTTTATAATGTTAAAGGTATATTTTAGGTTGAAATAGCAATATTTCTAATAAGGTCTGACAACCTTTTTCTATTACCTCATAAATTTGTAACATCTGGTTAGAAACTGTATACTTGAGCATTATATTTTGGTTTCAGTCTCTTCCAAACATTGCTTGAAATGACTTCGAATATTATAAGTAGATTGCTATGCAGTGAATTCTTAATACATATTCATATACTTGAAACATTAATGGGTTACAATTTCGGCATTTCGTGTTTCTATTCGCTTTGACGACGTGGGCATTTTAAATTGAAATTGGTGCGATAAGGACGCTTTGTGCCGATACAATTAGTTTTAAGATACCCCGTCTTAGACATTGATACGTCTTCATGATGGTCGTGATGGTTGAAACGTACGTAAAGATGAGAATAATAAGCTTATGTGTTAGTGTGACCTATTTTCCGAGAATTTATATACCTATAACATTAACATTTCACAGTAAAGTTTGTGTTTACCTAAAGATAATACAACGATTATCAAGGCAAATATCCTCCTGTTTCTTTCAATATCTTTATAAATATAAGTACTAGTAACAGGTATAATTCAGTTGTTTCTCTGATGATACTAAGGTAGTTGACGAAATGCAGATAAGATTTAAAAAATCAATAGTGTATAGTGGTATTTGTGATTTAACACTGAATGGATCATCAACTTCCTCAGATTCAGAAATATTTTTGTAAATATTTTGGGAATCTTCGATAGGAAGAAAGTAATACATTCAACACAGGTTTTTGTAAAGTGTACTTATTCCGTTTAACTGTGAAAATGTTAAATGTTTGCTTGTATTTACAAGCTGATACAATCATTTTAAAGATATTGTTATTCTCTCAAAGTAATTTTTACCCGAAAAACTGAACTGGCTTATTACAACTCTGTTGATCCAAGAATAATGATAGTCTAGATATCAGCTTATATTTTTTTTATCCATTTTCAATAATTCAACACCAACGAAATTCAATTCGCGAACCTCGAATCACCGCACTTGTTCTATGTTTTATTGATTGAAAAAGGTGTGAAATAGGTGCGATCATTAAAACCAATTTGGTTGAATGTTCACGTTCAGATTATTCTTTACGTAAATTGATCTTGCCCCAGTAGATTGGGAAAAGTAGACTCAATTGATATTCGAACTTGTAAAACAAATTGATATTATACTGGATGATTATTCGTTTTATATACGCTATAAAATAGTTTCCAACAGTTGTCTTTAGGATGAATTATCGCAATTTCCACCATTACGTATAGAAAATGCAACTTTTCTCTATCTTTCAAGTATTTTTGGTCGTAACATGTGTCCATTGGCCCAAGCAGAAGACTAAAGGTAAACTGACTAACACCAGTTTTCTGCAGGTTGTTTACCCTTTCATACAAACTTGGTGTGACCATTCCCAATAATTATAGACCCATTGCACTATCATCTGTGATCTCTAAACTGATGGAAAAAGCAATACCTACAGAGCTCCAAAATCATGAATGACCGGCAATATCGCTTTAGTCCGCAGAGATAGACAGGAGATCTGCTTGCCTACGTAACACATGTATGGCAGAAATCTATTGAAAAATATGGGGAATCTCTAGCTGTATCATTGGATATCTCCAAAGCATTTGAGCGGGTCTGGCACTAAATCCTTCTTGGGAAACTTTCATCATATGGTTTGCTGCCTCAACTTTGCAGCCTACTATCGAGTTTTCTCTCAGATGGATCACTCCATGTGGTGGTTGACGGAGTATTCTCTGGTACAATAGCTGCCAACGCTGGTGTTCCACAAGGATGTGTCTTGGCACCAACTTTGTTTTTGTTTGGCTTCATATGAACTACCTGCTGAAAGGTGGAAGATCTCTGCTTTTTCTATAGATATTTCCAGGGTCGGTGTTCATCAGAAATGTCGTCTGTTGTTCCACCATCAGTGATTCCAGATAGGTGAACTAGACGAGCTCAAACTAGTCACCCCTTCATTGTCAAGCTCGATACCTTATTCCTACCAGATTTCATATTTCTATCGAACAGCGAAGTTGTGATATTCTTTACCTAGTGAGGTTTCTTCCTATATCTTCAACCTCCAAACCTTCAAGAAAAATTCGAATGTCTATCTCCTTCCCCACCATTCTACCGTTGGCTCACACGATGCTTTTCGAACTTTATAGGTTTCCTTCTCGTGTAGTCAAGGTATAAAAAATGTTATGGACTGACATAATAGATTGGCAATGTTTCTAGGATGATAGAAGATAAATCGCTGATAATTTATTTGTACAAATTGTAGGTGTGAAAATATGTTAACTATTGATGGTATGTCATTTTCAATCTACGGAATAAGTTGGAATAATTTGCTATTTCCTTTGGAAAGCAATCTCTGTATATTACACGCGGTGATAATACTTAATTACGCCGTGAATTAATGATACGCCTCACAGTGTTCTGAACAGCTTTGCTGTAATTTAAAGGTACATCTGAGAGTTAACGTCTCCTGAACGTTTATTTTACAATCATCAAAGTGTTTATGAGAAAAAATGTATCAATCCTGATTTAATTGGATCAAATTAGCTCTAGCTGTCATAACAATTTCGTTAGCGTTACGAAATCCATCACAACACTCAAGCATAATTTTTCACCAAAACGCTCGGATATTGTATCGTCGGAAATTTTGGATGAATATAAAAATTGAATTTTTCGAACTACAGGATACACATTTCGAACACATTGTGCATCTCACATGTTCAATCTTCTGGTATTGGAATGAATACAAGAATGCATAACCTTCTTGTATTGAACAATAGGCGAGTGAGAGATTGACTCCTCTCATGGGCCAGTTAATTCATTAAAATATAAGGTATTATTTCCCAAATCTCCGAATGGGTCCATTCGTTCTATATAGAACATGAAACGAAATAAGGGTAGAAACTGGGTTTAATTAACAGACGAGAATATTTAGGGAATCGTTGCTGTATTCTTTATCTTAGTAGCACACAGATCTAATTAGAATTTCTTGTGATTAATGTTACAGTTATTTCGCATTGGGAGCATAAAACTGTTCGAATGCCTGTACTGCTTGATTGTACAATTTGAATAATATGTAGTCTTTGTTATTGTAAAGGATTAGATGCTTCCACATTTTAATAAAGGCATTGTTCTCGTTTCCTTGAATATGGGGCAATTATTATTTTTCTTTGCAAAACACAGACGGTTAAAATCAGAAATCAGTAACAAATATCATAAACTAGATCATTTACAACTTTTGGCTTATAAATTACATTTAAAACAAGCTTTTGAAACAACATCATACGAACTCGAGTGCTTTTATTCTGAATTATTAAGCACAATTTCGGCAAAATCAATAGAAAAATTATATCAATCAACAGTTGTTACCAAAAACTCTGAGAGAAGAAACTAAGAATATACACATTATTCACAATAAAATCGATATTAATTTGAATGAAACAAACGGAAATGAGTCATTCAACAATCATTTTAAGAAATTACCTACGGAGGATTGAAGCAATGATATTGAAAATACGATTAGGTCTCTCAACTAAATATATTGCATACCTGAGATTCATAAACTGGGTAATTCCATTATACCACTCAATTCAAACATTAATTGTCCTACGTATAACATAGCAATATGGATAGTTAAGGAAATTAACAACTTCCAGGCCGCACCAAGTTTGTCTGTGAAAAATTCTTGGGGAACTTATTGCAAAATTGAAAGATTTCAAATTTGAACCTGGTGATTCTCTCGTTTCATTTGATGTTGGTTCACTATGTACAAATACTTCAATCCCTGAGTCGCTAAACATTCTGAAGAAATGGCTTTCAAATATTAATATCCCTGATAGAAACTGCACAGAACACTTGATCATTACATCTTTATGTAAGGATCAAAATTATTTCACTTTCAACAAAAATATAAACAAACAAGCGGGTGTTGCAATGAGCAATCCACTTTCTTTCACATGGCTTTTGGAACACGGTTAATAGCGAATTTCATTCACTGAAATTCACTGCCGGAATAGAAACAGATAATCAGCTCCCTTTTCTTGATATTAACATTATAAAAGATGGTAATTACTTTTATTTCGACTTATACAGAAAACCCACTCAAACAAATAGATACACTCCGGCGGATAAAGCTACGCCATTTTGATATAAAATAGCTCCATTTAATAGTCTTGTTCATAGATTATTGAACTTCTCTTTGAGCTAATAAAATTATAACAACGAAGCTAAGAAACTTCAGCACATGGCGTTGGACAAATCTTTGATCAATAATTTAACTCCTAAACAAAAAAGGAAATTGGAACGTAGCAAACTAACTAAATTAGAGCAATTACCTTCAAATAAAATTCACTTATCATCATCTTTCAGTAATTAATAAATTTCGTAATTTGTTTTTTAAATTCCCAATACAACCAGTTCATAGAGGTAAGAACAAGCTACAAAACCATTGGGGCAGCAGCTTTGGTAAATTTTCTAAGTTTGACAAATCCAGGATTTACAAAATTGTGAGTAGTATTCAAAATGCTATGTGTGTCAAACTAGAAGGAACACTTTATCTCGGTATAAAGAAAAATAGTGTTAAAACACAGTACATACAAATATCTAAGTAATTAAGAAGAGATGGAGATGTATAAACAAAAAAGCAATTTATTAAATTCCGATTTATCTCCAGCTGAGGGTAAACCCATTGTTTACATTATTATCCCCCAAATAGTACTCTGATGATGGCTATTAGGTAGCCGAAAGGTCCTCAGTACTAATAGTAATAATATTCATAGTGGATAAGAGTCATTATATTTTATCTATAGTGCCTACTATTTTATTCACAATAAGCCATCACTTTGATCACAACCGATAAATATTACCGAAAACGAGGAGAGGTTTGAAGTTTGAATTATTATGAATCATTCAAAAACAACTTGCGAGATATTCATCAACTGGGTATTCCGATTATTGTTAAAAATAATAGTTTAGGAACAAGGTGGGTATAATAAATGATGGAAATGCATATTCACACTCTCGTAGCTTGGACATTGTAGCATAGCCAGTTCACAACATAGAAAGATTCAGGTGGTCGTCTTTCGTTAACTGCGAATTTGCTAAAGTGGTCGTGAATAGTAGTGTTCACTGTAATACGAATTTTTCCGACGCAGAAAAATGATTATTAAATAATCGTCGGCCGCTTTATCAAAATTGATTGAATTATTAGTAAGTCCTCGTTATAATTGACGAATCAATAATACAGGCCCAGGATCAGTTAATGAAAATGTGACTATGTTTACTCATTGTTTGTATGCAATGTAGCAGCTTTAAGTGGCAAGCCAAATTACAATATCAGTTAATTGCAATTAGTAGCGATAGACGAGACCCCTCGCTAGGCGGTTATCGGCGAGCGTCGACCGAATACACTATTAAATTACATCGAGGAAAGGTCGCTGGTCAACCTCGGAAGACAAGGCGCTGTGATAATTACCAAAGTTTCGAGCGACTTCGTTCCCGCTCTGTAGTTACGCTTTTCTTAACCCTAGGTTCTCTGATCGAATCTCTATCCCTCTTGTATTTGGTTTACATACGGCTATTACGAACGGAAGTCGCTATTAAGTTCCTCCACATATTGCTCCGACCAATTTTCCTATTGCAACAAATTATCAACGTTCCAGCCAACTTTCCAATATAGTTAAATCGGCAAAGTTCAGAACTGCTAATCCAATCAAAGTCTCTGTGGCATTAGAATTAGTTATAGATTGAGTGATTATAGCGACTAATCAAGTAACTGAAATGTTACTTGAACACGAGGCTTGTGGTTTGTTCTTCTATCCTTTCCACAAATTATCAATTAAACCGTATTACGAAATAACTACAGTTACAGCTTCAGTTCAACTTTGCAGAAACGGAAACCTCATTAGTATAATATCATATTAGATATGGTTAATTTGTATTCGCAAAATGGAAGCTATTATATGATTATTATTTAATATGAAACGAAGCATCAGTGAATGCAACAGTCCATGGTGAATAAGAAGAAACTTTCACACATACACCATTTCTTATAAAGAAATATGCATGTGTGAATTGATATTCGATTCGAAACATTGTAACCTCTACAATAACTACATGATTTATCAGGGCCCAACTTGGATATTATTATTATTATGCCCAAAATACAAAATATGAACAGTACCTAATAATTTATAATAAATTTAGAAATGGGAGCAATCGAGCGATAGCAAAATGATCAAAAATATAACTGAAGAATGTGAAGTAAATGATAAAAAAGAATTATGTAGTGTAGATAAAAATGTAATATTTAGTTGTGAAATCACTCACACAGTAGGACGAACAATAGAACCGCGAACCACCGAAAGGAACACAGGTAACACACAATGCGTCACTAAGAGAAAAATAGCAAACAGTTGACAGATGTATTTGACACTACATAATCCGATAGACTACTCCAGGTTAGGAAAATCCTGTTTGATAGAAAGTTTTGGCAGGATGTGAATTTGGAGTTTTCCCGTGATGACTTAAAACTGTGACCACGAAGTCGGATGTCAAAATTTAAGGTGAATGGATGCTTTAAGTCAACCGAGAATGAATCCTGTAGATGCGAAGTTTATATTAGTTCTCCACGAATTCTTCTATCGGCTAGGGAAGGTAAAATCAGTTTCTGTAGTCGCGCTTCGTATAGAGGATGAAAGAGACCATGGTCTCAGCGGGAGGTATTTCGTTGAACTCTTTCGAGAAGTCTTTGATCATGTAAGGAGACCATATCGACAAGGGGCCGAATATATGTCTTGTACAGTTGTAACAAATCCTTGGATGGACTTTGAAACGCTCTTCTGAAAGTGTAGGAGACGTGGTTTGCTCTGCGGACGATCCTGCTGATTGCTTGGACCAACTTAATCTGTAGTTGATAGTGACACCAAGATTGATTTGGTTTCCAACAGGAGTAATGAGTTGTCTTCCTCTTAAAGTGTAAACTATTCTGGGATTGTTATGTCTAAGATGTAAAATTGTGCATTTGTTCAAGTTTAGTTGGATATCTCATTCAGAACACCATTTTCCAGTAAGAATAGATCAGAGTGAAGGTCTCGATGATGTGTAAAAGAATTTGCGAATATCTTTCCATCATCAGCGTACAATGCATTCTGGCAACTCAAGGAACGTGGTAGGTCTGAAGTATGTATTAAAAAGTATGGGATCCAGCACTGATTCCTGTGGAAAACCTGAGGTACCAACATTATGCAAGTGGGACAAGGAACTACCGACATATCGAGACCCTTGGACAAACATCTGTTGCAGGCTCCCTTTTTTTTATATCGTGTATACAAATTGAATATTAGCACATTCTTGATGCAATTATTCTATGAAAATAATGATCGCTAATGAATACCAGGATGAAGTCGGAATTTAGCGAACAATGTTGCAACGCGTACATTTCACTTAACGACTGAGAATTAGTCGATGAACCTTTACTACGAAGTGACATCGTTGTCAACTCTAGTGATATTTGTGACACGCGTATATTATTTAAGTCGCGGTTAGTTCTGTGCCCATGTGAAGGTTCGATTCCTATGTCTATTTCCAAGAAGTTCTGTGACGTGCACTGAACAATGAGAGACCGTCAATGGGGACACTCCCGTTATATTTTTGCTGGTGAGAAGTCATGCTTGTATATATTTTTCGGGAAGGGTTGTGTGAAACTTATGTTTTAATACCGAAATTCTGATGTTTTCGCTCCGTTGATATCAAGAACGTCATTTTGGATGGAAATTGTGGATTTTCTATGATTCATGTTACCATAAAGGGTTCATAACACATAATGGTTACACGCTGTGAATTGGATACCTCAAACGGTAAAACGAGGTAATTATCTCAGTATTCTAATTTCTAGTTGAATAGTTTACTTTACTTCAGAGATAAAATTGGTTATCTTCTCAGGTAGTATCTTCCAGGATGTAGGTCAGTCTTAATTATTTTCTCACAAATTGTTGTGTAGTCTTCTTATTTCCAACGGCATTATCTTCGAAGGGTTTATAGCCCTGGAGTGGGCTAACTCCGATTTGCCAGTACTGAAGCAATCTACTTTCAGCGTTTTGGTTCAGGATTTCTGCTGGGCTTGCAGATTTACCGACCTCTGGTTCTGGTCCGATAAATTTTGAAGCTACACCCTCCGTGGCCAGAGAATCTGCTTCCTTATTTCCCTCAATAACCGAGTGGCCGAGTATCCATATCAGAATCACTCTATCCTTGTTGCTTAGACATACAAGAGCTTTTTGACAATTCCATACCGTTCTTAAGTTACAACGAAAGAATTGGCATTGTGTTAGTCATTTACAAAAATACAGGATATGAAAACTAGCGCCTCATTCACTCAACCCAGCAAACTATAATTATATAAACCTATAGATAGTTATATTTAGCTTAGTTACAAGCATATAAATTGATTATAAAGACTAATGAAGACCAACATAAAGTTATGTTCGTTTGCAACAGTAGTTGCAAGATAAATTCATTTAATAAGTATTAATAATAGAGTAAAAGAAATATAAGTGGTACTAGATGTATGAACTCTTCTTGATCATGCAAAGGTAAACATTTGTAAATCAAATTTGAATTAAATAACACTTCATTCCTACGAGTAACTATTAAGATGTCGTGAAGAAAGAAACATCCCACTTAGTGTCATATAATGCGAGAAGAAGTTAGTGTTATTTGAATTCGCCTCAAGGTTTGATTAGCTGAGTTTTCTAGAGTTTATGATCGGCCACCGAGTGTAGTAATATGGAAAAGTTCTCAGTATTACTGGCTTGCATATTATTCGGCGGCAGAAGTTTTTGGCAGTGTTCTCAGTTTCTCGTAGAAATGTACGTAAAAGTTCGACAAACAACTTCGAACAAGCCATTCTTTTTTCTCGTAGCATTTAGTCTTTTAATTCCATTTCCCGATAAGTACCAGGCAATGCATCAGTTAAAATTGATTCCCCTAGAAAACACATTTAAGTGCGAGCACATTTGTTTCGTACATGACGATAAATTAGACCACAGGCCCGGAGTTACGGAATTCTTGATTATGTAGCAGTTTATCTCTACTTAAGCCGCACGTGCTACTAAATCAAAGGAGATTGTTACATAATTCAATTATATTGACAAGGTCAACGCACAAACAACAACGAATTATTTATTACCTTCCACTAGTCTGGAAGGAAAAACGAAAAAATTTTATGTCCTTTACAGAATTAAAAAACTTCAATTAGTTAATTGTTGAACCATAAATCTTTAATGCGTCTTCTACTCTAATTTTACGGCGATTGTAGTTGGAGGCCGATGTCGAAATGGAAGCTTGAGTGTTATTTCATTCGTAAGATTACAAAACAAGAGAACAATACATACAAACAAGATGGTTCCATTTATTATCATAACGAATTAGGGTTCTTTGTTCGACAAACCGACGCGTATATGGGGTATGACAATTAAATATTTTCTGTTTCTATCACATAATTAGATACCGGGAGAACATTCACCATCAATGCCTTCGTCTCGCAGTTCGGACGTGGAATTTTGAAAATTTTACCTGCCGTCGAACAACGACGCTCTCGGACAATCGACAGAAAATAGAACCTAACGCGTTTTTATATCTCGGCCAGAGATGATCAATTACTCCATCGTCTGACTCGTTCCGATGACTAACTCGTAAGAGAGCGAAACAGCTGACCGTAACTGACAGACGTGTTTTCACGGCTCAATCTGGAGAACAAAAAATTTGTTGTTGTTGTACACAAACTTGAATCCCTAATACCTTGAACTTGCTGTTTATAGGTTCGAACAGACAATTCACTACTTCCAGGATTAATTGGAAACGAATTTATAATTCCTACGGATTTTGAGGTCTTCTAATGTGTTTTCAAGGGGTATACATGTGTTTACTCCTTGTATATTTCAAAGGGTTAAGCTGTTGTACAAAATTGTATAGCCGGAAGATGTGGTCACCCACCCCTAATTTCTGTTTCTTGTTATTTTTAATATTCCTAGAATGTTCTTCATCGACGAAATATTCCGAGCACCCACAACACTGACCTTTATTAATTTAAGTTCATACGGCGGTACGACATAGCGGTCGAACGGGTTGACTCCATACTCAAAATTTTCACAGAATGCTGTTCGAAAATTACTAGTTCGTAAATTCGATCGTTCTCAAGTTATTGGTCAGAGCGGTCCGTCGAAATACTCGACGCTATTCGCTTTGTTTCCCGCACTGTGCGGTGTGCTAACTTTCTGGCCTATTGTAGAGAGAAATAGTGCCTCTAAACACGGCGATTAGTATATACGTACCGGAGCACCCTCTACAATTTACGAGACGCTGTTGAGAGAACTAGGTTTGCTAGATATCTGGACTTCGGCAGCGTTGTGTGTCAAAGCCGCTTCCTTTTTTTACTACCGGGATATCAAACATTATGTTGGTCAAGGGTGGTTGTGGAATCTAAAACGTGTGTCTTAACTTTATGTTTGAAATAATTATGTCACTGTCACACTGACATCATCAATAACCTACAAATTTCATACCTATTTATTTCAGTTTTAAAACAATAATGAACTACAAATGATGAAATAATTATGTGAACTTTGAACCTTTTCAGAGGTCGTGATAGCCACAATCCGGGTCAAAAACTGTTTTGAAATAGTTAATTTTCCGTAAATCGAATGACTTTCACGTGAGAAGCCCGTAGCACGCGAGTTAGAAAAGTGCAAACTGGTTGTACCTAATATGGCTTTACGACGACTTTTCGCGTGCCGTTTTTGCTCCATGTAGTTAGATTTAGTATCGGACAGTGCCCGACGGCCCTTTTTTTTCGATAAATATCCATTAAATAGGAAAATTTAATTAAAACAGTTTGAGCTATTCTCATATCTCAGCTACGCACGTCTAACATGCGACGTACCAAAGGGAATTTTCTCGCGACTAAAATATGCACGAAGCGGGTAAAAGCTAGCCGCCCATAGCCAAAAACACTTTATTACAACTGGCCCCGGTCGCACGGGGCAAGAAACGGCCCCAAATTAACAAGACCGAGGTAAAATGTATAAACTGTAACATACGCGCAGCGAGCTCCTCGAGGCATATGTCAAAATGATTTCGTTCGTGGCTAATTACATAGGACGTCTGACGTTCATGCAATCATGTTTTTAGATAATTCGAACCTTCTAATTTCGATAGGCCACGTGTAAATTCTGGAGTCCAAAGCGCTAAAGACTTCTGAGTGTTACAATATTCGTATAAAATTTCGAAATTTCGCACTTTTAGAAACTTCAAATTAATTATGACATAATTATTTCAGAAGTAAAGTAAGACACACGTTTGAGATTCCACAACCACCCTTGACCAAGATAATTTTTGATATCCGGGTATAATATCTATCCACTATCCACTTTCAAGATAGAGCTCATCTAGACAATTGCATGCGGCGTTCAGCTTGGAATATACATGCAGTTTTGTTTGAAACATCAAAAAATTTAATGAGAGGGAAATATCTTCAAATTGGCTCATAGTTGGTTTTTACATAGCGAAATGGAGCTCACGCAAATAGACAGGCTGCGGCGCGCGCTCTTTATCGGCTCATGCATTCGCTACGGTCACGCCGGTTCTTTCGGCACAGCCACTCACTCCGTCTTAATCCTTCTGGCAATATTTCAATACAGTGTTGATCCTGAAGACGGGTTGGAAATTAAATTTGGAGGAGTGATGAAATGAATGCATTAGTTATACGGGAATGATCACTGGAACTTCTATATAACATTTTCTGATACATTTTGCATCATTTGGTCATGTTGGGGTGTGGAATGCAATATTTTCGTCATTACGAAGTCGTTCATTTCGAACGTATTTGCTTAGTTTAGATTAATCAAGACTTGGCGTTTTCCCGGAACGTGCATTACGTTGAATGAAATTATTATTTATCAACCCTTCTTATGCAACACGGTTCGCACATTCTTATTTGAGAGTATGCGCTCACGATGACAAAGTATATCTCATACTAATTGCCTCGGTCGACATTAATACAGATACAAGCAGATGCGCAAGCAACGTGGTCTAAGAATGCCATGTATGGTAGAGCGGTCTTACATTGGCAATGTTTCTAAGCATGTTTCCAGTGTAAGACTTGTCCAAATGCAAATTTCCGTATAGTGAATGTTGTTAAATATCAGCTTATTTATAGTTACAAGGCATTTAACCATGTTTTATATTCACGCTCCAGCACTGTACCAATTTGGATAATTTCTATTCCCGAGCGAATGAAAAACGAGATTTGAACTTGATGTCTAAACAATCTTGATAAAGTACAGCAATTTACATTACATATTCGCATAAACGCATGCTCCGGGAATTAACGTCCTCGTTCTCTCAATTTTTTTCGACGATAAATAATTTTTAATAACCAGAAATTTGATTCCGCATTCGCTGCATCTCACATCACTCATTTTGTGGAACAACTTAATTGTTCCCAGTGATCTATACATAGTTAACGTTTGTTACAGAAAGGGGTATCCACATTTAAATTTAGAAATGCTGTCAATCTCAGGGGAAAAATCTGAAATGCTGGAAATCGTTGGATCGGATTTATCAACAATTTGAACACAATTTTACAAAATTAAATGTAAAATTTTCATTACTCCCAATGAACCGAACATTCACATTCAGATCTTTATATTATAAGTATAACAACCCCGCATCCTTGTAAGGGTCTAGGTCAGAGGTCTTTTATTATTTGATGCAGATACTGCTTTGATTATCATAGACAATCTATACAAATTTAATAATGAGCTTTTCGTATCATTACAAGGTATTTGAAAAACGTTAATGTCATATTTTGTATCTGGTGATGAAATAGTTTTGTTTCTTTTATTTATTTGTTGCCAATCCTGTCAATGAGTATTTTGTCTCTTGGTAAAAATACCTTCTGATAGTCCAGTAAACGGGGAACTTGATAAGGAAATTTTTTTTTCATTGACCGTTTTGATCTGTGAGGGCTCATTCGATTAGTCTTGACATCTAGATCAAAGCTAACCACTTTTCGTCCTTGACAAATTGTTTATTTTGTTAACAAACAGTAAATAGTGTCAAAAAAAGCTTTGAACGCTATTTTCCATTGATTTAAGCAGGTAAAGTGTATTTTTTATTTAGTTGACCGATAAATAGTATTTATTCAATGTTTCTAATAATGTGCTGATTAACTATTTGTCATTAAACAATTTCTTAGTTAACTAATCGCAAAAAAAACTAAATATTCGACATTAGAGTCCTTTTCGGATAATTAGGACCTGAATAAATGTTTTTTCACATCAAGGAAAGGTTATATTCTGGAATAAATAAAAAAAACATTTCAAATTATATTTACATTAGTTGATTAAATTAAGACAAAATTTTGAAATATTACATATGAATTTGGAGAAAGGGACCATAACAGGCAGGAGCGTACCCTAAAGGGGAGGAAGTGGGGCAGTTAAAAACTTTGTTCATCAAAATCAAATTATCCGAAAGTAACTGTAATCTTGAATATTTTTGTTAACTAAGAAATTGTTTATTAACTAATTATATCAACAACTAATTAAAAAATGGACATCAAATTCATGTTTAACAGGTTCTAATTATCCGAAAATGACTCTAATGTCGAATATGAAGAAAATTTTAATTTTGTTTGTTAATGAATTAACTGAGAACTTGTTTATTAACAAATAGTCAATTAACACATTGCTATAACCATTGAATATACACTGTTCATCGGTCAAATAAATAAAAAAATAAACTTTACCTGCTTAAAATCAATGGAAAATGGCGTTTAAAACTTTTTTGCCACTATTTATTGTTTATTAACAAAATAAACAACTTGTCAAGGTTCGAAAGTGGTAAGCTTTGTTCTAAGTTTCAATGAGCCCTCATAGATCAAACTCGGTTCATGAGAAAAAAAGTTCCCTCGACTCTGGGCTTCATTTATTTTTGACATTGGATTTTGTGTTAATTTCGGGGTGAAGACAATAATACGCTGCCATTGTGATGATAAACATTTCACCTAATTGTGGAAGGTGAACTACTGAAGTTCATACTTCCTTTCAATCAAAAACTGCTTATTAGATTTTTTATTTATAATCACGTATTTTCGTAATTATTATATGATTATTCTAAATAACACCTGCAACCGACCGATGTTTCTAACGACTTTTATCATTAGTTGAAATATGTATGATTATTTTTTCGCTTTTATATGGATAGTATACATTATTATACTTTCCATGATAAATTACTTCAAACATTATGCAACGTCACAAGTTCGTTGATTATGAAATAACCTTATCATTTGGAATCATAAACGGGTACAAAATACACCTCCGATCTGTTAAATAATTTATGCATGGACGATAATTTCTGTTAAACATAAAACTGGATGTTAGGATTAAATTGCGTAAAGTGGTTTTCAATGTTGCAGCAATTTCCGTTAACATCAAATTAAACAATTTCCATTGAATTAGTATACGATATATGAACGGGATAAAATGAGTTATGGCTCAAACGAAATTGTGTAATGTGTTTTGTCGAATATCGAACAGTCTAAACAGGGTTTCAATTTCAAATTTGCAGTAGTGAGTTTTGCATTAAAATTATTTGAACCAAGCGCCTAGTATCTTTAGTAAGTGTTTAACCATCTTTAGAAGTTACTCTTATACTCTTGAGCCACACGTATGCAGAAGAATCACATATTAAATTCAAATTCAAGTTCAGTGAATAAAAGTAATCTAGTAGGCTTGTTGGGAAATAATGAAAAATAGTTTTCTAGTAGTAGAACTTTAACAGTCGATTCTGAGAAAAAAAATTCCTAATTAACATATATGCAAAGACGCTTAATTTTTGAGATACAGAGGGTGTTGCATTTTATAAAAAATTTCTAAATTTTTCTTGTATCTCCGAAGATAATTACGACGTCTCAATGAAATTTGGTACCGTGGATACGTGGATAGGTTACCACATTTGCACGTAATTTGAGACCGGTATTTAACAACATACGTTTTGGAATTTGGAATGATCAGAAGATCCCTAGAATACCAATTATTTAGCGACTTTCTTCTCTTCTGCGAGCAGGCTATACTTGGCTGTTTACGAATTCAAGGAACTTATTACATTATTAATTCAAATTTTCACAATATAAACACAACAATGTGTTTCGATATCTTCGTTTACATCCGTCAGAAATGAAATTACTCTCCGAAGCTATGAATGAACGAATCTATATAACTAATACATTAATCAATATTCAAATATTTAAATGTTTTCTTCTGTTTCAGGTGAGTGCCGCTCCTGGTTTGTAACGAGTCGTGGTTTTGATTTGATTTTCTACAGTCCGTCCTACTGTTTGTAAGTAACAGGTATAATTGATAGGAAATACGAAATTGATCCTTCAGTTTACAGATTAAATGGAAGCGTTCTGATATAGCAAAACAAACACAATAGAAACGTATAAACCCTGTTCACAAAAAAAAAGAAAAGAAATGACGTCATAGTTATCAATATTACAATACCAATCCATTTAAACACTACCCCTAAATAAGTGCCGCGCTACCTTCGACAAATCTAGAACTATTTCATTCTAACAGTTGGCAACACTTTCCAAGGATGACTTCCTTGTGAATCTAAATTTCGATAGACATAAACTTAAGAAATACGAAACAGTTCTTCATAGGGCTGTACTTCTCTCTACATTTGCATCGTGTTCTGTGTAACATTCGAAAATGTCGAAGCCACTTTCATCTAATGTTCAACAAATCCTCAACAATAAATTACTTTGGCAGGAACGTGACAATGAGCTGAAGTGGTTGTAAATGTAGATGATTTTAGATCAACTGTAGAATAGTCGTTCGAACTCAACAGAATAATACAAATTACTGTCAACAAGGGTTACAATACTTCCATAGTAGAGTAAATATATCGGGAAACCAACAAACAATATTTCAAAATTCCTGTCGAAACACAATAAAACAGTCGGATATAAAACGTCTAATAATGATGTTAATTCTTTGTATGTTGGCCAAACAGGTCGCAGTTTTTACCAGACATTTCAAGAACACATGAGGAGCCACAAATTCAAAAAGACCGATTCCACTTATGCTAATCATCTTATCGAACATAACCATAATTTCACTCACAATCCCGAAATCTTACATAACAAACGGAAGGGCTCGCAATTGGATATATTGGAATCATTGGAAATTGTCAAACAAGTTAAAAACAAAAATAATAAGTATAGTCATTATAGTATAAAACCGTTCTCTGTCAATGTCTAGTTTCTAACTTAGCTCAAATGATGACACTGTGTGTTGAAACATATGCAAGCAATAGTGGATAATAACAATTTTCATTGTTTATTTAGTGTAAATTAGTGGTTCTATTTCCATAACTAACTTACAAATAACTAGATAATATTTTAACAAAAGGATTGATGCTGGTGTGAATGAAACATTGGATTTCGTCTTCAGAGGGCCCCATACGAAATAATTCAGGGAGTTTGAGTCCGGGGATCGAGCAGGCCATAAGTGAGGTGCACGTTGACAAATCCAACGATCTGCTGTTGAAAACGAGCAGCCACTAAAACGCTGTGGTGTACCATCGTGCATGTACCCCATTGCAATTATCGTTACCACTGGTGCATCCAGCAACTCAGGTAGTGATTGTCCCAAAAATATGCATTTACTTCAGCCCATACATGGTTATTATGAAAACATCTTTCTATGACATTTCTTGAGAGATTTGCTTCATCAGTAAAAAGACAAAGCGACACAGTAGTTGAGGGACTTAAACCATTGTGTTCAAAAGCTATGGACAAAATGCAATACGTGGAGAAAAATCCCCAGGAAGAAGTGCCTGAATGCGTCGCTTGTGGTATGGGTACAACAAATAGTCCTTCAAAATTTTCCACACAGTCCCATTACTTACATTCAAAGTATTTCCAATGATTCTAGTGGGAGTACCTGGATCATGTTTAACACATTTTTTCTGTCATTGGCCTTCCTGATTCTCCATTTTGTTCCTATGTAGTTGTTTCAAGAAGACGTTGATGAATAGATTGAAACGTTTTTCTATCAGGACTTTCACGTTAGGGAAATCGTTCGATGTACAACCCGTCTAGCCAGTAACGAATTCCCATCGGCAAGTCCATACAAGAGATGCATGTCAGTCATATCGGCGTTCGTACAGCGATTCGTGATAGAGAACTTCACCAACAAAAGTTTTAATTTAACAGAAAATGAAACGCAATTAGTTTGAACAAATTTAAAACATACAAAATGACAAATCACGAAACGTGTTCCAATTACATCCACGTTTGAACTGATGCCTGCTGTCAGTACACAAAATATCTGTTCTTAGTAATGGGAATGTCGTTGAAAAATAAAAACGCATTGCGAACATTTTTTGTATTATATTCAATGGATTGAAATATCTAAAATCTCAATTTTATTCATCTTCATTACGAAGTTTTTTCAATGATGATTTCAGCGATAAATTTGTACCTCTTACTCCCTAATGAACCGTTTCTTTTCTGGTATATGCCAATAATTGAGTCACCAAAAAAGTAAGTAAATGAATATCAAAACTTTTTTTGGCAAGTGGAGGGCCTTTTTTTTCTGGATTCAAATTTTGTGAGAAATATACGTGAAAAATATATTGAAACAGAAATATACCTATACTATCAATTACCTTAGGGGTACCTTAAGGCCACATACTTGGACCTGTACTCTTTTTAATATACATTGATGATTTACCGTTACAAGTTCCTGAAGGCAAAGTAATCTTATATGCAGGTGATACAACCGCATCAAGGGTTGATATAGACTTAGTTGACTTACACATGGAGAGTCCATTTGTTTTGCTTAACTGGTTTACACATAATAAATTGAATATTAATATTGAAAAAACTGTGATCTTCTATTTTTCCTTAAGACAGATATAGGACCCTAACAATTGTGAATTTATATCATTTCTTGGATTACTATTAGATAAAGGATTAACTTGGATAAAAAATTTTGATCAAGTTGCATCATCAGTTGCTAAAGGAATTTACTTGCTGAGAAACTTAAACAATATTGTATCTGTTAATGTAATGCTCACAAATTATTTTGGTGTAATACACTCGAAAATTAGTTCTGGGCGTCTGGGGTCACTCAGCAAATATGTTTCATGTTTTCAAGATTCAGCGTAAAGCAATTATAGGATTATAAAAAACCTGCCTTACCGACAAGACTTCAAGCATGCCTTTAAGAACCTAAAAGTTATATCTCTCCCTTGCATTTACATTCAACATTGTCTAATATATGTTAAAACACATATTAACGAATAATCAACTCGATGTGATATGCACTGTGTCAACATTAGAGCGTAATATGATTTACACATTAATTATCACGGCATAAAACAGCAGAAATAGCATAATTACTGGGGTTCAATTTCTTTCAATAAACTACCACTACTGATTAGAGAGCTCCCACTGGACAATTTACCAAGGGTTATTATAAATTTTCTTACTGAACATTGTTTTCATACTGTTAAGGAATTTTTAGATTTCCAGTTCTGATTTAATAGTATTACATTTTTATTCTTCTTTGTTGTATCATAATTTGATTTTTTTTTTCTTTTATCTTGACGAATGTAAGTCAATACTTGGTATTTAGCATGAATAAATTATTCTATTCTATTTTATTCTATTCTACTCTATTCGATGTAGTTGTTTGGCGAGACGAGACCTGAAGTAAATGGTTATTGCATATTCCAATTACACATTATCTTGCGAGAGTTATTTCTCCGCTATTTCACGCATTTCCATACGTAAAACGTTTTATGTTTAGACTCCCAGATAAAGTTGTTAGATTTGAAGCCATTAAGGAGTATAATCGATGTGTATATAGCAATCAACATGGCTAAAGCATTATTAGATTCGCATTATACAAAGCAAGCTCTCATTGACTAACTGAATTGATGGCATTTGGGTACAATTAGGCATTAAAACTGGCGAGTAGATGGGAGATGTAAATCACGGAATCTTGGCGAAGTGCAAGCGACGAACCCATGCGAACACAGTAAATACACTCATTACCAGCAGCGTGTCTACACTCTTGGAACTTCCAGACAAATGTTCACTCCGCAGGCGATTGCTCATAACGTCCCGCATCAGTATTCAAGAATCGTAATGAAACTTGGTGCAGAAAAGCTATTCTCTTCTTAACGTATCGCGATAATTAGTCCATACTGGAATGATTTTAGTCCGTATATATTTCCTATGTAATCACGATCGTCGAGGAATTAGGAATGCATAGTACATCAGCTTTGGCCGAAGCACATTCTCAACAGTTTCGTGAATTCGCAAGATGGAATAGTTGCAATAGTTTTTTATATTGGATAGTTAACAAAACCGGATTCGCGTCTATTTCTTATAACGTTTACATTCTACAACAAATTGTCAGAAAAGTTGAAACTTGATGCTTTAATGCAGAACTGAAAGGACGACGAGAAAAACTTTTCTCTTATCTTAGAAACCCTCCTAATCTTAGTTTTCAAAGTGCGTTGAATTTTTTATGGCTGCAACCTTGATCGATTGAGCTGGTTAATATGTTGAAATGTAGCATTGCGATCATTTCAAGATGGAAGGGTTCTAATGATGATGTGGAAAAAAATGTTATAATATTTTGGGGGATTCGAAATTCGTCAAAGTACTCAGGTAAACATGAAATTCGTGTACGATATTCGTCACATGCCATTCTGTCGTCTGATTTTGAGACTGCGAAATTTGTCACAGAAATTGTTATAGATTTCAAAATTGTAAAATACAATGAAAACCTTGTTAGTGCAGTCAAATGGGTATTGGACCAGTAAATCCTTGGGAAATGGATCAATTTTGATGGGACAAAGTTCATTCTATTCAGAATGTCTTCAAAAAAGAAGTTGACCACAAATAAAGTTGCGCAAATTGTTTATATTGTTTATAAACAATAAAAAACGATTTAATTAGCTCATTTTTGAGATTACATAGAAATTTTGAAGAATGCAAAGTTTGACCGTTCCGATCGGATAAAGACTATTTCTTGTAATAAAAAATTTATGTATCAACAAAAGAGATGAATTTGACCAAAAATCCGACTTTAGGGTCGTTTTCGGATAATTTTGGTATTCTGAATTTGATTTTATCGTCACTTTCGTCAATACCGTCGAATGTATACTCACATATTTGCTAATTTGTGATAAACATATTATATTTATTATCAAATATACGAATTTGACAAAAATGGCCTCCTGAGTAAGATTTTTTTGCTATTGTGGTCTTTAAACGCATTCTCGTGGAAATTTTCAAGAGTGAATAAAAGAAAAAAAATTTTTTGATGTTTTAGTAAGACAAAGTATGAATGAATATATATAAAATTAAACATATTAATTTTTTTAAGGCGGTATGGGAGAGTTGTTATGGAAACGAAAACAATTATTTAAAATTAGTGGCATACCATTGTTTATGATATTAATACTTAATACATTTCATCAATTTTGTCAAAAAAATGAAGTTCTGAGTGTACATGTTAAATAAAAATTAATAAAAATGTCACATTTCTTTTTTCTTTATTTGCTAATGAATAATTTGTTTATAACAATTCAAAATTCATATATGCATTTAAAGACTATAATAGCAATCAAATCATACTCAGGAGGCCAAAATTATCCGAAAACAACTATAAGCTCGATATTGTGGTCAATTTCTTATTTTTATTTGTTTATAAGCAATATAAACAATTTGCGCAACTTTATATGTGGCCAATTTTTTTTCTGATGACATTCTGAAGAGAATGCACTTTGTCCCATCAAAATCGATCCATTTCCCAAGAACTTACGGGTTTGGCCTATTTTTATACCCATTTGACTGCATTATGTTGATACGAAAATTTTGCCACCTATGCGTCCAAGTAATATATTTACGTTTAAAAATATATTAATGTGATTGAGAAATTAAATTATGACGTCGGTTTTACTTTATTTATTCACTAAATTAGTGTAATAAAAAAATGTGTAACATATGATCAAGAATATAATGTACTTATAATACATAATAAATTTTAGATAACACTCGGAAGGAAAACATTGACAACTTAAAAAAATGGTGGGTAGTTATCTTTTGTTGTTCCAAATCTAACAATAATTTTTGCAGAAACAGTCTCCGAATTGTGGCTGAGTTTTTAGGTTTACAAGGAGCAGCTACACTATTACTTAACAAAACGAAATAAAAAATATTAGGTGAACTATAATGAATATAATTTAGGCCGTTTCATGCACCTCCAGACAGTTTCATAAGTTGAAGATCGATGTTTAGAAAACAATTTGGGTGTTTCCGCGTTCAATAATAATTTTCACAATTTCACAAATTTTATATTTTGAAAAGAATGTTAACTATTTATTACTTGTTAGCACGTACAACACGAAAAATATAATGATTATAAGTTTGGAAACAGGTCCCTCTATAGCCTTAATAAGCAATATTCAACTAGCCGTAATGATCAATATCCGCCCATCCTTTCTGTTCTCACCCACGAAAGCTCTGTGTGACGAGTTCCAGGCACCCTTAAAATTTACCTGAGACATTGACTGGTCCCCGTAAGCAAATTGTGATGAATATCATGCCGTGCATATTCATAGTAACGTTAAATGTGTATTGACAAAAGGGCCATGAAATGGGAAGTTGCTTACTCTCGAACGAACAACCCATTTTGCTAAGTTTCAATTTGAAAGTACAATTCTTCTTGTGGATATCGATTCCGTTTGATAAATTATATTCAAGCAGTCCGTGTTTGTTTACGTATATTGAAATCGTTGTTTTGAAGAGGCACTTAAACTATGCAGCAATAAGTCTGGATGATTAGAGATCGTCCCATAAGTTTGTTGAAGCTTTTATTGCAGCGCTAAGTTGAATGTGTGCAGTATTTTATCGCTCCAAATTGCGCTGATGTCTTTCGAGCAATAAATTAACTCGTCTGTAATTGATGTCGTTATGCACAATCGACCTGCCTGGCAAACTGTTTGTCGCGAGCAGACCTAGACGCCCATAATATGTTAATACCGGACTGCGAAGCTTTTATTTCAGTTAAGATCGCTTCCAAAATTATAATATTTTTTCAATTTAATTCGCAAATTTTTACTGTCGCTACTTGTCATTACATTTTATGAACAGAATGCTGACTGTTATTGTAAAGCTATCATTTTTGGCATGGCCCTTCGATCGATTGTTTAATCCTGATGGATGACACAAATACTATAGTACAGGCAATAACCACGGGAAAAGACCATAATAAAAAAAAATATAGTAAGCTAGAATTTCAACATTTTTTTGAATTTTGTTCTTAATACCCCATAGATCATTCAAGAATATCAAGACCGCGGGGGTCGACCTTCCTACCCCCTCAAAACGGGGTTTCAACCCTCCAGGGGAGCATTCTTATAAAAACAGTCCAAAATTAATGAATTAGGAGCCGAGTATGTGTTTTGGGTCGCTAATCACGATTCCGCAGTTAGTTTTCTCGGAAAACTCCCTCCAGATGGGAAATTTGGAAAATTTATATATAATAAATAACTTATAATTTTGTTGCGAAAATGACCTCTAGTAGATTTTTTCGGTCGCTGATCACGATACCGCTGTTATTTTTCCCAAAAAACTGTCTCCAGATGGAAAATTCAGGAAGTTTGAGATTTTCCTGAGACGTTTGTGAATAATAAAGTATAATTTTGTTGCAAAAATTACCTCTAGTAGGTTTTATGGGTCGCTGATCACGATTCCGCTGTAATTTTTCCCAAAAAAGTCTGTCCAGATGGAAAATTGGGGAAGTTTGAGATTTTCCTGAGACGTTTGTGAATAATAAAGTATAATTTTGTTGCAAGAATGACCTCTAGTAGGTTTTATGGGTCGCTGATCACGATTCCGCTGTAATTTTTCCCAAAAAAGTGTCTCCAGATGGAAAATTCGGGAAATTTGAGATTTTCCTGAGACGGTTATGGATAATAAAGTATAATTTTGTTGCAAAAATGACATCTGGTAGGTATTTTGGGTCGCTGATCACGATTCCGCTGCTATTTTTCCCAGAAAACTCTTTCCAGATGGAAAATTCGGGAAATTTGTGATTTTCCTGAGACGGTTATGAATAATAAATTATAACTTTAATACAAAAATGACCCCTAGTAGGTTTTTTGGGCCGTTGATCACGATTCCGCTGTTATTTTTCTCGGAAAACTCCCTCCAGATGGGAAATTTGGGATTTTTCATCAGGAGAGTTTTTTGGGAAAAATAATAAAAACCTACTAGGGGTCATTTTTGTATTAAAGTTATACTTTATTAATAATAACCGTCTCAGGAAAATCTCAAATTTCCCGAATTCGTGATCAACGACCCAAAAAACTAACTAGAGGTCATTTTTGCAACAAAATTATGAATTATATATTATATATATATTTTCCAAATTTCCCATGTGGAGGGAGTTTTCCGAGAAAAATGACTGCGGAATCGTGATCAGCGACCCAAAAAAACATACTGGGGTCATTTTCGGCTATTAATTCATTAATTTTCTAAACTTTTGGATTGTTTTTATAAGAATGCTCCTCTGAGGGGTTGAAACCCCGTTTTGGGGAGGTAGAAAGGTCGACCCCCGCGGTCTTGATAGTCATGAATGATCTATGGGGTATAAGGAACGAAATGCAAAAAAAATTTTGAAATTCTAGCTTCTAGCTGTATTTTTTTTATTTTCTGGTTCGTTGCCTGGACTACTGAACATATAGTTTCCGCGTCTTATGTTAATGCATTCAAAAACCAATTTGATTCTAGGTTACAATCCTTAAAATTTTTTATTTTATTCTTCATTTGTGATCCTGTTATTGTCTTAATCTGTAATTATTGTTGCTATGTAAACTTGTTTCATATTTTGTAAATCATTGATGCTTGTTATGAATACTTTCATTTTGTTTTTTCGGGCTCACAGAGATTTTATGTCTGCACTTATTCCGTATTAATAATAATAATAATAAATTAAATATGCAAGAACTAATAATCAAAATTGAATTTACTTCACGCAGAAGAAGACCGACGAGTATATCGCATTTATTCAAGCTATTTCTAAAATCGTTAAAGGAACTCTTAGAGAAAAAATTCCTTCACCATAGTATTTTCCATCGAATTTTGAGTAACTTTGGAAAAATCCGTTTGTCTGTCTGAATGTCCATCAAAAAAGTCTAAACGATAACTCAAAAACGTCCCTATCAAATTCAACTTTTCACAATATCACAATAAAAAAATGGTTTGCTATCCGGTGACGAAGCCTATCGCTTTCAGGAAAATCGAGTATTAAACACACCCTTTGCTGAAGGGTTGAAAATTAATAAAAAGCCTAGCTCCCAAAGTGTACATTGAATTGATTTGAAACTTTTACAGTAAGGTAGGTTAATTTCAACAAAATCGTTTAACAACAACAGCAACAACAACATTTATTGAAGTAAATTTGAATGTATACCGTACTTTAACAGTTTATATCAGACGACGATGTTGTTCAGAGGATAGGTCACTCTGCTCCCACTCAACGGACTCGGGTTCGATTTCCAGAAGCGGAATTTTTTTTCGTACATTTCTTTAAGAACTATATCAAGTGATGTAAAGATAATGCAATAAATAATTTATTCGATTATCTTTACACAAATGCGAAGAGTATCTTATAGAATGTGAAACAATTATATAAAAATCAGTAACCAAATCGAATGATTTGCGGAGAGTAACTTTGCCACGCACACTGTTCTCCAAGCGGCAACACATTTCTAGTTAGAAATTGTTTTTGACTTTATCTACGAAGGTAATTATGAAATTAGGTTTCTCTAGATTAGGCAGTAACACTGCAGCTAATAGTTCTAGACAATTGTTTTGTTCTCTTGGGGTCATCAGCGAAAAGAACAAGCTGCAGTGCTGTGCTGAGCTATAAATACTCTATTGATAAAAATTCCAGATAGACCGGAGCATCTACCCGAGAGTAGATGTCCGACTGAGATAACAATATAAAACATTGACTCAAGGGATATCTCGTGAATCACGGGTGATTTTATCCTACAACTAAGATGGCGACACCAACCAATATAATAATTGACAAAAATTAACAAAATATTTGTTCGATATTATCCACAGAGGTAATTAGGTATCTCTTGGTCGACCAGTACAAATCAGTTTACTCATTTTGCTGATGAGCTTGAGAGCGAAACAGCTGCCCCAACTATTGACTGCAGTCTTACGAGACGATCTAGTTCTAGAGAAACTCAATTAGGTACCTTTGTTTAATACACAATGAGTAATTTGTTCAAGTATTATGTTGCTTTGTTATTTAAAGCTAAGGTTTTCATTTCGCTGAAATGCATGCTGTTACATAGTTAAATAGATACAGGTTGAGTCTGTTCGGCCGAACTATTGCCTCAGTTTCGCTAACCATTAGAGGTGGCAGCTTCAGGGCAGGCTTGAGGCTTGAACTGAAACTTTCAAATGGGATAATGTTGAGACTGTAAGCGAGCCAGAGGCTCGAAGAAGTCTTTGTGCGTTATGGAAAGGGAACTATGCATTACAGAAGCGAGGCTTCAGTCAGTGGTCAGTAGCTCGTGGGAGACGAGAGGGTGTACATACATCGATTTGAGCATTCTTGTCATCGCGAAAGAAAAATTTCATTCTCTTTACCCACTTCTTAATGACCTAACAATATGTGTTCGATTGACGTCAAGATGATTCTCCGCTATTTGACAACTTCATTTGTCGGGTGTTTCCCCAATCGATAAAAATATCAATGTATCCATATCATTATGGTATCTGTTGGGAGTTGAGGGAGCTAAGTCTTATGAATCCCGTATTACGCCCATTATGTTCTTAGTAGGGGATGATGCTATCCTCATCTTTCTCTATTCTTTATCGCACTTATTAACTTTCAATACCCCGGTCGGAGTATTTCGGATTCAACTCGAGTGGATTAAATATGCATAAATGTGTGATAAACGTAGATATATTAGAATAATTCAACTGTTTATCTTAATAATCACAGAAACGGGAAACTAGTTATTAACATGTCAGTATGCTCATTTCAGCATTTCAATTAAACGGGCAATGAAATTAGTTTTTATTATCCAATATAAACGTATTTGATGGTGTGTTAAATACAATCTGCTGCAATTAAATACAAAGGGTATCGAAGTGTAAACCGATTACAAACAAGTTTACAACTTGTCTTCCATAATTTAGATTGCACGTTCATTTTGTGACGTCAATTCTAACATTGAAATAATCTGTTCTTTTTTAAATTGTCAAGGTGGGATTCTTTCACAAAATATTTGATTGGGTCGCAGTGCCGACAGAAGTTAATATCGCCTACACGATCCGCAATGTAACGTAATAAGGTCGCTACGAAATTAAAAATATTAAAATAGACTCGCAATAGGGAGCATTTCTATGGCTATAGAATCTTTGAACTACTACCATCCTGGTAATATAATTTTATGCAAAGCTTTCAAGAACATGTGAAAATTTGGAGTAAGTAATATTAATTTGATTGAACGGTTGAACGGTGAAATGCCTGGGATTAATATTGTTTTACTGCCAAAGTTGAGGAGCACTTCGCGCATCTGCTGTACCACACAGGAAGATAATTATTCATTCCAAAACTGTTAAATTCGAACTTATTGGGAACTAATTACTACAGTTCGTAATTCACAGTCCACCAGAAAATTGCTAAATTGTTACTTGATCATAAAAATGTGTGTCAAATGTATCCAGGAGAGCGTGTCGCATTCTTAAATGAAGTCTTCAATAGCGTAACAGCAGTTACGAGTTTTGTAATTTCCTATTTTCCTTCATGAATAAAGATTACCTTTTTGCTCATATTGAAATAACTCGTCGACAATTCATAAAGAAACGATGAAGAAGTTTAACCTATAATTTATATTAGAGAATATGTGAAACTCAGATTTTCTTGTTAGTTTTACGAGTACTCGATGACAATCATAATCTAATGAAGACAAATTATTTACCGTTCGAGTTTTCTTGTTATTGTGAAGTCACGATGTTGTTTTTTGACGCCAGAGTTTGAAATGTTAAAATCTCGATAAGTAACTTCCGGGCGCTATTTCATAACTTTTTTCTCTTGATGTTGATGAAAAATAAAAACGTTCATTACGTTATGTCATTTTCTGTACCTGCCGGTAACGTGTGCTTAATATTTATGTATTCGTTTGTCACTTCATGTCAATCAATTGTTTTTCATTTCTGACCATCATTTGTGTGTTAGACTACAAGCCACATGGTACGTGACCCAGCTTGAATTATATTTAGAACGATACTGCTAGACACAATAACTTTAGGCACTATCCCGTTAATTTTTGGAGGTACAGGTTAATTGAATTTACCATCCGAAGATGGAAAATTTCAATAAAATATTATTGTACGGCATTCCTTAAGTAAATAGATCATATAAAATAATCATCTAGAACCTACCGCCGTAACAAATGATGGGATCGGAACTAGGAAGAACTTTCGATTTTCCGAAAATTTTCTATGAAATATGTTAATTTACTACTGAACGGCGTTCGTGCAATTCGAATTTCTATGCTTAGATTAAATAGAGTCAGCAACACCGTACATATTTGCTGGTACAGGGATGAGAAATCCAGTTCGCAATCCCCTGCCTCGACGCGTATGGTGCAAAATGCACTGATTTTGCATTACCTCTGTCTTTATTCCAAAGTTATGGCGGACAGTGAAGGTTGTATTCATTCCAAAGGCGGGTAAAACTGATTATTCCCAAGCTATGACATTTCGCCCTATCAGTTTAACTTCATTCCTTATCGAGGCAATGTATACACTGATTGATAGATACTTAAGAGATGGTACAATGAAGACCTGTCCCTTACACTGTCGTTAACACTCCTACCAATCTAACATCTCGACTGATACAGCCTGGCATCATCTACTCACCCGAATAGATGATGCTATGGCTCGATAGGAATACGCTCGGGGGGTATTTGTGGACATCGAAGGGGCGTTTGATAACACGTTTTTCGAGTCTATTTGCTCACCCTTCTATATTTATTTTTATAGAAAAATTTACATATTCCAGCAAAAATTAAAGACTAACAAGTAAAAAATAAACTAAAATTTATCGAAAACATGGTAAATATGCTTCGATCTGGCAATATTTCTAGAATTAATTTTGTCAAACCTGTTTCATATCAAAATGTTTTCTAAAAATTTATAGTGTACCTAAGTTATAGATGTCTACGTTATAGAAATAAGTTGATGTAATTAATTTTGATTTGAATTTAACTTGACTTTTTTGTGTCTGCTGTAGTGCTTGTTTAAAATTTACATAGATAATTTTATTGAAATAAAGAAATATTTTAGTACAAAGCATTCTGTTATTTTATTTCAACTAATATTTGCGGCCGAAAATACCTATGAGATAAGGAAGCAACTTAAAACCTCCGGCCGAATTTACCTACCGGCTTTTAGTACCTGCCCTTTTTCCGGCCGAGATTCCATCCGCCCAAAATTCATGCCCTTATACTACAAACGTTATCAATTTTTTTATTGGTCCATTGTTTATATACAGCACATTATTCAATAATTATTCTAAATGTTGAATAATATTTTGGAATCGATGCCGTACATTTTGCACTGATTTGTTACCAAACGGCTCTAGGTAGAGGGTTGCCCTTGGTATTTCTCACCCCTGAATCTATGTAAACATAGAAATTGAACTGTACAAACATCGTACAGTAGTAAATTGCCTCTATAAAGTAGGAAATAGTTGCAAAAATACAATAAATTCTTAGGGGTGAAAAAATACTTTTACTGTAAGGCATTTAGTATTTATTAATTATTGTTTCAAGTATTAATAAAGTATGACAATGTCCAAAAAAAATATGTACGGCGTTGCTGAATAATGAATGTATCTAAGCATAGAAATCGCATCAGAGGAAATTTTCGGAAAATCAGAAATTCTTCTGGCTTTTGGTGTCATTATTTTTGTACGGCAATAGGTTTTAGCTGATTATTTTTTTTTCTATTTATCAACTTGAGGAATGCCACACAAGAAAATGTTGTGGGAATTTTCCATCTCCGGATGGACAATATAATTCACCTGTGTAGTCACATGTGCCTAAGGGTATTATTTCATATAGCAGTATCGTTCTAAATATAATTCGTGCTGTGTCACTTGACCCCTTGAAAATTTACGATGGGCTTGTAGTCTATAAATTGCCCATTATGTATGCGAAGAGAGAGTGCTTCATAAATAGAAACCTATAAACCTACAATAATATGGCGTTCACAGATGATGAATAACTGTCACAGAGTAACGGCCCTCGGTGCTAATTGATGAAAAATAAATCATTTTAAAGAATAATTAATTGTTATTCATTAATAACGGTTGCCACCAATAATTGTACGTATGATGTAGAAATGAGGATTATGGAAACTGAAATACAGTTTTGAATTAATTCCATCGGCTCATTAATTCGTAATAATTAACAATTAACCGCCATTGTGCGAAATGAATATACACGCAGGAGATGTTGAAATACTCTGCCCATTGCTACTGTTCCATTGTAAATAAATCAGTGTACCATCTTATCATTTGATTAAATGTTCTTAAACCAAGAATTTACCCTGCTTCAAGAGAGCTACAAATGAGGAAACCAAGCAAAATGGGGGAGAAGGGACATTATACGTCAGAAGGGCTTAAAGCCTGAATTTTATTTAGAACGATATTGTTATATGAAACAATAACTTTAGACATTATGCCGACAATCTTGGGAGGGACAGGTGACTACACAGGTAAATTGAATTTTCCATCCGAAGATGGAGCTAGAGCTCTATGATGCCAGATCAGTGCAAAATGTACGGCATTGATTTTTAAATATTACTCAATATTTGGAATAACGACTGATAAACCGATATGAGTGCGAATAACACTCAATGAAGCTATAACTCATTTTCAACTTCTGTTTACTTCTGGTGCCAGATGGGCATGAATACACTTTAGTCACTCTATTCAAAATTGTCAATTTATGTGTGATGGGTAGATTTGGGAGGAGGACGATCTAAATAAAGCTAACTTCACAGGGATCAAGCTACTTCTACTTGAATAATTAAGGCTGGTCAGTGATACAAGTGAGGTAGGTAATGCCTGTTAACCAATCAAAATTTATTCCACGTTGTCTTTAGGACATTTATAATTCGAAGGTTGTATCAGATATGCTATTATTTTAATCACGCGTTGATTCTGCAGTATAAAGCATTGTATTACTTGTTCGTAGTACCTAATCACTGTAATAGCAAATAAAACATTAAAGATTTTGAACCAAGAAGAGAGGATTTTCACTCAACTGAAACAGTGTTTGATGTACGTGCCGATCGCAGCTGTTGTTGATATAATGTCGATAAATAACATGAATAATAATCTCCGGATTGCTGTTATCACTTAATAAACTCGTAATTACTTAGCACGTGGTTAAATTAGTTGTCAAATTCATGTTGAGATTCAAATATCACTTATTTGACGATTATTTGGCGTTTCTTAAGATAATTAGCCTTCAAAGCTGATGGTAACTATTCATCTATTGGATTTTCCCATCAGGCTCTGTTAGATAGATTCTCTTACCTAGAGTTATATAAACGTAAGGAAATTCATAGTATTATATTCCTGGTTAAGGTCTTTCATAACCATACCACACGACACAAACATTTCATCTACCACTCAGCACACAATCGTACAAATATTGGTTATCAGTTGCTATCAAATTTTGATGCATTATCATCAATAACAATATCTAAATAAGGTTCCATATCTGACTGATAATTCTATGATTAGTTCGCAAACGCCGATTATGTTTAAAATACCATGATCATATAGTAGAGTATGTGAAACCAAAAAATAAGTGATATCGAAAAATTTTTATGATTTAACGTGACCCCACGGAAAATGTTCGTTTTGGTGTATAAAACAAAAGTATAAAATTTCTACCTCCTAAATTGACCGCAACCCCTTGCTTTCCGCCATTTTGTGGTATTTTGGACATTTTTAGGGGAAGTTTGTCAAAAAAAAAATGTATATCTCCAGTTGTATTGGGAATTAGAAAACCAAACTGGAACCCTTTTATTGTCAATGTTTAAGGAACTCCCAGTTCAAATTTCAAGTTGATCCGACCACCCCCTTCCTCGCAATATGTTTTCTTGGTATATTGGTTCGTATATATACTGATAATGAAATAAAAATTCTGTTTTGACGTTTCGACAACGTTTATTGCCTTTATCAAAATTGTTGATTGAAATTAGTGTTTCCATGTAATTTAGAAAAGAATAGATGATTTCGATTAATGAAATGCGTCTGCAGCCGACTTGTGTTTTAAGATCCAATTAAAACTGCAGAAAACATTGGATCGGTTGTGTGTGAAAGAGTAATGTATGGCTAACTACAATTTGAAATAGATTGAATTTGATTAAATACAAGACATTCCAATATTGTACAATTATAAATATCTATGAATTATTGTATGAATTAGTTACTCTATGATGAGTATTTCTATCATAACTATTCAAGTTTAAGATAATTCTATGGAATTTAACCTCAAAATTGTTATTCTATAGTGTCATAGTTAAATAATACTTTATCTTTTTTAGGTTGAATTTTAAATAGACAATGGAAAGTGGCACTTCAAATTAATAAAATTTTCTTAAGTTTGAATTAGATTATTGTACAGTTTCGAAAATATCAACATCAATATACATACATCGTAATAATCATGGCTTTTTATAAGAAAATTGAAGAAGATTATGGATTCTACACCGTCCAATTATTGAAAACGTTCTCAAAAATGATGAATACCTTCGCCAATCAAAAAAATAGGAAAATATATAGATTCCAATCTTTCGAAACTGTACAATAATCTAATTCAAACTTAAGAAAATTTTATTAATTTGAAGTGCCACTTTCCATTGTCTATTTAAAATTCAACCTAAAAAAGATAAAGTATTATTTAACTATGACACTATAGAATAACAATTTTGAGGTTAAATTCCATAGAATTATCTTAAACTTGAATAGTTATGATAGAAATACTCATCATAGAGTAACTAATTCATACAATAATTCATAGATATTTATAATTGTACAATATTGGAATGTCTTGTATTTAATCAAATTCAATCTATTTCAAATTGTAGTTAGCCATACATTACTCTTTCACACACAACCGATCCAATGTTTTCTGCAGTTTTAATTGGATCTTAAAACACAAGTCGGCTGCAGACGCATTTCATTAATCGAAATCATCTATTCTTTTCTAAATTACATGGAAACACTAATTTCAATCAACAATTTTGATAAAGGCAATAAACGTTGTCGAAACGTCAAAACAGAATTTTTATTTCATTATCAGTATATATACGAACCAATATACCAAGAAAACATACAAATATATATATATATATATATATATATATATATATATATATATATATATATATGCATTTACATGTAGGTATGTGTGTTCTGTTATTATTATTATGAGATGGATATTGGGCGTGTTCAAGTATATTTTATAGACCATTCTGTGATTTTTTAACGCACGCGTAATAAGGCACGCGCGCGCACATACATACACACACACTTACATACACACATACACTCACATTAACACGTATTTACACATGCATATTTGTATTCACAGGCACATTTTATGATTTTTTTATGTTAAAAAAAATTTATATACCTTTATCACCTAAAATAGTATCATATTGCTAATGTAATATAAAAACGATGATTTTGAGGGCATAAAACCTACCTATAGTTCAAATTTCAGTTGAATCGGTTGAAAACTGCCCGAGTTAGCCGTCACGCAAGTTCCCATGCATATATGTATATACATATATATATTGCGAGGAAGGGGGAGGTCGGATCAACTTGAAATTTGAACTGGGAGTTCCTTAAGCATTGTCAATAAAAGGGTTCCAGTTTGGTTTTCTAATTCCCAATACAACTGGAGATATACATTTTTTTTTTACGAACTTCCCCTAAAAATGTCCAAAATACCACAAAATGGCGGAAAAAAAGGGGTTGCGGTCAATTTAGGAGGTAGAAACATTTTCCGTGGGGTCGCGTTAAATCATAAAAAATTTTCGATCAAAATGTTTCACATACTCTACTAATAAGGAACCAACACGTGTTTGTTGAGGAAATAAAAGTTATGTTCTTTGAATCGGGCTTCTGCTCCATTATGTTCGGAAAAATTTGTGGTATAAATCTTGTTTCTTCCCAGAAAATCGTAATTATAAGAGGAAGCGCTATTGCTGGTTGAACATTATCATATTTTGGCAATTGCTAACACGTCTACATTGAAATCTCAGTAAGTTACAGTGTAGGAGTGACGATTAAAATCACTCTACCGGATGCTATGCTATTCACATATTTATTAATGAAAAGGAAGCGTGCACTTGCACGTTTTCATTGATATCCAATCACAAATGTAAATATTAATTTTCCCATTACACAGAACATCTAAATTGACAAGATGCCATGCACTATGTGATTGTATATTTAGATATGCAGTTTCCTTACCTGCAAGTGAATTCAGTTTCCCCGAGGCATAGCTCTAGACATTCCTGACGGGATGCGACCACTTGCTGACTTCTGGCGTATCCAGCTAATCTATAGTTCTGCACGCGATCTATACACCACGCTCTCTCGCAAGGTTTTATCCCTAGGCAGCTTTTCTGTGCGTAGATTGTGAATACTGGGAACTGCGACTTGGTTAATGCACCTGGAATATCAAATAAATATTGTTACTGATTAAAAACACACACATCGGTTCATTAAAATAACAAATAGACGACAAACTACAATGTTACGTTGTTGGGTCATTGATTGGTATGTACCTAAATGATACCCCAAAAAAAGCTTGTTTCAATTTGGAAATGTTGGCGCAAAGGGCCTAGCTGCCTTCGCCATTAAATACATTAATAAAAAAAAAAAAAATTTGGAAATGTAATATATTAATTTTTTTGTCATCATTATTGTGAAACACACATTAATAACAACAATGATAATGATCGCAATATAAATAACAATAATAATAATAACTTGCCTTTATTTTTTTGCAAAGTAAATAAAATACAATATAAAGAAGAGAGAGGCGAAGTTTAGCTTATGCTACTCATACTTAAACTCTAACAAAAATAAAATAAAGAGAAAGACTTAAAAGAAAGTTTAAACTTACTTATCGAATTTTAAACTACCAAGAAAAAGGGAAAAAAATAATCTGATAATCTGAAGTTTGTTAGAGAGAAAAGAAATAGATTTATGCAATAGTAAATAAAATACTCCACCAACTGCAATATATAGCCAACTGTTCTTTCTGTAAGTCCAGTAGCGTCGATTTAAGTTTTCTCTTGAGAAAACCTTCTGAACCCGTTTTGAACGCAGAGGTATAGGATTATATACTTTAACTGCATTGTAGGTGAAACATCTATTTGACCAAGCAAGACGAAATTTAGGCAAGTCTAAATTGTAAGTATGACGTATGCAGCGATCATGCAAACTTCCTCTATATATTGAGTCTACTTTTAAGGTACGGGAGAATAGAGGTGGAAAGTACACGAAGGTACCAATGAGCTCATATGATATCTGAACAAATGTTCGATTCTAAGCCAGCCTAGATTGTTGATTTTAGCTTTTTAGCTGATATTCTGTCATATTTACGGAGAGCAAAATCAAATCTACAACAGTAATTATGGATATTTTGAAGGCGAAATTTAGTAGTTTCAAGCAAGCAAGGGAAATACAAAACTAAGCCGCAGTTAAGGATAGATAACACTAAACATTCACAAAGTTTCTTCCTCAAGTTAAAACTTATTAATTTCCTATACGTATATAACTGTCTTAAGAATAGAATAGAATAGAATAATAGAATAAATAGCTCAATGAAATTCAAAAGTTTCACGTATCATCCTTCAGTAATCAATAAATTCCATAATTTGTTTTAATATAAAGATTCTTGACCCAGTATGAATTATATATAAAAATTCTCGGGAAATAGATCACAATAACACTCTGTTTTAAATTTTCGTCTTTACGTACGTTTCGGTCTCACGACCTTCATCAGAAGACTTATTATGTAAAAAGGGGTTAAGAGGGGGCAAGAGAGAAGAATCGTAGAATTTATCTGGTAAGATGTAGGATCTTGCAAGTATATCCAAATTTCATTATATCTAAATCAAAGGAGAATATGTTTAACAAGGTGCAAAATAAGAAGGCGTACGCAAAATTATTAAACTCTCTGCATAAAAATTGTTTGAACTTGTGCATTAAAGAAGCATGTGCAAATGTAGCAGAGGTTGAAAACAAAATTAAACTCGTTAAACAAACCTGTTACCAAAATTATGATAGCAACTTTATATCGCAATTTTTTCAAATTCAGCAAAACAATTTCGAAAAAAATTTCAACAAAATCAAAAAAGATAAATAATTCAATGAAAGGTGTAGCTTATGAAAAACAGAATATCAGTGAACAATGGTTAAAAAATCTAACTCACACAAAAATTCCGAATGAGGTGCAGCACACGTTAAGCTTAGGTCCGAACTTTGCATTGCCTAATAATAATAAAAAACTGCCTATTGACAATATTATTGCAAATTTAGGATGCGGAATCAGGAATAAAAATTTAGAAGAAAAAAATGAAACTAGAAACAAAGTTTGTAACATCTTGACCAACAAAAAGAACAAACAGAAAGTTTTGAACGCGGATAAATGTAATAAAACCGTCATAATGCATAGAAATGACTATGAAAACAAAATGGGAAACCTTTTAAATGATGAAACAACTTATAAGAAATTAAAATCTGACCCTACTTTATCAGTACAAAATAACATGAATAAATTGATAAATAAATGGTATAAAGATAAGATAATCCCTATTGAATTGAAAAATAAATTAATCTGCCATAATGGGCTAGCACCTTATATCTATGGGCTTCCGAAACTACATAAAAATGATATACCCCTAAGACCCATTGTAAGTAATATTGGAGCTCCTACTTACAATTTATCAAAATTTTTATCAAAATCTATCAATAATATAATAGAAAAAATGAATCTTATGTGGCATTTTAATGAATTTATAAAAAATCAATCCGTACCAGTAAACCATCAACTAATTTCCTTGGACGTTGTTTCTTTATTTACAAATATACCTGTCGTTTTGGCATTGAATTGCATCAAAAAACGTTGGGCAGAGATTAAAAACCACACACCTCTTGATCAATCGGATTTTATGAATGCGGTAAAGTTTTGTTTAGAATGCACTTATTTTCAGTACGGTGAGCAATATTTTGGACAAATTTTCGGCACAGCAATGGGATCTCCTATTTCAGCTACCATTGCTAACCTCGTTATGGAATGCCTAGAGGAATCCGTTATAAATTCATTAGATTTTCAGCCTGTATTCTTTAAACGATATGAAGATGATTGCCTTATGTGTGTTCCCAACGATAAAGTTCAATATGTGATTAATAAATTTAACAATTTCCACTGTAAACTTCAATTCACTTGTGAAATAGAAATAAACAAAAACATAAATTTCCTAGATATGAACATTAGGCATGATGCAGATGGAAAAATAAAAACTTCTTGGTTTACTAAAGAAGTTTGGTCTCAACGTTATCTTCATTTCAATTCCGTTGCACCAGCTTGTTATAAAAAAAGTGTCATTAACAGTCTTACAGACCGCGCGGTGAAATTGTCCCACGCAGAAGACCGTCCCAAAAATTCAAAAATTGTTCGTAATACACTAGAAATGAATGGCTACCCAAAAACGTTCTTCAATCCTATCATTAAAGAGAGAATAAACAAAATCTATAATGGTTATTCATATAAAAATAACATATTAGGTAATACAGACAATTATATAACTTTACCATACATTCCGGAGACCTCAGAAAAAATTAAGAAATGTTTGAAAAAGTACGATATAAATGTTGCGCATAAACCTACTAACTGTGTTGGGAAATATTTCTTAAATCTAAAACTTGTAATACCTAAAGATAAACAAACCCACACAGTATATAAATTGAATTGTTTAGATTGTGATGGAACTTATACTGGAATCTCTAAACAATATTTACAAAAAAGAATGTACGGCCATAAGTATAGCACAAGAAATAATAACTTAGAAAATTCCACCGCCCTTGCTAAACACTGCTTTGATTATAACCATCAATTTGATTACAAAAATGTTAATGTTTTAACTAAAGAAACCAATTATTATAAAAGATCTATCCTGGAGATGATTCACATAAAACGGGATTCCAATTCTGTGATCCATAGGAATGATATTCAGGGATTGAGTCAGATTTATACTAACTTGATTAATTAAAACTCTTGCAAATTCCTACATGCGTCTTTATAATATTAAAAGTATATTTTAGAAAGAACGCTTAAAGTAAATTCCAATGCAGGTCTAAAACCTTTTCAAGTACGTCATAAAGCTACATCTGATTCGAGTAAATATCAACAAATAGCTTCGAACTTCAGTTGCTTTGAGACCATAGCAATATGCGTTTGTATATTATGAGAATTTTACTGAACAGTGGATTCTTGTTACAAAATAATTATACTTTAATATTAACGATACAATTTTCGATTTTTCGTGGTTCTGTTCGTTTCGACGGCGTGGGCTTTTTGATTGAAAATTGTGCGATTGGACGCTTGTGCTAATTAGTTTAATCAACCCCCTTTTTACATAATAAGTCTTCTGATGAAGGTCGTGAGTCCGAAACGTACGTAAAGACGAAAATTGTTATTGTGACCTATTTCCCGAGAATTTTTATATATTATAATTTGTTTTATAAATTTGCAATAAAACCAGTTCATGGATTCAAGAAAAACCTTAAAAAGTCTCCCGATTACGACAATTCTGGAATTTACGAAATGCGAGTTGTGTTCAAAATGCTATGTGGGTCAACCTTGAGGGAATATTCTTACTCGGTATGATGAAAAATAATAGTGAAATATCAGCATTAGCAGAACATTTGATAGCTGAAAGTTCCTTAGTACATTAATACTATTTTTAGTGGCTATAGGTGACTATTTCGTACTTATTAGTGTTATAGTGTACCCACATTTGTGAATTGCTTTAGTGTAATACTGTTCGTAATTGAAGTTACGTCACAAACGTTTTCATGAATATTTTGATTCGCCTAATTGCTCAACCAGCTTGCGGCCATCCAGAGGATGAATATTATGTGAGAATGAAAGTGTTTTGATTGTGTCATCCTCAGGGCGGCTTGAAGATAATCAACCAATTTTCGTGTTGTTGTTTAGAATTGTAATTTGAATTCTAATATGAATAATGGTATGCTAGGGTTTCTATCGATTGGTCTTGTGAGATATTGTGGCCTGCGGTGAGTGCGGTGGCATGTAGATTAATGCCTTCACGCGTTTTCGAAAATATTTCATTGAGTTCATTTCATGCGGTAGGTATCACATAAACCAATCGGGATAATCATTTTCTCCAGTGCTAATGGATTTGAATCTATGTGTGAGGTGATTATTAGCCTTTAGAATTATGCTCAAAGAATAGCGGCCACTAAAAGGTGATGCAAGATAACTTTTGAACTACGATGCAGCCATTATCAAAAACATAACAAATTTATTCTAATACTAAGATTATGGAAGAATGCGAAATACTTGAGGGCAGGCTTAATTACAATCAGTAATAAGGCGGCTATTAATATGCTAATTCTAATGATGAAAGTGTTACGGGTACTTCTTGGATGAAAATAAACATCAAATATTCCAGGTACTCAATACCCTATTGGGAAACAAATGATTGCTCATAATATGTGTTCCTGAAGTTAATCTGAGGTTTATCGAAGTAATAATGCATTGTTTTCGATAGGAGATAGATCAAAATTCAATAAATCTCTATGTTTACATATTTTTATAACATCCAAAGTTGCTAAGAAAAGGTTCGTCGCTTATTTTAAGAGAAGAAACTTGATTTCGAGATTGTATGTGTGATAAATGTTTTGTTGGTTTAACTGAGAGCAATATTTCTCCCAGATTCAAACAGAATTTTTATGTTCGTAGCAATAACACCGATAAGTCCGCCGTAGCAAACCAAGTCTTACAAGCCGGTCATTAATTACAAAATCGAGTCTTTCTCTCTTAAAATACAGTGACGAATTTTTCTTAGTGCGGCTATAGAAATGTTTAAACATAGCGATCAATTATTTATACATTTTTATGACCTACGAAGTACCTAAGAAAAGGTTCGTCGCTTATTTTAAGAGAAAAAGACTCGATTTTGAGATTGTATGTGTGATAAATGTTATGTTAGTTTAACTAAGAGGAATATTTCTACCAGGTTCAGAGAACGTTTTACACTCACAATCGATTTTGCAAATCCCGAATTTGTCGAAGTCGCAAACTTCATTAAAATGTTGCCTAAATGGTTTTTTGTTTGTTCTTACATCTATAAACTGGTGGTATTGCAAATTTAGAAAACAAATTATGGAATCTATTAATTACTGAAAGATGGTGAAATTTTTGAATTTGACTGAACTATTTGAAGTGGCTCTAATTTGGTTAGTTGGTTGCGTTTCATTTTCCTTTTTCGTTTAGAAATTAGATTATTGATCAAAGATTTGCCATAACAATTGTCCAACGCTATTTGCTGAAGTTTCTCAATTTTGTAGTTATAATTTTGCTGGCTCAAAGGGACGTTCCATACTTTTTAATGATGTATCTGCATTTATTAATTACTGAAGGATTATAAGTAATACTTTTGAATTTTATTGAAGTATTTGAAGGTAATGACTCTAATTTAGTTAGTTAGTTGCCTTCCAATTTCCTTTTTTAGTTTAGTATTAATAACACTGACAGTAGTAGTAATGAAAAATCTTGTCTTCCGGATGGATTCCGCGTCACAATAGCTCGACTTGATGCCGACGTTTCGCCAACCATTACAAGTGGCATCTTCAGGGCAGGCTTGAGGCTTGAACTGAAAGCATAGCATCAAGTCGAGCTACTGTGACGCGGAATCCATCCGGAAGACAAGATTTTTCAAGATTAGCTGTCCGCGGAAGTCTACTATCCAAAGTAGTAATAATATTGACAACTCCGCAGCGGCAAACCATGTTTTACGAACCTGTCATACGGTTACAAAATCGAGTCTTTCTTATCTCCTAGTTTTGCTTTTCCAAGAGCTATTTTTATCTATTCTAGTATCCACTATATTTTTTATCACCTTGGAATATGCTAATGACAAATATAATGTTCCTAATGGGAATCAATTTGATTTTATGATGTGATGAATTTGATACTGAAAAAAACGTACACTATAAAAATGCTGCTCAGAATTCATATAATGACCCGACTGAAATTCCAGTACGATTAAAATATGCCGAAGTATGTAGTTACACCCATTGAGTAATTACGCTTTTAAAGCTAAACGGATGCATTAGGCGTTGGAAATGGCCCATAGGACTGGTAGAATCAGACATATCATTGAAAAGTGATCTTAAATGTAGCACTTGCCGGGGGGTAGCTCAAGGCTGAAATGTTGTGACAGAGACGAGTAAATAGGAAAGTAAAAACGCGGAAACTGCATCGGCGTCAAGTTGCAGGCAATCACGGCTTGCAATGGTATGTAATTTAGGTAAACGCAAGTAGTGGGTTGAGGAAATAGTTTTGAAGTTATACCCCATAACACGTATAACATCTATCCGTAATGATGCACGGTTTACATTACAATTGTAATGCACGAGGCATCATTTTCCACGTTATTTACAATCTCAGAAAAACGTACAGCTGGAATATACAAGTGTATCACGTTTGAATTCGTTTTATTCGTTCTAGTAGAGTAAATGCATATTGCTTTGTTGTCCAATGGTCGCTCACCACAAAGCGGTAAGAACTACCGGGCCTACATAAATAACAATATTTCCTTTGATATCCGTTTGATATCAAAGAGAGTTTGTATATTGAATTTAGATACTCACTGAACTACCACGATAAATGCTTACCGATTTCAATTTGAGGCTATCAATTACATCCATTATTCCGCTTCATTTCTATCTAGTTTAATTCTTCGGTGGCTATGAACATCACAATTCAGCAAAGTTATAAGCAAATCAAGGACACATGAGATATTCCTTGTCAGTTTAAGGAGAATGTTGTCGTTCCAATATTTAAAGCGGGAATTACAGACCAATTTCTTTAATAAAATATTTGGAAAATCTCTGAATAATAGGTTACGTTCCTTTCTTGATGAACATAAGATAATTGCTAACTAGCAATTTCAAAAAATTTTCAAACTAATAATAAAACCGTAGCGGTATTTCTAGGCTTACAGAAGGCATTCGACACTGTTTCGCATGATGAATAAATTAAATGAGATTGGCTTAAGGGGTAATCTATTGAATCTTTTAAAATCTTATGTCTTTAATAGAATCCAGCAAGTAAAGGTTGACGATGCCATTAGTAATATTAAAACAATAAAGATGGGTGTATCCCAAGGCACAATTATAGGTCCAACGCTATTTCTGATATTTATTAATAAATTGTTGAATTGTAATCAACGCTCCATAATTCTTGCATAAGCAGATGATACGGGGTTAATATGCTCTGCAAGACCTTGTGATCGAATATTGCAAATATCGCAAGAAGCTATTAATATCGTGAAATCTTGGTTAGATATAAACCTATTGAAGCTAAATGATTCTTATACCAAATACTGGTCTACCGAATAACTTAGAACCTCTAATTTTAAATGACACCACTGATATTGTGCAAAATATCTTCATAATAAAATATTTGGGCTTTTATATAGATCAACGTCTCAAGTGGTGAACTTATGTTGATTATTAAAAAAAAAATCAGGAGATTAATATATAAATTACATGAACTACGAAATATTCTAAACGATAAAATTCTGTTGATGACTTACAACAGTTTGGTTGCTTCTTTAGTTAGATATGGGATAAGCATTTGGGGCTCAGCATATTATAATGTCTTAAAGCCTCTACAAATAATACAAAATTATAAATTGCGAGTAATTTTTCGAAAAGTGACCAGAAAAAGTGCAAAACCTCTTTTTCTTCAAAATAATATATTAAACATAAAAGGTTTATTGTTCCACGATAAATCATTGTTACGAAACCAGAGCAAATTTTAATGATCTGCGATAAAATTCTGTTGATGACTTACAACAGTTTGGTTGCTTCTTTAGTTAGATATGGGATAAGCATTTGGGGCTCAGCATATTATAATGTCTTAAAGCCTCTACAAATAATACAAAATTATAAATTGCGAGTAATTTTTCGAAAAGTGACCAGAAAAAGTGCAAAACCTCTTTTTCTTCAAAATAATATATTAAACATAAAAGGTTTATTGTTCCACGATAAATCATTGTTACGAAACCAGAGCAAATTTTAATGATCTGCTATAAATAATGGAGTAAAATTATATAATATGTTAGAATAACAAATAAAGTTGTTGCCAAAATATAAATTCAAATATCACTTGAAAAAAATTATCATTGAAAATTACAACACTCTATCTCTCTTACAAGTATGAAGAAAAAAGATTTCAGTAGCAGTAATAAAAAAATAAAAATAAAACAAAATGTATTTTACATATTGATATTGAAGCTGCATAGGCAACATTGTCTGTATAATAGCGTGAAGCCGTTATAGAAATGGAAATAAGCTGGATAGAAGAGCTGCATACTAGCATTATGCGGATACGCGAACATTCAGCACTCCTCACCATCTGGAGGTATGCCGTTGGCTTTGGCTCGCGCGCTAGTTTACCGACAATCAACAGAAAGATCACCAGTAACTAATGCCACAACACCATATGAAGAAGCAAAAGCTAACAACGTTAAGTAGTCTTGGTCAAAGGGTTGTTTCGCGAGGGATCCGCCAAAATAAATTACGAGGAAGGATAAATCATCGCAACATCATGCAAATGGCTCTTAGATAGGTAGATAGATTGTATGGGGCTTGTGGGATAGGAGCCTCACCACCGCGACTTTTGCAGATCTATTGTGTTTGCCTTCTTGTTATGTTAGACTTCCCTGTCTGGACCCGTCTACATTACTAGACTTCATAGGCCAGAACTTAGGTCCTCCATATGATGGAGGGCTGTGATCGTTAATGAGGAATGTCTAACTGTATTCCGGATATTCATATTTTTATAATGTATAAATGAAATATACGTCATTTGAATATTAATAAAGTAGTCAAACAACAAATAATGGTAACCGTTATTTTATTTACTAGCAACGTATCAACTAGAGTTGGAAGATGAAATGGCAGTTTCATTTGCAGAAAAAGTTACGTTCCAAATCGTAAAAATCATGTACAAATTATGAAATACTAAAGTTGTAAATTTTGACCAGTCATAGTTTCTGTGTAATTGATTTATTTTTAACTGAATTTTTCCACATCATTACTCACCAGTTAACGAACTCGATTTATAACTGCAAACTTGTTAAAATACGTATATTCGTTTACGGTAGTTTCGGTGAAATTCGTATATAATCATTGTATTTAATATTATCAATCATCAATTTTTGAAAATCATTATTCACTTTTTCTTTCGCAAATATCATTTAACTTGGAAGTAATGATAGTGTTACCCAATCTGTCACTCGTTTTTGCGCCTTCTAATTTGCTCAATTGTAGCGTAATGATGGAATAATTATCAGCATGGTTGAATTCTTCCAAATATTTTCATCCAGCTGGAAGCTGTCAGACATAAATAAGATTGAATGGATTTTTTTTCATAAAGGTGTCTGATAGAAAATTGCTGTAGATTATTAATTGTAAATGGGTTCTACAATCTTTAGAGTGGAAATTAAATTAACTAACATTCATTTGTCATTCGCGTCGTATTTCGTTTTAACTGGTAGTACCATTTTTGATAGTCATCTCGCGAAAATTATAATGATTTGTAATAATAACGCCCGCTCTCTGTAAGTTATGGCATTAAGCTTCAATTAAGCTGTTTTTTTTTAAATAGACTTTAAATTTATATATTCCGTCATGGTAGTATTAGAGATTGCTTTATAGTTGGAATTATAGCTTTTATCTGTTAATCTCAATGGTCACTGCATTCTTGGAATAACGATAGTATGTGTTATTATTGCAGCTTTCAATCAATACTTAAACCAAGTTCATGTTTTTTTGTCTGTTATGTGGCGTTAGAAAGCACGAATTTAGGGGTCATTCAAGAAATACGTAAGCTACAATCGTACATTTTTAACCCCTCTCCCTTCGTACATTGATGGAGGAGCGTAATGAGATTGCTTCTTTACAAACTTGAACAAAATGTCTATAACAGTTTGATTTTCAATAATTAGCTATAAATATAATTACTGAATAGTTTCGCTAAGGTAGCTTCTTCACACACATATTACGAAGTACTATTCACAACATACAGTAATACTCTTTAACAATCTTGAAAACAAATACCTGATATACGGGATGCTTACTTTTAGCGTGTACACCATTGGTAACTTGGAGAGATACAGAGTGGGTTAAATTAGATATAGGTTGCGCCCGTAGGTTTGGTTACAGCAAAATGGGGCGGGTCCTCACAATGCTAGAATAGTAATATTTGGACGAACGTGTTAAGTTCAGTTTAGTTTAGTGTAGGTTCGTGGATTCAAACCCCTCAGATTATTGTCTTTGGGGTTTTGGAAAAACAGAGTTTTGAACAATCGCGAGCCAAAAGTATGCATACGAATCTGTCACTCCAGAAACTATCGCCGATCCAGTTGGTAGAATGTACCATAGAACCTCGCTTTGTACCTATCATGAAGGACAGCATTTTGAACAATTTTTTTAATTTTTGTTTGTTAATATAAACAATGTTTGTTAATATTGCATATCTAGCTTCCTATGATTTTAGATTTTATTAAAAGGATGATCAATTGACATTTGCCGCCGATTATTTAATGCGATTTACGACTTATATGATACATGGTTGGAATCGTAATTTGTTGTTTAAAATGTTAGAAGTACGGCACTTCAGGAACCGCGGTGAAGTCCCAGCCAATCCGGGGAGATCCCTCGATGCGTTGTAGGGGGGTACGGCTAGAATGGCACTAGGAATGCGTATATTGAATGATTTAGAAGTTCCATATATAATACAGTGACATTCTTCTAAACATAATCAAGTTTTCTTTATTGAGTATTTCATCGGAATCTTTAATGTATTACTAACTCCAATATATCTAATGGGAATAAGAGTACAATATGGCGCCAATGAGAAAATCAGTTGACTATAAAATCATGAAGATCTAGTCGGCATGGACATTTTCTGAAACTTCCTCGTGACAGCTCATGTCGACTTATGTAAACGTACCAAGTTTCGTTATGTTCCCATTTTTATTGTAGAAGACAGTAGACCAATTACTGTTTTTTCAGGATATTTCAGGAACCACTCAGGGTACCTTTAATTTCTTTGGAAGATCTTGAAGAACCTCGGAATGTGCAACTTTTCCCTAATTCAACCCACTCTGTCTCTCCAAATTTAGAAGTTACCAATCGTGTACTAGCTAAAAGTAATCATCCTGTATATAAAGATTGCTTTATAAAACAACGTTATCAACGTTTGATTAAATCAGAATATTTGTACTATTCTCATGGAGGTGAAACATGCTCCTTGACAGACACAACTTCAGCTATATATCACTCAGCATTTCAATTGACTGCACTGTAACAATTTGCATTTTTACTATTTACATAATAAATATGATACATGAATCACCGACATATACAGTTAAGAACTTTCATATATCAGTACTTACGTTTCTTCACCATATTGATATCTTGGTCAAATTATCTACACATGCCCATTTTTGTATATGTTTCATTAAATAGCTCAATCGAAATTGTTTTAAAGGTAGATGGCAGCACAGGGAAGGAATCCAATCGTATTATGTTTTACTTCACACGTAATAGGTTGAATGAAGCCAATAAAGAGAATCTCAACGTTCAAAAACTAACAAATACGTAATGAAATAAATTAGAGTGAATAAAAGTCGAAAATATTAACTAAACCGAACTCGACGGCTTAAATTATGAATAAATTTAAAAGATCTAAAACCCATCATACAATTTTGAACACCAATGACAAGACCCTTAGCGGGAACTGGAACTGGAAGAAACATTTTAACTCGGCATAAAGAACATTTTGCTTATATGAAAACAAAAGTAATGGTGGCAAATCACCATTAGTCGAACATATTAAATACACGTCACATCATTTCTCAAGAAAGTTTATCACTTTTAAAAGTACGGACAAACATCTAGGTAATTTGGAAGGGATGGAATATATAAACGAAAAGTCAATTTATTAAATTCCGATTTATTTGCATTAGAGGGTAACCCCATGTATGCATTATCATCCCCAAATAGTATTTAAACAGGCAAATTTCGATGTCTAATTTAGTTTACTCTGATGATATCCACTCAAAAGATTCTCAGCACTTTAATAGAGTATCTTTAGTGGACAAGGGAGATTATTTCTTATTATAAGAATGAATGTTACCTCAATTTTCATCCCTAGAGGAAGATTCCATACTAATATTGCATGTACATACAGGTTATGCAAGTCAGAATGTGCACCTAGGAGGCTTAAGAACAGAATTGAAAAAAAATCGCACAATCGATATTGGGTGTAACCCGTCGTCCCTAAATTGTTCCATTGCGTTCTAATAAATAGTGTTCGATGAAAGATGAAGGATAACTAATTGCTGAAACTCATTAATTCGTGTAGTTACAAGCTGCAATATTCCTATTGACTGCGCTCCTAACGAGTGCATGGTTTATAACGTCCTTGTATTCTATCTACATCTGCACTACAGCGCTTCGCGTAAGAACGGAATCATTACCAGACCGACCGTTCCACCTTTTACGGAAACATTTATCTAATCCGGAATAAATACCGATCCGAGCGGACCAACCGGTCTCTCCCGCTGTACAATCTGCAAGCGGTATAACGATTTAGGCAAATCCTGTTCTCTTCCCGATTGCTGAAGAATCGAATTGAATGATTATCTTAATTCAACCAACACACACACACTTGACTGGACTGCTGCTTCTTCTTGTTAATTAATTCAGTGCACGTTACTCAATTAGTCATCCAAACTGGATATAATAATAACCATAATATTGCAGGGCATTGCAATTAAACCGCTTCGAGATTACATATTACTGCTACTAAATGTATATCAGATAGTATGTTCTAGCATTTCATAATGATTCAACACTTTTAATTAAATCTCATCAACTACTGTTTGCACTCAGTATACAGTGATTTCGTAAAGTACAGAATAAATTAATTTTTAGCCAAACTATTCATTTCTGAAGAATCTCATGAAATAGGTCGATTTATAATCTCAATTTTCCACATTCTAAGGGAAAATTAATTATACAGGGTGATCCACGTTTGAGTAATGTCGTCCGTAACCATTTTTTCGAATGGAACACCCTATATATCATTCAGTTTTTGGAATCTCCATGGAAAACTGAATTCATAAATATATCACATATAGGGTTTGCATACAGTGCGTCCGTTGAATTCAGTGCTCTCTTAAAGTAGTGACTAAAGTCGTAAAAAATTGAAGGAAAAATTTTTGTAAAGAACGCTCTAACCCGTCGAATTTCATTTTCATTTGGGAATTCTTTCAAATTTAATTACCACATACAGAATGAGTAGTGTAGGATAAATGACGTCATCGGTATTTTTTAATGGCAACCCTATTTTATTTTCATGTGACCCATACTCAAGTTACCTCAGCGTATGTCAAAAAGGTTCCCTTCTACACTCCCTCATGGACGAAAGCACTGTATAACAAACTAACACTTCTGTTCCTAATGTTTCTCGTCCGAATTTAACCTACAATCCTTGGATCAAATGATTTAGTGTCTAGTACATACTCAAGTTAGAAGCAAGATAACAGTTTTTCCTAAAACTCTAAATTCAAAAGCATTTATCATATTTCATTATGATTGAATGAAATATCAATTTGTATTCATACCACTTTTGACAATAACTTGTAAACGTTGGGGAAGACCGGGGTGGGTTGTTACACGGGCAGGTTATTGTTACAGCTAATTTAAAATACGCGCCGAAAACAATACCGCGCTGTCATTCGCTCCATACGTTTAATAAATCGAGACCCATAGAATGAAGTTGTGTTCCAATCGGCAGCGTTTATACCGAATCAAGCTTTTTTTCTTTGCCATATTCAGCAACTCGGCGTCGAATCGATCCAACAGCTCTGCATACATAATATACGCCGGTGATCGTTTTGCCCTTTTCAAGGCAATCGATAAGGACGATACCGTGTGCATCCAAAAAAAAGCCAGAACTTTCTTGGCCGATAAACCCACTTTGGCCTTTTTCGGCTTCGGTTCGTCAGGACAAGTCCACTGTTTCGAGTGTTATTTGGTCTCTGGTGTGTTGTGATGGATCCATGTTTCGTCCATGGTTACGAAACGGCACAAAAAACCTTCTTATAGAGCTTGAACATCGCCAAACACTCCTTTGAAGTTGTCACACGGTCGCGCTTGTTGTCAACAGAGAGCAAATGCGGCACACATCTGTCAGATAGCTTCCTTTTATGCAAAATGTTCCGTACCCGTTCGGTTGAGATGTCCATAGCTTCAGCAATTTTGTGCACTATAACTCGCCGCTCGTCCAATATCATACCGTTGATTTTATCGACGATTGCTGGCGTTGTAACCTCAATTAGACGACCAGAACGTTCGGCGTCCTTCGTGGTCATACTACCATAACGAAACCCAGTAAACCACTTCTAAAACGTTCCAATCGGTGGTGAAGAGTCCTCATAATTTTCAACAAGTGATGCTTTGGCCAGCGTAATGTTTTTTCCACTAAGAAATAAGGTGTAATCAAGACGTTAACTTCCCTTTTTTCATGTCCACAAAAATCTTCAAGGTTGCTTGCTTTCGATGGGTGTCAAAATAGAACTGAATGACATATCAGTCTGAAAATTCACGCGAAATTCACTTTTTTCTATGCTTACAAAAATCTTCCCCATTGGCTACTGTAACGGTGTGAACCCCTTGCAGGGTTTAATTTCAGTATTGTTCGAATTGGTAGTAAATTTTAATAAATAAGTTTGGATGAGTCAGACCCTGACATCTTTATAATAATAGCGGCAACAGTACAGTCATCGCGGTATGTTATCATTCTACATAAATTCACGGAAGATGTCGTTCTGTCGGGATTGACGATTTTCAGGTAGGGAGATCAATTCGGCATTGTGTGTGGAAACGTTGATGCAGGTATGTCGTATTCATAAGTTTTCTGCCATTCTTGGCATTCTTAGGTATCGGCCAAAAATCTAGTCAACGACAATTCTCTGTTAATGGACTACATGCCTGCGGATAGTCCCACCACAATCATTCATCTCATTTTCATTATTATCTTGCTTTTAGCTTAACGTCATAATTTAGTTCCATTGTCTTTGAATTAATTATACCTCAATCAGATATCAAACTAGTTTCGTAATTTTGTAATACCTTTTCCAACCTGGAATTTGTGCTCCTCGTGGTCTTTGTAGCCAGAGAGCCAGGTTGAGGAACAAAGTTGCTCAAGGTGAACTGGTAAATCTTGACTTTGATCTCGATTAATTGTCGAGTTACAGAATAAGTATCGATTTTGTATCAGGTTGTAAAATTGTTCAAATCCTTTTTACAGCTTATAGGATTGAAGTTCTGATTCTTAAATAAACGAGTAATTTATCTTAACACACATTTACCTTTTTTATCGAATTTCATTTGTTCCATATAATATACAACTTTTTAAAAATATTCTATTTGTAACTATGTAATTTTGTTATTAATCATTCAATTGGAGAATAAAACCATTTTTTGTTAAGTTGAACTATTTCTTCTATTTTCTCTATTTAACAACATCTATCTAACACTATCGTAATGCCGGAGATTTTTGATTGAGGACTTCTTATCTTATAAGTAAAGCCGTTGGAGCTTCGGGTGCAACTGTCTTGGCTGGGCCTTGCTTGGTGTTAGCTTAATTTTCCAAAACTGTATAATAATTTTAAATATGCGATAGCGAAAAATTGTGCAAACAAATGGAGGGTGAGATAATTTATTGATCTACGGATCAGTTATCAATCGAACAATGCCCTGTTAAAAATTTTGCTTTGAATAGTGTACCATTTGAGATTTTGTATGAGTTTCGCAAAAATATTGGTAATCCTAGACCGAACATCCTGAGTTGCAAATTTATATTGAAGTTATATTGAAAGCAGTATAAAAGTATAATACGAACTGCAGTAACAGATAGACAACGAAGTAGTTCGTTCCTAATGATACGTTCGATGATACTTATCTATTGATTAAGCATGTCTGCAGGTAATACAGCGTGGGAACAAATCGATTCGATTGACATGCAGTGTTCGTATCTTGAACGCCAATGTGTTTCAAAAGTCATACGCACGGTACATGCAAATAGTTCTGATTAGAGAGGACATAATTGTACCGATGTCCAAGTCGTATAAGAGCCAATCGGTGGTTTCGAACGTGTGAACGAAGAATCTTTGATGTACTACCTTAACGCTCGGCCAGTTTGAAAAAGTACTGCACGTAGTGTATGTCGAAATTTTATTGCAACTTTAAACGCAACACGAGAATATTTACTGCAAATTGCAATAATATATTAATTATACTCTTCGCTACAGCGTATGGCCTACTTGACTCTCACGAAGATATGTCGTTAATTTACAGACGACGGGTGCAGTACACGATCTACATTTCTACCACGGTAGATAAATCATCCTCGGAGAGTTTTAATATACAGACTACTTCCAATCCAGTGTGGATATTTACTGTATTCACAGCTTAACATATTACAGAAAAAAGGAACACGGCAGGTGCACATTAATATTCATTTCCCGAAACACCTTATTACTGGCAGATTCGTAAAATTATTCATTCACCGGGAACAAAAACTCGTTCACCAAGGTGAGTTTCACCATCTGTGCAAATGAATGCAGCAAGGAATAACGTATATAGTTCCTGGTACGAAATAATCACACTTATCCACTAGAAATACTACTGAAGTACCAAGGAGCCAGCTATCAAGTAACCATCATCAGAGTAAATTAAATTCGAAAACAGAATGTACGTGTTCAAATACTATTTGAGGTTAATAATGCAAACATGAGGTAACCCTCAGCTGGAGATTAACCTGAAGACGTATTATGTCAGCACAAAGCATCCTTATCGCACCATTTTCAATTAAAAACAGAAGAACAGAACAGAAAGTCGAATAATCGAAACTGTAACACATCAATGTTTCGAGTATACGAGTATGTATATGTACCAAGAATCCACTGCCTAGCAATTTTATTATAATATACGAATTCATGTCAACAAAGTCTGTATACGACTGAAACCAAAACAAATAACGCTAAAGTATCTACTTTCGAACCAGATGTTAATGATTTATGAGATTATGATCAATAGAAAATGGTTGTCGGATCTTATTAGAAATATTGCTATTCGAACATTCTACCTAATATATACTTTTAACATTATAAAGAGGCATGTGCATGTGCAAGGGTTTCAGTTAATTGAATTAACATGAATCTGACTTCATGACTGAATATCTGTTCTATGATTTACAGACTTGGAGTCACATTTTATGTGAATAGATCTTTTGTAGTAATTGGTTTCCTTAGTTAAAATATTAACATTTTAGTAATCAAAGCAGTGTTCAGCAAGGGCGGTGGAATTTTTTAATATTTTGTTTTTGTACTATATTTATGGCCATATATTCTTTTTTTTGCAAATATTGTTCAGAGATTCCTGTATAAGTCCCATCGCAATCTAACCAATATTTGTATACTGTGTGGGTTTGTTTATCTTGAGGTATTAAAGGTTTTAGATTTGAAAAATATGGTTTATGTGCAACATTTACATCATACTTTTTTAAACATTTCTTAATTTTCTCTGAGGTTTCCGGAATGTATGGTAATGTTACGACATTATTTGTATTACCATTCATGTTATTTATATATGACGTTCCATTATAGATTTTGTTTATCCTCTCTTCAATGATGGGATTGAAAAATGTCTGAATTTAATAAATTGCTTTTTGATTCATAAATTTCTATCCCTTCTACGTTTGTCCGTACTGTGTTTTAAAAGTGAGATTTCTTTAGAAATGGAGTAAACTTTGGGTATATGGACAGAATGTTCTTTGTAATTAGTCAACATGGATATACAGGATGTCCGGAAATGGCGTGTACAACGGAAGGCCACAAGTTCCTTAGCCGAAAATATGATGGTTTAACTCAACTTTCCTATATACAAAGTTGCTTAGTACAACTTAATTTTCAACGTAGAATTAACGCATGTGTATAAGAAAATGGTGGCCATTTTGAACATTTGTTGTAACATTGAGTAATTAATTGTTCATTATACTTCCATTAGTTGCCTAAATCGTAGCCAACTTTTGATAAAAACGTTATTTGTGTTGAGTTAGTTCACAAATACCGAAGGAAGACATATCGAACAACTCCAGACATGGTTAGAACAACTTTTGAAGCTCATTCGACCAAATGCAGTTGGCATTGTAGATGGATTTGACGTTGCTGATGAAGTCTTATCTTCAAGACTAGGATCCTACGACCAAAATGTCTATGAAAGATCATTTGAAAAAGGTTCAAAAAGTCCATTGAATGCTGAACCTGTGAATAAATCTTTTAACTTATATTTAGGTTCATTCTTGAAGGATAATTTATAAATATTGTTATTATTATGATTGAGTACGAACCAATTATTTAATGTGCTAATTTAGAAAATTATTAATATGGTTGTAGGAACTTAGAAAATATTTGTTTGTGGCTAAACCGTTGCCCAACTAAAAGTTTGTAAGACAGTGAATAGATTCCAAATAAAAGTAACTATCCAGAAAAATTGGTAGTGATTATCCAGGGTGTTACAAAAAAGATGGGTGGATAATCTATTGACCCTGTAATTTTTAAATTGGGGTTTCTTCCATAAAAAGCTCTAATTTGCAAATACAAACAAACGCCTGACTAAAAAATGAATATTCGGCCAAGGAACTCGTGATCTTCCGTTGTACACGCCGTTTATGAATACCCTATGTAGCGAATACTTTAAATACTGACAAAGAGAAACAAAAGAAGTACCGAATGGCATGAAATGGGCTCAAACAGTACTGTAACGCTGTACAAAGAATGCTAGATAAGATTGCTAATAGGTCATCAAAAGCTGTAATATTACGACAATCTTTTACATAGAACCTTGCGTTAGTATGCATTTGAAATTGTAGTGTTATTGTATCAAAGGATTTAATTATGACATTTTATTACGGCTCAACGCACTTTACCGAATTCATACTGGACAGTATTTTTGTTGGAATTGTTAAGCCGGCCCGTCGAGAAAAATCCAGGCCCGGAGTTTACGATTCACTATTCCTCCCCCCTCCCTGAATACAAGAAATAGATTTTTTACTCGGCTGAGTATCGAAATAATTTTTTTGATCGTAAATGTGTTTTAATTGAATCATTCCTCCCACTTACTATTTTCAACAAACAACGACATTCTACTTGTCAACATATCGCCGACCACATTCTAATTTCCTATTTTTTTCAAATGCGTAATTACTCTTCGACTAATTTTCCGGTTGAGCTATACCTTAAAATCACCAAAATACCGCACTCGGGGAAATCAGCCCGTTCGTCTCTACTATGCAGTTGAGTAAAGTAATGACTGAGGATCAATATATTTTTAACAAGAAATGATTGCTTGATAATTCAATAGTAAATCAACTGACAGTAATTCACCGCATAGTTAAGACTAGAATTAGCAAATAGTAATTTCGCTGCAACTATGTTAATAGCTACCTTGTATTGGATGATTACCCGCCTAATAAGGTTTACTTCTACTAAAAGTTCATGTTTATTTCAAGCTACGTGACTCTTGTCTTTGCTACATGTATTAGATAATTGTTACATGTAGAATGCATTCATAATCTGTTCACATTAATTTCTTTAATCATTTATTCCACATTCGCTAGTTGAGATTACAAATTCACCAAGCCACATCTGCATCTAGAAATTCAAATAACTACAATCCATAGATACTATTAAGTGAGTGCAGTAATAACATTGCAACATTATTCATTAAACTTTAGAAGTAAAGTAAAAAATTATTTTTATTTGATCACATATTTTCCTTCAGTGTAAAATGCCATTTTATTTCAAAATAAAAATAAATCAATGGGTAGGTATATTTCCAAATTGACCCTGTGGACGGCATGATATTCGTCACAATTTTATTACGGGGACCGGTCAAGCGGTCAGGTAGATTTTAAGGCTGCCTGAAGCTCGTCACACAGAGCTTTCTTTGATAAGAACAGAAATAAAGTGTGAATAAGGTCAGCTGTGCAGCATGTGGATGTTTTGAGAAACGCAAAAACAAATCTTTTGACATTACATTTCATCAGTAAGTATTATTTTTCTTTATTTTAATAATTATTTGGTCAATGTCATTCATCTATGGGTGAAGAATCATAGGCGTATTTACACATTCCCATTGAATACGATTTCCATTGAATCAGATAAGAACAACCGAAGCATAGATCCGCCATATGCAATCCCATCTCGATCTACGAAGATTATGCCAATAGCTCCTTCCTCTCAATATTTATTCTAAGACTTATACCCAAAATGTACTTCAAAAAGTTTGTTGATTGGATATAAAATGGAATAATGAACGCTATTTCATTTTGCAACTTTTGGAATATTCCTGAGATGTTACATTGAATTAGTAAATAAGGATGTGAAGCAATAACTCAAATCTGTTATATTCAACGGCATGGAAAAATGAAAGAATTCCTTTCAAAGCATAATTTCTTTACACACACACGTTACGTATTTCTATTTGAATTTTATATAAAAGCGAGGGCGCTGTTAAAAATACGAGGGTAGGAGCGGCGCCGTACGAATTTTAGAAACGAGCAAACACATTGATAAGCAGTGAAGAAAGGCCAAAGGGAATTGAGTCAATCAGACAGTTATTTACACGTCTTGTAAAAACAATACTCAATATTTGTGATATAAAGTAGCAAATTTTGAAAACAAACATGGGGGCGTCTTAGTAAGGAGAGAGTACATGAAACGATGCCTGTATACTATTTACCTAAGACTTCATTCAATTGTACAGCGCACATCCTAACTCGATCTACTAAGGTTGTCTTTCACATAAATGGGCCACGATCATGTCTGCGAAATGAATAATTAAGACTTTAGATTAATGAGACAGCTTCAGGATGAGCGCATTTCCATGAGGTAAAATTAATGACTAAACTTAATTTATTGTTGCCCATAGCCCCTTTTGTGCGTACAGTTCATCAGATATAAAACATTAACATAACGTTAAATTCTACCAGGAAAAATTCATATAGCTTGGATTCTACTAATTCCTTCTAATATAGAAATCCTGAATAACTCTGTCTCCATGGCCAAATGGATTGAAGTACGAGGAATGTTGGGGACGTGATACATGGTGTAGCTCAGGGTTCTATCCCTGGTCCTATTCTGATTCTTATCTCTATAAATGATATAGAAAGGGCAACTGAGGGACCTGTGCTGTTTGCTAGACATAACGACCACAAATGGAAGACACTCAATCAGAGCTTCTAGCCTGGTTCACTAGTAAAGAGCTATCTCTCAAAACCGAAAAAATAGCACTGTGCACTTGAGACGGGGTTGTTGAAATATTATAACAACCCCTATAATATCTCATTTTTGAGAATTGATTTGGATCCAACCTCAAGTTGGAAACATCACATAGACTTTGTAGCAAACAAATTAAAAAAAATATTTTCGATATAACAAATCTTATCAAGTTGGTACCACGATAAGTTATCATAACAGCCGACCATTCAGTCTTCGTGTCTACCATGACTAGTTGGCGTTGAAGGTTTAAGTTTCAAAGAAGAGCACCAAGTGCGTATTATGACGAATCCTAAGTTTAGGACTGATGTCCGCGATTGTTTCCCAACCGTAAGGTTACTGAGTTTTCCTGCTTATATATTTACTAGACCTTAAAAGGTGCTTACAGTAACAACTACAAAATCAATAACGACATTCATAATCACACGACACTAGATCCAATGCTTATATCCGCAAAAACTAGGTATCGTTTAGACTGCAATCTAGCAGGTCTATGAATTACTGTCGTCCTAAAATCTACAATAAGGTTCCATCTTACTTAAAATTGTTGTTGCCTTATAATAAAGCATAATGAACTATGAAGAGTTCACACTGGATATATTATAACACTATTGATAAGAAATAATCACCCTTATCCACTAAAAATACTATCAAAGTACTGAGGACCTCTCGGCTTACATATTTTGTATACAAATGTAACTATTTATCCAATAGACCATGATATGAGAAATAATGTTGATCATCCTAGAGTACACATTTCTAATAATTTTATTATGGTTTGACGACCGTGCTTATTGCTGTTGTTACAACTGACACTTCAGTGAAGTAGAAAAATATTGAGTTATGTCGACGATAACATTTTATCTCCTGTAATTTCTGTAACATAGTTGTGGAGACGATATTAAATGAGCAAAAATTATTACAGGAGTAATTTATCATCTTTTATTACATGAGACATGTTGAGTAACATTGTAAGTCGAATTCATAAATCGACATTCTCACTTTGAGAATGGATGAAATAAATATACTATGTAACTGAATCACATCACATAGTAAAGGGTGAAACGATAGAATTTTTCACATAACAGCCGAACAGTTGAAACTTTTGATATGTTAATTTGATTCCAGTGACGAATCGCAATTGATTTTAAAGATAACGTCTAACAAGTAGTATTGAAGCGAATCGAAACTAGTTGTGAGTATTTATTGAAATGAGATAATTATGCTGTCAGATGCTATTAAACCATCGTATTTCACTGTAATTGCTGTCAAACAGAACACGAAAGCAATAATATTGGAAGTAATAATAGGTCAGTGTGTTTGTACCACACCGACGCAAAAAATACTTGTTCCAGTAAAGTTTGCATTAAATTGCATATTCAATCTCAAATTGTATCCGGTCATTACGTCGTGATTAAATCCTCGATTGACATGGGCTTCAAATCAGATACATTCTTGTTGAATCGCACAATATCGGCACAGTGCACCTGTGAAATTATAGTATTCAAATCTAGAAAAATAAATGTGAATTTCATCGTCCGTCAAGGGAATATAAAAAATAGTAATAATACCTCTCTCAAGATGAAATATAGGTAATACTCTACTCATAACCTCTTAATTATTTTCCAATAATGATAGTAGAACATATAATTTTTACTGTCTGTGTATATGGGCTCACTCAATTGATTAAACTATTTTTATAATGTCTTTATACATTCATTTGATAGTTATGCAGACTATTTTAATGCCACTTGGTATCAGACTTATCTTGAAATTATATGTAAGCTAGGCCAAATTTCCCACTTCACCTGCAATTTGGACTTATGTTAATCTGACATTCTGGTTAACAATTAGTACATTATTATCAGGGTATTTGAAATCGCCTTCACTATGTTCCAAGCAGAATTTTCAATCCTCAAAAAAAAGAGCTCCATATTTCTTCCCTGGGACACATCACTGCTACATAGCCTGTTGTATTGAAATATTGAAATATTCCAATAGCATAAGCATGTTAGGCCAAACGAATAGAGGAATAGAAAAAGGAATGGCCTTAGTTGAATCCTTGGGGCATACCGTCACATTGGTTGTGAACTTGTATTGAACATAGGGTGTACAAAAACCAATTAAGACTTTATGAAGACCCTATATTCAAATATTATAGATGCATTTCATGTTAGCATCGAGAATATGATTCGCCATTCTATTAAATTGTATCTGGACTTCATTTCAAAATAATTTCACGCCTCACAGTTTAAAATTTGATAAATTGCAACTTGGCATTCATTTAATCATCGAAGAATGAATTTGTTGTTGGCGTATAATTAACGAGTAATTTTGTATGTTTAAATTAATTCAGAAGTTTTCAGTGAGAAAAAACAAACGAACACTTGCACAAACGTGTGAACCTGCCTACTCGCCCATTATACATCTCAAGTAATTATATATCAGGATCTGTTAATAATCGGGTTTCGAATGAAACTTATTAGATGGGCGAGCATGGAGCAATAGCATCTCGTTAGTTTGTTTGTATTTTTGTTTATCTATATCCCATCATCAGATAAGACGAATATTATGTTCATTTCCTGTACTAGAAATACGGGGTGGGGTGATTCAGTTTATAATAGCGTTAGTTTACCGGTCGCTAGTCCATCCAAAAATGAATCGACATGGATAATTTATTTTTTTCAAAAGTGATACGAAAATACGAGGACAAGGTGAAAAGTCCCTAAAGCTTTCGCTTTGAATCGGCCTAGAATCGATCCAACAGCTCTGCATAATATACGCCTGTGATCGTTTTGCCTTTTTCAAGGTAATAGATATGGACGATACAGTGTGCATCCTGAAAACCTGTCGTGCCGTGATGGCTCCATGTTTCGTCCACGGTTTCGAAATGACACAAAAAGGCCTTATCGCGCTTGAACATCGCCAAACACTCCTTTGAAGTTTTCACACGGTCGCGCTTGTTATCAACAGACAGATTTATGCAAAATGATCCATCCGTACCAGTTCAGTCGAGATGCCCGTAGCCTCAGCAAACTCGCCGATCGTCCAATATCATACCATGGATTTTATCTACGATTCCTGGCGTTGTAACCTCAATTAGACGACCAGAACGGCCGGCGTCCTTTGTGGCCAAACTACCACAACGAAAATCAGTAATTGACCCAAAAGTTGTGCCAATCTAATCTTTGGGGTAGAAAGAAAGTAGAGTGTGCTCTTTCAAACAATCTTTTAAAAACAATAAACAAATGAATAATTTGTTAATTTCGTCAAAATCGTTTAAAAACTGAAAGATTCCATTTTTGTAGTTTTCTGGGCATAACTCGGAAAATTTGCGATCGAGATAACAATTTTTTTCACAAAAAAGTATCTTCATACGCATATCTTCAGCTATCTTAGTTGAGGTACATTTTACAGGAGAGTCAAACATAACCCAGCATCCTGCACGGTACACATGCTTTTGAATCGATAGGCAACTCTGTTTGTTGAAGTTTTCCCTAATCATCGGAATTTTCAAACATTTAACAAATGCTTTTGAATCGAACAGTAACAGTGTTTTGTCAAATTTCCTCCAACCATCGGACTTGAAACATTTTCCGAAAAAGTCGTAAATGTAAAAAGTTGTTTTCATTTTCAAAGAAGTTTCAGAGAATTCACAAATTGATTACAATAAATTGATAGGTAGAACTAACAAACTTTTTTTTTCCCGAGAATGAATGTGATCTTGAAGAATCAAACTGCATTAATGTTTGATAATGAATAGCGTCATGAACGTGCTCTTAGTGAAGCTCTCAAGTTTGATTTACATTTTTGAGCGCACCCTGAAAAGCTTCTGTATTCCGGAAAATATGCGTTTTCGAAAGAAACTGAAGCGTATATAATTTTTATATGACTTTTGACTACCCACTTGGATTTTTTCAGATATCCCACATTTTTATTTTCAGACATTTTACATAACAAAGAATCTATATTTTTTAAAGTTTTCCCTGCATAACTCTGAAAACAGGTATTTCTTAAAAAAACATTTTCCTACAGAAGAGTCACCACTCACTTTTTTCAAGCATTTCCCAGTCTAAAGAATTTACATTTCTTTCAGTTCTCCCTTCATAACTCGGAAAATAGGTATTTTGGAAAAAACATTTTTCCACAAAAGAGTCACTCCCTTGGATTTCTTCAGATATCCCACATATTCATTTTCAGACATTTCCCATTCTAAAGAATCTGTATTTTTTTTAGTTTTTCTGCATAACTTGGAAAATAAGTATTTTGGAAAAAACGTTTTCCTACAAAAGAGTGACTCACTTGGATTTTTTCAGATATCGCACATATTAATTTTCAGACATTTTCAAATCAAAAGAATCTAAATATTCTTTTGAGTTTTCCTGCATAACTCGGAAAACAGGTATTTGGAAAAAATATTGTCCTACAAAAGAGTCACTTACTTGGATTCTTTCAGATATCAATTTCAGACATTTCCCTTTCCAAAGAATCTGTATTTTTTCAAGTTTTTCCTGCATAACTCGAAAAATATGTATTTCGGAAAAAACGTTCTCCTACAAAACAGTCACTCACTTGGATTTTTTCACTTATCCCACATTTTCATTTTCACACATATCACTCTATAGAATCTATAATTTGTTCAGTTTTCCCTGTATAACTCGGAAAATATGTATTTTGGAAAAAATATTTTCCTACAAAAGAGTCAGTTGAAGTTTTTCAGATATCCCACATGTTTATTTTCAGAAATTTCCCATTCCAAAGAATCTATAATTTTTTTTAGTTTTCTATGCATAATTTGGAAAATAGGTATTTAGGAAAAACATTTTCCTACAAAAGAGTCTTGTATTTTATAAAATCTATGTGATACTAGATTATTAAATCGATTGGATACCCTTTCTTCAACCCATGGAACTTTTGCTACCTACTAATCATTGATTACCGATTGAACTGTTCATGAAAATATTAGAAGGCAATTTTGGTATATTTGTATAGTAGTTACCGTTGTGAGAATATGTTTGCATTATACATTATTGCTGATCAAATATTAGTTATACGAAGAATAAACATGAAATCGAAACTCACGTAGGAAAATTTACTTAGACGAGATATCCAGATGACCAAACTTGAAATTACGTAATGTTTAAATCAATAACACGTCTTCAGAAACAATATCAAAATTGAAGGGTTATCCATTGTGAAACAGCTTACGAATTGGGTCATCTGATAGGTCCCGTTGGAATATTCCTAAATAAGTATACGCTTCATTTGAAGTTAACGGCTAATTATTACGAAGTTTACGACTCTTATTAAGCGTTTTAATGGCAATATAAGTTAGGGCTTCATGTATGCACATGAGTTATTTCACTTACCAGGTAACGCGTCCGCATTCGAACCGAACAATACACAAAGACCGGTCTCATAGTTGACAGATTGGCACGAGTCATTTCCTTGACACGTCTCCAGGCAGTCGGTAAGCATTAATGTACCTGGCACGGAATCCAATACGTTCCCAGGAGCCGAGAAAACATAACCTGTTGGAAAAAAAAATTCGTTAAATTTTATAATTACTTTTTGTTTATTAGTTTAGTTATAATAATATTTCGAAAATCCGCTCATGATTACGTTCAATGTACCAATTGCACTGTATGTCCTAATTGAAGAACCTTCGAAGAACATAACTGAAGAACAACTCAACATAAGTAGAAACACGGCCCGAACAATAATAGCCGTCCGCACCGGTCGCAGTCCAATGAGAGGACAACTGCACGAAATGGAGTTGTACAATGGAATATTTGTAAATTCTTGAGAAATGGGTCATATTAACTCCAAAATATATGAATATGTATAAAAAACCACTACACAGTAATTTTTCCATAGTTGCTTAAAACTTATAACCACTATAGGAAAGGTGTATTTTGATTCGATTTTTGTTTTTAGTGATGTACATCTTTTTTTTCCGCAATCTAAACAGATTAATCCATATACCGTGTGGGTTTGTTTATATTTAGGTATTAACGGTCACAATTTTCGAACATCTCTTAATTTTCTCTAAGGTTTCCGGAACATATGGTAACTATATCTTTATTACCGTTCATATTATTCATATATGATGTGCCATTGTAGATTCTGTTTATTCTTTAATAATGGGATTAAAACATTTTTTTTTTTGGATAGTCATTCATTTCCAGTGTATTGACCAACTTTTCTTAAAAGATGGGATGCGACTTATACAGGAACCTCTAAACAATGTTAACAAAAAAGAATGTATGGTCATAAATATAGTACTAGAAACAAAAATTCCACCCCTTTGCTAAACATTGATTTAATTATAACCAACAACTCGATTACAAAAATATTTTAAATAAAGAAACCAATTTTTATGAAAGATCTATTCTGGAGATGATTTACATAAAACGTGACTGTAACTCTGTAACTCATAGAACAGACGTTCAATCATTAAGTCAGATGTATAGTATTTTATTAATTAAAACCCTTGCAAATTCCAACATCATCTTTAGAATGTTAAAAGTATATTTTAAGTAGAATTCTGAAATAGCAATATTTCTAGTAAGATCTGACAACCTTTTCCTATTACTTCATAAATCTTTGACATATGGTTCGTGACAGGATACTTGAGCCTATTATAGCTTGATTTCACTCTCATTCAAACATTACATGAAATTACTTCGAATATTAGAAGTAGTCTGCTATGCAGTGGCTGCTTGATGCATATTCATATACTTAAAACATTAATGTGTTAGAATTTCGATTACTCGTGCTTATGTTCGTTTCGGCGACGTGGGCATTTTTAATTGCAATAAATGCGATAAGGACGCTTTGAGCTTGATACGATTAGTTTCAAGAAATCCCGTCTTAGACATTGATGATAGGTCTTCTGATGATGGTCATGAACTGAAACGTATGTGAAGATGAAAATAATGAGCATATGTGTTAGTGTGACCTTTTCCCCAAAAATGTATATATAATTCATACGTGGGTTAAAATAAATTAATAAAAAAATATATCATCTTGACTACGTGATTGGAATTTGAATATCTAGAGCTACTCAATTTCCAATTTGTCCTAAAACTAAGGAATGCTCCAAAAGTGTTCAATGTTGTATCATGGATAAGTATTTCATCTTAATCAATTATCTGCAGGTACGTAATTAAAAAAATTGAATCTTCTATTAATAACACTGGAATTTTGAATGATGATGATGATTTGAATGTTTTGCCTTCGATATCATTGCATCTCTGGGCACAAATTCTGAATCTCGTGTAACAAGTCATGCCTCCCAACTAGGTCACATAAGGAACGTTCAGAGACCGAAGAATGAATATGTAGAAAAGCTGAATTGTTTCCTTCAACGAGATATACAACAAAAAATGGACCCTATTATGAAAATTGGAATCTTTATTGTGAAAGGAATGTTATTTAGCTAGATTTTCAGTAACAAAATTAGGATTGATGGGCTATTCGAATGCTTCTAATATAAAACTGAAAAGGATAGTGTTAATAATGTAAAGAAAGTTGAACAAAAAGTCTTAATGTCTCTCAATGTTTTATCTGCAATGGTTTTGGTTGCTACTGAACATTGAAGTATAACTACACAAAACATTACCATCAAATTCAAGTTATTATTTTTCATCTTGGTCTTGGTCAAAGTCGTAGGCAGAAAATTTTTCGGGGGGGGGGGGGTATTTCGAAACCTTCAAACCCCCCACCCGGATCTTGTTCATACTCTGTGAGCATTATTAATTATAAGTATACAATTGTATTAAGCTATGGAATACTAACCTGTTATCAATTCGAATCCAACCATTTCAGGATCACATTCTTCTGCCAACGAAGCTGCTATTTTTCCGGGAGCTTCTACTATTTCACTCTCTGTATCTTCAATCTGTCCGTACGTATATGCCGTTGATGTTATTAAAATGAACAGTATTCTCTTAATTCCCAACATTTTATTCAATTTTCAATGCCTGTAACAAAGAGAAAATTGTTAATCATCAATTTCAGATAATGTTATCAAATCAGTTTTTTTCCTCCCCTCCACTATTAGTTTTTTGCAGTTGTGTGCGGAACCACTATCTTTACAATTCCTATTTTTCACGTAACTTTTGAGGGTACATAACAGCACCCAATTCAAATCAAACAGCCTCAATTTGAATGTCATAATTTCGAGATATGATAATTGTACGAAGCAGTTATCAGATAAGAAGACAGTAACCACTCTTGGTTACTTGGGGTCGAACCGTTTCAATTTTTATATTCGCTTGCAACCAAGTGAACGTATAATTCGTTCATAATTATACGGTGTAAGGTAGAACATGCATACGTTTCTAGTTTTATTTTCCACAAGTAACCTGATCACACGATCACACGTTAAAAAGAGAACTGGAAGTAGAAAATGTTCAAAATTAGGCGCTCTATATCTCAATCTGGATGTTGTTGATCGTTATCGTGACAAAATTAATATAAAATAATGATATGGGTTAGACCCATATTATTTAAAATCATTGCCTGAAGTGCATGTGCTTAGTGACTTGCCTCAACACACTACATTTACAAGTTGGATTTATCAAGCCTCTTTCTTGTAAGAATATTAAAAATGAATGGAAACATATCTGCTTATAAGTATGTCCAAGTTGGATGTAATACGTCATTTTTTTTTGTGAGCATAAGGAAAATTAGATTGTATTGGTAGTAGAGATATGTGTGATTGCCAACAACAAAAAGTTCACTAGGTTCACAAGGAAGTTTTTGGTATACCTATTACCCATTTGTTAATAATTTCATTTATACTTGTTATAGAATGTTTCATTTTTCTTTTTTGATATGACAGCATGAATAGCATATTCTCAGTCTGAAATCGGTGTTATGTAAAAGAAAGGATTATAGTTTTGCTTTGGGTATAATCCCCTGATACGAAACGCTTTGTGATTGCCAACAACAAAAAGTTCACTAGGTTCACAAGGAAGTTTTTGGTATACCTATTACCCATTTGTTAATAATTTCATTTATACTTGTTATATAATGTTTCATTTTTCTTTTTTGATATGACAGCATGAATAGCATATTCTCAGTCTGAAATCGGTGTTATGTAAAAGAAAGGATTATAGTTTTGCTTTGGGTATAATCCCCTGATACGAAACGCTTTGTGATTGGTGGCAACTCTAGTTGAGTCGCATACAAGTAAACAAACGGACTTTACAAAAAAGCCAAGAACGGCCCTTGTACTTAACGCCCAAAATGGGCAATAAAGAAGAAATAAATCAAAATTATAAGCAAAAGAGCTTTTAATAAAAACGCAGCGGAAAACGAGCATGGCTCGAATTCGCTAAAGCAAATGCAAGATCAGAAAAAGACGGATCTCATATTACTTCTACGTACTTTTTATCAATTTATGCTGTGTTATCAAGGGATTTTCGAGTTATTCACTACTAATATTTCTTTCATGAATCTCATTGTTCATCAAGTTGTTTATTTTCAAAATCAAAATGGAGAGACATCTTATGCAAGCCGACAACTGTAACCTACCCAAAGCTGCTGGGTAATAACTCTTTGGAATTATTTTGTTCTTGCGTTCTCTACTGTTATTTATTCGATTATATTTGGTATTGTTTCAAAACTCATGTTGGTATTATTATGGTATTGGTTGAGATGGTAGCGGGCTTACGAGAAAGTCCACTTAGCCAAGACAATATCCCTTGCTACGTTTTTCGGGGGTATTTGGATACCCCGCTGCTCAATAGAATCCCAAGATCTGTTTTACGCTTAGATCCTTTATTTCATCTGTGGTGTTGATCCTTGGACCTAACCAGGTAAAACTGGTCCGAATGAGCGTAGGACATTCACAAAGAAAGTGGTTTGACGATTCCATTTTGTTTCCTTCCACCTAGGTCATCTCCATGGAATGTTTTTCAATATGCTCTGAACCAAATTCATTTCTCAGAAATTTTTTGGGGGCGCTGATTTTGATTTTGACATTACTTTTGTGGTGAAAAGTCCAGAAAATTCAATTTTCCAAAAAAGAAAATTTTCAAAATCAGCGGCCAAAAAATCTAACAATCGATATGTTAAACAATTAAAAAAAAGTTATTTATCGAAAATTCCAATCATTATTATATCATATTTGCCACAAAAATCGCTTTTTCTGGAATAGTGGGACATATTTTCGGATCCCGAAACCTACACTTTCCTACAAAAATGTCTGAAAAACGCGAAAGTTCTGTCCATTTTGCCTAAAACTACTGGACATACATCATTCATCTCTCTCATCTAGAGCCCCTATACCATCCAATGAAGCCAAAGGAGCGAGACAGAGACGGGTCAATGCAATTACATATCTGGCAAAGATTATGAAATGAGATCTGATAATCTAGTAGAGTTTGATGCAATTAAAAAACAAGCTTGCGCCTTCTCCGGGAAGGCGGATCCCACAATTTCTGATATGATGATGTCAGGTACAACTATTCCTATAAAGTCTTCCATATCCATGCTCGAGATGGCTACAAACAGCACCCTCTCACGCGATATTTCCACGAAAATCCAGATAATATTTTTTTGCCAGATTACAATATTTTCACTACATCTAGTGGAGCGAAGTAAACATGTTTGCTGTTTTTCATAATCCAACATGTTTTTTCTAACAAACGTATTCTAATGCTGTGGGAGTTGTGCCGTCGAAGGTTCTCAAGATTTTGTATAATTCAATGAAGAAATTTTCATTGGACGATTCGTTGGCACATGAGAAAGAACTCGACGTACTAGTAATTTCGACTCATTCGTATTAATAATAGTGGATTCGTTGAAGCCCATTGTTTTACAAATTGCTGAACGTATGTATGGCAATAATCCAACATCCAACAGACTTTAATAATCATAAAAAGGAGCAACGCAGTAAGTGAGCCTGACAGGCGTTCATGTTGAACAATTACGAACTTGTAATGCGTTACAGCGATTAATATTCGTGCAAGAATTAGCTAAGTACAAAATTGATTTCTGACACGCAGGTAACAAAGCTGTTCATCTGTATTACCATCAGATATAGATTTATTCATCATTATGCAACGAAAATGTAGCTTACGGCTCTAGAGTTATGTTCACATAGAAAGACTTCTCGTCAGCCACAAAATCAGTGCAGTATTCTCGACTCAATGGAGCAGTATAATTTGTAATTTGGAACAATTTCGATGTTTATTATGAGGGGAGGACTGTGATAATTCACCAGTAATGGTAGTCACGCTTCGCTAATGATCTACAAATCAGTTTACCGAGCTGTATCTCCTGCAAAGAATTAATTTGCATATGGAAACACTGCATAACCCACGTTTAAGACCTTACATTTACTTGACTGCATGAATGACTTTCGAGCGTGTGCGATCCAAAATAACAATCCTGCTTCCTACGAACTGAAGAGGAACGCAAGCACCGTGCTAGGACACAGAATCACGCTTATGGCTCCCTCTAATAACTGCATGGCAGCATTAGAGTATGTTCTTTATCATGGGTCTAGGTCAGAGACTTATGTTGATTTGTTTGGAGTACCACAGAGTCCTGTCCTTGGACCCCTAATTTTCAACGTGTTCATAAAATACATAGTAGAAGTTATTTCTCCCAACATTCTTAAATATGCAGATAACCTGAAACTGCATGGCAGCATTAGAGCAAGAATTCGATTTGGCGCGTCTTTTAAATTGAAAGAAACCGCGAAATTCGAATATGCTTACTAAGATCATCAGGGTATCCTGACCACCTGGTGACTATTGAGGGTCATGGTCACAATCGGCAACCTCAAAAGAACCTCCCTCACAAGTTTCATTCCATTCCAAAAGATAATTTCACGAATTCCCCGGAGACGACGATAGTACCAGGATGTCCTGAGCCCAGGTGCGTTGTAGTACGGACCTGGCACCGGAATCATGATCAGCAACCCCAAGAACCCCGAATAAGATTGTAGAAATGCTAAAATGCAGATCATGAAAAAATAAACTGGTAACGTTTTTTTAAAATGACTTCTAGAATCGATTTAAAAAAAATCTTCAAAATCGGTTCTGCCGATTTTATTTACTTTGGCCTTTTTTCTGCTTTATTTCCTCGACTACCTATCTGGCTATGTACCGCACATTCTAAACCATGGAAACATGTCTTCTTCCTTGACTTTATTATGGGAATGATTTTTTATGAATAACTGTACAGTGTAACTCCATTTTGGTCATCTATTTACTGTCCTGTAGATCTCGCTAAAGTGAATAATAAAATTAAATTTTTGTATCCTTCCTGGCTGTTGTTTTTGTCGGTGGTTCTTTGATCTTCTCATCTTATAAAGCGATTGCAAGAGTAAATTGACAATGAAACTGGTACCGACACGTGTTGAAGTCTATTAAATATAACAACAGCTGTAAATAATCAACAGGTATGTAGCAGTCATAAATGTCGTTATAAACCATTTTGTAAGTTCAAGCGGAAATAAATCAGCGTGAAATTTACTGAGGGAATATGACCAGCACCCGCTACAATTATGTATGTCGACGAAAGACCGCATTGCATGTTATGTCATATAGTATTTAAACGCGAATATTGCTTGTCGTTGTGGTGTTGGAGAGAGAAAACGAGTCCTGCAGTAGCTAAACTATACTCTGTGGTTGATTATCTTACAGCCACCGGAGCAGAGCTGTAGAGAAAATTTTTCTCAAAATTATGTATCATTCGCTTCCAGTTTTTATCAGTGACTTGATAATTTGCCGGTCATTCTAACAAAGGCTTCCGCCGCATAGTATTTTATTTATAATCAAGCTGAGATGAATGTATCTAATATAAAGTTGATGTAACGCCGAATTGGAAATAAATAGTTATTTATTTTCATATTTGCGATTTCGAACTTTAAAGTTCATTCAAAGGCTCAGTGAGACAAACTAACTTCTTTCCTACCTATATAGATAACATTAAATTCATATTCAAACTCGAAAAAGTTAAAATAACTCGTACTTTTCAGATAATTCTTCAATTTCAAACTTTGATAGAATTTCCTTTAATAGATCTAGAAAACCTACTTTTACAGACAATTATTGCTTGAGTAATCTCATTTCACATGAAAAAGCAGCTTTTCTATTTCTTCCTATGATACACATATCAGTCCATTGGCGGAGTCACGTAAGGGCAGGGGTGGGCACTTCCAAAAAAGCAAAATCAAAATTGAATTTCAAATGATAAACAAAAGAAAAATCTGACTAAACCCTTGTCGCATATAACAATATTTGCATTTGCAAATGCATTCTACACACAAATTAAAAAAAAATCTAGCTACGCCCTTCTCACATATATGGATAGAACATGTATATAATATGATTGAATCAGATCGAGCGGTGTATAGGATATTGTGTTGTGAGATAGGGAAAGGAGAGTGAGCGTTGTACTGGTCGAATTGTTAGTAAAAATTGGAGATGGGCTGATATTCTGCGATCTGTTGCTATTTATAAAATGTTATTTTTCAAAAGCAACTCCGTGACTGTTACACATACACACTTATTCGACCGAAAGAGTTCAGTATGTTCTTTATCATGAATTTAGGTCAGAGACATATGTTGCTTCGTCTGGAGTATCACAGGGCTCTGTCTTTGGATCCCTACTTTTCAACGTGTTCATAAACGACATAGTATAAGCTATTTCTTCCAACACTCTCAAATATGCAGACGACCTAAAAATATTCACGCTAATTGAAAGTATGAGTGACTGTATTTCACATCAATGTGACCTTCACGCGCTTTAAATATGGTGCCTCAACAATAAGCTAGCGCTGAATGAAGCAAAATGTAACGTAATGTCCTTTACTCGAAAACTAGATACACTCATTTACGACTATTCAGCTCATAATCACATTCTTTTCCGACCTTTTACCTTCAAGGTTTTAGGCGTCATCTTTGATCCAAAACTATCATTTATATCACATATGAACAATATTATCAACTGCTTATAAAATGCTAGGATTCGTCATAACAAACTGTCGAGATTTTGTTGATATTGATACTCCAAATATTTTTATCCATTCGTTAGTTCGCAGTTAACTGTGGTGTGGTGTTCTATTTATTTAACTCAAGAATTGAATATTGAGAATATCCAGCTAGACCTCATAGTAATTTATTGAAGTTCTCACCGCTTTTCATGATGTTTCAACTGGTTGATGATATGAAAGATCACCTTGATATATTTGTGTGCACTATTAATTAAAAAAAATCGGGTGTCTGTAAAGTCGGTTTACTGACGATAGTTGAACGTGACAACGTCATAAGAAAATACTGATGGAATGGTTTCATTTTTCAAAGAAAAAATTGTAATTTTATTTGTTTGATAGATATTTTGTATGGATATAGAGAAGGAGGTAAATGGAAATCACAATTGAATTGATCAAGTTACATTTATTTGTACGCATAAATACAATTATGTCAATTTAGCTTTTAAAAAGCCCGCCTCAATGTGTTTGATATAGGAGAAAATTGTTCCCTTTGACGGCTGGCTGGTCCTACCTGTCATTTCAGAAACGTTGTTATGATATGTGGAAGATTTAACATTTATGTTTTAATTTTTTGAAATCATAGCTACGCTCGATAATTATTTCGATCGAATAGTAAAGCAATTGATTTTTTACTCATCTTGAAACAGTTCTGTTAACTTATTGTTATAGTTGTCAATTATAGCATAACCTACAATCGCTGCACTAGCGGACCGATGCTATTTATTTTAATGATGAAAGCACGAATATCCGACAATATATCACTGAACATATATTTAATATCGAAAGAATCATTACCTTTATCGCCGCAATTATCGTTGCTATAAACAATTGACACCACATTCACTTTTCACTGCACTACGAAAACATGTAAATGTATTATTGTAAAGCAGCTGTCCACGCGCATCGCATCGGTCACTCAAGTAGGAGAGCTCGCTTGCACTTCAAGCCTTAAAATGGAACGCCTCAGAGCGAGGTAACGCACAGCCGGTCAGAGCAAAGTAACGGCAAATGAGTAATGTTTTCTCGTGCGTGCAGCCGGCTCCATCGAATTATAAGACGTTGTCACGTCAAAAAGGACCTTGCAATCAAATACCAGCTCAGAACATGTATCATGCATTTATCTTGTACTCAATTAATCTTGTTGTTACTATCTTATGCCATTTCCTTAACCTGTAACTGAGATTCTTCCTGTTGTGTAATGTATTCAAATGAATAAATAAATAAATAAATGATTAAATGATATTTCTATTTAGAAGTAACAGTTTTGCCAATCTCCAATAATAATACTGGTCCGTGCCGTTAGTTAAGGGATACTGAAATGCGTAGTATGAATCACTCCCATTTTGTTTAAGGCTGAAGATACAAACAGTTGCACAAATTTTTGTAGGACTTTGAGAATTATACGAAAATATATACCACTCTCAACATTCCTTAACTATTTGAATTTCCATTCATCGTTTTACGTCGTATTGGTGTAAATGTTATATTTGTCAGTTCGGTATGAGTATAGTTAGAACTAATTCTATGCCACTACTATCAAATTCATCGCTTATTTCATTTGTTTGAACTGATATCCGGTACTTGCATAACCTGTTAATTGGGGTTCTATGCTATCAATAACGTGAATTCAACCAGAATTGTGTTTGTTTGGTCTAGCGCTATCCAAATGAGGATAAATGCGATGCTCTGGTCTGATTGAACTAGTTTACAATATATGACATCAACTGAAATTTGAATATGCCCCGTAAATGTTGTTGTGGTAACCCATGAGGATGTAATTACAAAGGGGTCCCCTATTTGCAAAATCCGTAACAGTTAATGTAAATAGTACAGTAATGCAAATTAATGATACAAGTAACGGATATAAGAGCCAGAAGCCAATGGTAATATATATTTGCCAAGACAACTAACAATGTAAATTACAATATAATTAATATTTCTTATGTAATTTACTAGTAATTGTTCTTGTAGGTATGTTTCAATTATTTTACGTCCTCATGTAGCGTTATTCTGGAATAATTAAACAACACGCACAGATTCTGAACCATTACAGGAAGTACATTTCAGCGTACTACTTAGTTTGAGAGTATCTGCATCGAAATTTCAAGTTGAACGGAATGGGAAGGGTATTTACTTAATTCCTCATAATTATCACTCGCAACATTACATTCGTGTTATTTTCAATTGGTTTTACTTACGGCAACGCCCGCGTGTGACTGACTATAAATAACAACCAACTTGATTGCAGGATTGATGAGAGTTAGAAAGGATAAGCTGAATTGTTTCATCAGAAAAATTTGATTTATGGTTAAGTTGAATGCCAAGATCCGAGAGCTAATTTATAAGTAATATTCTGTTAATTTCCGTTTTAATATTCTATTGAGAAAGTTATGTAATATGAAAAGCATGTGACTCCACTTGTTGCTGTTCCAAAAAGAAAATTATTTTACGTTACCAAGTTGTCTAAGTAGGTTTACTGATCAAGTTTGATTTAGTGATATTGTCCAATGAATAACACTACAGTATACAATTTTTTTTCGAAATATATTACGTAGTTGCCTTTTATATTCACAACCTTGCTCAGGTAGCTAAGCCTGGCCTATAAAATTGAATAGACTTAACTATTACATGATAAAAATCCATTATAAACTTGAATAAAAATAGAAATGTGTTGCCGCTTGTACGTGGCAAAGTTACTCTTTGCAAATCATTTCATTTGGTTACTGATTTTTATATAAATGTTCCACATTCTATGAGATACTCTTCGCACTGGTGTGAAGATAATGATCTAAACTATTCATTTCATTATTTTTACACAGCTTAATAATATTCAAATGAATGAATTCGAGAAAATGTACAAACAATTTTTTTTGGTTCTGGGAATAGAACCCGAGTCTGTTGAGTGAGAGCCGAGTGACTTAGCTCCTAGGCCATACGGTCGTTTGTTATAAACTGTTAAAGTACGGTGTAAATTTGAGTTCACTTCAATAATTGCTTTAGTTGTTGTTGCAATTTGGGTAAAAACAGTTTCAAACTAACTTGAATTGACTGTGAAATTTTTGCATCGATTCAATGTATTCTTTGGGAGCTACTTTTTTTGAATTTTCAATCCCTTGGGTTCATTATCAACTTCCCTGAAAAACATTACGGTTCGCCACCGAACAGCAAATAATTTTTTGTCAAAATTTGTTTGGGATACTACTAGCGTTTGAGTTATAGTGCATATAAGTTCCGTGAAGGGCATCCAGACAGACAAACGAATTTTTTCAAAGCTGCTTAAAATTCGATAAAAAATACTATGATGAAGAAATTTTCGTTCTGGGATTTTTTTTAACTATTTAAGCAATAGCATGAGTAAATGAAATATACTCTTCGTGACGTTATTCCGACTTTGCGAGTATAATACTATTATTGAGACTCATACGGCGCGCGCGCTTTCAGGATAAACTTCATTTAATGGCAAATAAAAACTAGGTAGTAGAACCCTCACAAAATCGAAAATGTTTCTTCTTGGAATGTTTATTTTACTTATACGCCTGTTTGTTGATTGATTATATTAATTAGAAAGTAAACCTATAGTTAGGCTGGATACCCGTTTTCCGTGCCGCGCAAAATTTAACGGGAGGCAAAATTCTAGGATACATAATTTGTGATTCTTTGGTGCAAGAACTAAAAAAAAGAATGGAGTTCATACTCTGAAATCGAGAGTGGTTTTAAAAGCTTTTGCATAGACAATAAAGAAGGAATTGATACATCGTTGACAAACATATGTGAAAAATATCAAACAGACAAACGTCTCTGGAATGCATCAGTGGAAATGTCGTTTTCATTTCTAATGAGTTAAAAATTACCAATTTAGGATCAACTATGGGGCAAGAAAGATTGGAGGCTCTTCCGCTGTTGCACATTGAAAGCCATTACTAGAAAATCTTACGACTTTTCAAAAAAGGAAGCTTAGAAAATGTTTATAAATGTTTAGCTTTTTAAATATCTGGTTTCGTAGGAGAACTTAAAATAATATATTCGCTATATTTAAATACTTATATTCTCTACCTACCAAAATATGTGTTTTGCAATAAAAATGGTTTGTTATAAGTATAAATTTTTTCTTAATGGTAAAAGCAATAGGGTCTGCTAGTTTGTAGCGCCAAACGGCCCCACAACTATTCAATCTGGCTATTATAAGTTTAAATTCAATCAAATTATTGGAAATCGAAGTTTTGATAGTTATTCTTATGAAAGCCGATAAATCGAATGCAACTTTAATTCTAGAAAATAGATTATGACGATGAAATGATTGCATTTATTTTTGACAGAAGAGATCCTTAAGTCGAATATCAAGACAACTGAATAGCTTCTTATAATTGATTAACAATATTCAACCTAACATTAATTTATCTTTGGAGACAGAGATACATAAAAATATTATCAACACCTCCAAAATTTATAGAAAACCTATATTCTCAGATATAACTACAGCTAATTTGTCCCAATATGTGTCACCTATTATAGATGTTTGAGAGTTTCAGAAAGTGTTCGATCCAAAGTTTTATTCGCATTTTTTTTGCATTTATTTTGATGAGTTATAACTTGAACTGTTGGAAAACATTGCAGAAATTTCAGTACCTCCTAATTCATGGAAGGGTGACCATATCACCTGGAGTAGTTATTTGAAAATCCGAATAATAATACTCTCAGCAGGTTAGGATGAAACATCTTCATTTCAATAATAGTGCATTCATTATTATAGAGAATAAGAATGAGCTTATTTGCATATCTAATATGTAGGAAGTAGTCAATATTACATTGCATTGAATGGAATATACGGTTATGATATAAACTAATGACCCTGCGTGTGAATTTTACCAGCGATAAACATACGTAATTTAGTGAGTAGTAATTTTATTATATAGCAATTCATACTTATTTATTAAATCTTTAATATTATCTTCATAGGATCTGAAGTATTAAGTTCTTATCTCAGTCTCTGGTGAAACAAAGCATCCACAGGTTAATTTTGATTTGAAAAATGTTTTATGTTTTCTCATGAATGAAACACTTACTCGTATCATTTCCTTGCTTTTATGATCATACAAAATGATTTTCGAGTTGAAAGAAGTCAATATCTATGGGTAGCACACCAAAAATTATGAGGAAATTCATTTTCACGAATTCGGCGATCACTTGATGTAAATTCATTTCAAAAATATGTAGAACTAGTTTAATGTTACATATACATCACTTTCAATGTCATCATATGATTTCTTTTCATGCTCTTCTTCTACTACAATCCTTTGAGTTATTGTTGTTTACATTGGCCATCTTTAAATTAGAATTACAGGAAGTAGAAGGTTAAGTAAATATTAAATGTACCCATTAAACATTAATAATTCACATAACGACATGCAACAGTATACTCGCATTTCGATCTAACAATTGCTCAGTTTTAATACACAATTCTCGGGAAATAGGTCACATTAACACATATACTTTTATTTTTACCCTCGTCTTTACGTACGTTTCGGTCTCACGACCATCATCAGAAGACTTATTAATACAATAACCTGATTACTTAGAAATACTGTAATAACACAAAGCGTCCTTATCGCACAAATTTCGTTTAAATGCCAACGTCGCGAAACGAACGGAGACATGAAATCGGAACTATAACACAGCAATGTTGCAGCGTAAAAATTAAAAATCCACTATTAAGTAGAATCATCAATAAATACGAACACATTTCATAAATGTCTGAGAGAGACTAACAGACAAAGAGTTCTATCCTCTTTGCTAACAGACGAGACCATCTCAAGTGTTCATTTAAGCGCCAGATGTCATAATTTATTAGGTGATAAAAGAAGGTCTCTGGCCTGTGAGAAATACTTTAGACAATTCTACCTAAAGTAAAAATTTTACATTATAAGGACGTAAGTAGGAATTTGCAAGAATATTAATTAATTAAATTAGTATAAATATGACTTAGTGTTTGAACGTCACTCCTATGATTAACAGACTTGGAGTCACGTTTTATATGAATCATCTCCAGAATAGATCTTTTATAATAATTGGTTTCCTTAGTTAAAATATTAACATTCTTGTAATCAAATTGATGGTTATAATCAAAGCAATGTTTAGCAAGCGCGGTAGAATTTTCTAAGTTTTTGTTTCTTGTGCTATACTTATGGCCATACATTCTTTTTTGTAAATATTGTTTAGAGATACCAGTATAGGTCCCATCACAATCTAAACAATTTAATTTGTATACTGTGTGGGTTTGTTTATCTTTAGGAATTACAGGTTTTAGATTTGAGAAATATTTCCCAACACAGTTAGTAGGTTTATGCGCTACGTTTATATCATACTTTTTCAAACATTTCTTAATTTTCTCTGAGGTCTCCGGAATGTATGGTAAAGTTATATAATTGTCTGAATTACCTTTTACGTTTTTATATGACGCTCCATTATAAATTTTGTTTATTCTATGGGCTTCCAAAACTACATAAAATTGATATACCTCTAAGACCCATTATTAGTAATATAGGAGCGCCTACTTACAATTTATCAAAATTTTTATCAAAATCGATCAATAATATAATAGGAAATAATGAATTTTATGTGAAAGACTCATGGCATTTTAATGAATTTATAAAAAATCAATCCGTACCCGTAAACCATCAACTAATTTCCTTAGACGTTGTTTCTTTATTTACAAATATACCAGTCGATTTGGCATTGAATAGCATCAAAAAACGTTGGGCAGAGATTAAAAACCACACACCTCTAGATCAATCGGAATTTATAAATGCTGTGAAGTTTTGTTTAGAATGCACTTATTTTCAGTACGGTGAACAATATTTTGGACAAATATTCGGCACAGCAATGGGATCTCCTATTTCTGCTACCATTGCTAACCTCGTTATGGAATGCCTGGAGGAATCTGTTATAAGTTCATTAGATTTTCGGCCCGTATTTTTTAAACGGTATGTAGATGATTGCCTTATGTGTGTTCCCAATGACAAAATTCAATACGTGATTAATAAATTTAACAATTTCCACTGTAAACTTCAATTTACCTGTGAAATAGAAGTTAACAAAAACATAAATTTCTTAGATATGAACATTAGGCATGATGCAGATGGAGAAATAAAAACTTCGTAGTTTACTAAAGAAGTTTGGTCTCAACGCTACCTTCACTTCAATTCCGTTGCACCAACTTGTTATAAAAAAAGCGTCATAAACAGTCTTACAGACCGCGCGGTTAAATTGTCCCACCCAGAGGACCGTCCCAAAAATCTAAAAATTGTTCGTAATACACTGGAATTGAATGGCTACCCAAAAACTTTTTTCAATCCTATTATTAAAGAGAGAATAAACAAAATTTATAATGGAGCGTCATATAAAAATAACGTAAAAGGTAATTCAGACAATTATATAACTTTACCATACATCCCGGAGACCTCAGAGAAAATTAAGAAATGTTTGAAAAAGTATGATATAAACGTAGCGCATAAACCTACTAACTGTGTTGGGAAATATTTCTCAAATCTAAAACCTGTAATTCCTAAAGATAAACAAACCCACACAGTATACAAATTAAATTGTTTAGATTGTGATGGGAGCACAAGAAACAAAAACTTAGAAAATTCCACCGCGCTTGCTAAACATTGCTTTGATTATAACCATCAATTTGATTACAAGAATGTTAATATTTTAACTAAGGAAACCAATTATTATAAAAGATCTATTCTGGAGATGATTCATATAAAACGTGACTCCAAGTCTGTTAATCATAGGAGTGACGTTCAAACACTAAGTCATATTTATACTAATTTAATTAATTAATATTCTTGCAAATTCCTACTTACGTCCTTATAATGTAAAATTTTTACTTTAGGTAGAATTGTCTAAAGTATTTCTCACAGGCCAGAGACCTTCTTTTATCACCTAATAAATTATGACATCTGGCGCTTAAATGAACACTTGAGATGGTCTCGTCTGTTAGCAAAGAGGATAGAACTCTTTGTCTGTTAGTCTCTCGCAGACATTTATGAAATGTGTTCGTATTTATTGATGATTCTACTTAATAGTGGATTTTTAATTTTACGCTGCAACATTGCTGTGTTATAGTTCCGATTTCATGTCTCCGTTCGTTTCGCGACGTTGGCATTTAAACGAAATTTGTGCGATAAGGACGTTTTGTGTTATTACAGTATTTCTAAGTAATCAGGTTATTGTATTAATAAGTCTTCTGATGATGGTCGTGAGACCGAAACGTACGTAAAGACGAGGGTAAAGATAAAAATATATGTGTTAATGTGACCTATTTCCCGAGAATTGTGTATTAATTCATACGTGGGTCAAGAATCTTTATTATTGCTCAGTTTCTAATCATGATACTAATCTTCAAATTGAATTGACATTTCAACAGTTTCCTTATGTAATTCGTAATAATTATGTAATAATTCAACTTGTATAGGGGATACAACAATTGGCTAATATAAATATGCCGTCAGGTGTGAAAATGTCATTCCATAGATGGTTATCATGAACAACTCTGAATGTTTGAACTTGTACATTTACAATTATATAAACCTCCCACAATCATCATTATAATTATTAGAATTCTTAGAAAATTGTATATTTGTTATCTTATAATTTTGGAATGCCCACATAAATAATTTTAGCTGTATATTTATTTTTCCTTTTCAATGTATGTAGGTACATAATTATATTGAAATTGTAGATGTTCAATTTCAGACCTTTACTCTGATAATGCATAATTTTAGAAAAGTATGTCTTGTTTCTAGAATACGTTTAGAGAAAGACGAATCTGCTTTATACAGTCTAAAAGATGTGAAATATTCCCTAAATTTATTTCATATATTACGTCTTCATTCAGGTTCAATGAACATAAAGATGCTTCAGACTTTCGAAGAGAAAAATGAGAAACAATGACGTACTTTCATCCGCCAAAAAGTCTGCTAAAGTACTGAGGACCTCTTACATCTAACAATTAGCCATGTCGGAGTTTACTCTGACCTCGTCATCATATCGCTTGCGACAGCATACGTTCGAAACTCCAAGCTGCAACGTTGTCGCAGGTTTTCATATATTTTTCGGAATACTAGGTTAGTAGGTTATATGAAAGTTTGTTTTTGTAATTGATTTATTTTCCTTGCGTTATAGACATGCAGGAAACTCACTCCAGGCGGCAACGTTATCGCAGGTTAGGTTATTAAAGTTTTATATACTGAATACTAGGTTAGTAGGTTATTTGGAACTTTCCTTGTCCTTGTACATGGGCAAGAATCTCCAAGCGACATCGTAACCGCAGGATAGATTATTATATTTTTGAATATTTTTGGGAATATTAGGTTAGTAGGTTATTTGAAAGCATGTTTCTTTAATTTATTGATTTTCCTTGCCCTTATACAGATGCAGGATTAGGTTAGGTCATCAAATTATCATATATTTTTGGGAGTATTAGGTTATTAGGTTGTTTCAAAGTTTGTTTTTGTAATTTAATCATTTTGTTGCTCTTGTAGCAAACGGCAACGTTATAGCAAGTTAGTTTGTTGAATTTTAATATATTCTTAGGAATACTAGGCTAGTACCCCTTCCTTCGCCTCCCTAGGTGGACTGACTCACGGTCGCGCCACTAGCCTTCGTATACTCCAATTACTGCCATCTAGAAGTGAGTAGAATACACCAGAACGTTCTCGAAACACGGAGATTATTTGCGAATGTGTAATTGTTACTGCGCTTTCGGAAGTACTACTAGCGCTATCTCTTAGCGATAAAGAGTACTACCACTACCTATTTCCGCATGTGAACATCAGGTTTCGTCAATTAAAACGGTTTTGGCCCTTGGAACTTAACTGGAGTAAACAGTATGACACTGAGGCTGGAATTTTTGGAGACCCCTGATTTTATTAATGGCAGACACTTGGTTGGTTTTTCCAAAGTTCGGCGGTCACAAGTTCGGTTTTCCCAAACAAATTTGTTACATAACTTGTTAAATTTATAATATGACTCATAGAAATCAAGGACATAAAAGTCGGCCTGAACAATAGGTGTCCATTGCGCGCTACACAACATCGGCTCCACGTTCGAAAAAGGGATTATGTGTTATGGCATTATTCAATGAGCGCAATCGTCCAAAATCGGTTCCAGCAAATTTCTATTGCGTCATAACTAGTTGGTTGGGTTGTAGACAGAAAGAAGTACGTTCAAATTGGAATATCTATTTCGATTTCTTGAACTATTACAATAACTTCTCTTACGATTATTTGTGTAGATGTTTGAAAATGAACATCAAACGTTACAATAACTTCTCTAGACTTTATTCGCCGAGAAGTTAACAATTGAACTTCAAACGTCGAAATCAATTCAGTATGAAAATAACCACAATTCGTAGCCACATAATAGAGAGCAGTGACTATTCAAATGATGAAATTTCAGAGATCTGTTTTCCTTTAAGGCATTCAGTTATGATGCCAGGCACTGGCTGTTTGAATACTTATTTCTATGAAACTTATTTAGTTTCACAAAAAGTCGAATACGGCAAACAGATGTAGATAGCTTCCTTATGATTGAACGGCAAGATCTCGAATGATGTTAGTAAAATGTGCTTTTTATGTCGGCTTACAGTTCTTTGAACGTTGAAAGTTTAGTCTTTGAAGATACGGCAAAGCGAGAGTTGTTTTTCCACCTAACAGAGTAAAATTATATCATTACAACTTCCCGTACAAGCCTAAAGCACTACCGTTAACAGGTTCAGTCCATTTTGAGGATGAATGTCTCCATTATTCAGAATCGATCTCAATAAATTACCAATTGATATCATTAGTACAGGACGGGAGGGCCCTGGTATCCAAATTAAATGAACAGAAAACAAATCGTACTACCTTTCTATTTTGTATCTGAAATTACATCTATGTATCCACATGAAATTGCAATTGGTTGAGTGAACTACATAATCATTGTTTTAATAAAAAATACACTATTAATAAATTTTCACAAAGTTCGTTTTATTAAACAAAACGTGACATGTTTCACCACACGGTGGCCTTATCAAATAATGGTTTTGGAAACTATTCCTTAAATATTAAAATTAAGATTAAGAGCAAAGGGATGAGTGAGGTTCGTGTACAATAGGATAAGAGTTACTTACAAATAAATTTAATAATGGAGAATTGGTAAGGTCTTTTTGATCATTTAAAAGGTTTCCTGTATTTTTTAACTTGTTAGTTTCAATTTTCTCTAAGTTGTTTAATACTTTACTTTTAACTGACTTATGGAGAATCTCAAAATCATCTTTGAAATGTTGATCAGTTTCTTTAATATGGCTTACAACTTTTGAATCTCCCTGTTCAAATTCAAATGTCCTTCAATTCTAGTTTTAAAAGATCTTCCTGTCTGACCTATATAGAATCAATTCCATTCTTCACACTCTACCTTGTATACTCCTGATTCTTACAAACTCCATGTTTAATAATAATATATTAATATATGAAAAAAGGTCAAATGTTAATAATTAATGAAACTTTCCATACAGACAAGTTTTGCAAGATAGGAACTTTATTTTAAACCAAAAAACAGGAAGGTGATGTTATGAAGTATGTTGTCATAAAAAAAAATAGTTTTTAACAGGTCACATGTTGAAAAACAAAAATTGTTAGCCAGACAAATTTTTCCTAGAATGATACATTTTTTATTAAAATTGTGTAAAATTAAGAATTGTAAAAACACTTTCTTTAGCTAATTTCAAAAATTCATTGAAAATATAGCAACCAACAAATTTTTACTAGTTTGGAGGCCGTTACATGTTTTTTACACTTTTTTCGAATATTATATAGGATTCTTATACCAATATCAATATTGAGTCATTCCACAATTTGGCGGTATGACGGATATTTTATAATCCAGTGCGGTGAAAGTAGAGTGTATGAAATGCTTTCAGAAGTTTCTTGAGATATTTAATCTTTCGAATGTATATTAAAATATGTGATATTAAAATATTTTACCAGTAAACGGAATATCCTTGTCTGGTGCTCAGAAATGAAAAGAATGATCTTGGGAAAGTGAAGGAATAAATGCCATGCAACGTTTATCTTGGCCGCTCACAACAAAAACGAAAGGGGAGTTAAGCTATTTGATGCTAACTTAATTGGCACAACAACTCAGACATGAGTTACAAGCGCACGTCCATATAATCGGACAACACGTAATAAATTATAGCGGCACGCTCTTTTAACAATAATCGCGGTGCGTTGCCAACAAGTGACAATAATCTAAGGAGTATTGTGCTGTGGGTGATACCTTTAGGAAATGTATTCCATTAATAACCATCTGTCAAGATTGATGAATCTTATGTACAAAGGTGGGTTAATTACCTTAGATTCTATTATTCTGGCCAATACCTTGACGGATGTTGAATTACAAACAATATTAATGTATTGAGAGACAAATTACAAAGATTTATCTAATACAACCCAGAGCACATAAGGATGTGAACTGAGGCTCTAAGCATTGACAGATGTTATATGCAGAACGGAAGATGACGTCACGCGTAGACCAAACTAGAGATAAGCAGCTTGAGTCAGATCAACCAGGGTATAGGGAGAATCTTGTAAGCTTAAGCGAGCGAGACGCTTGTATTGCATAATAAGACAGACAAAAGGAAGAATTCGTGCACTATGGCGTAAATTAATTTTAAAATAGCTCCATTTAATGGTGTTGTTCATAGATTATCAAACGTCCCTTTGAGCCAGCGAAATTGTAACAACGAAGATGAGAATCTTCAGGAAATTGCTTGAGATAATGGTTACGACATATCTTCAATCAATAACTCTATTTCTAAACAAACAAGGAAAATGGAACGCAACCAATTTACGAATTGTAAGTCGTGTTCGAATACTATGTGGGCCAAACTAGAAGAGATATTCCTACTTGGTATAAGAACATTTTGACTACTGAAGGAAAAATAATGGTGAAAATCAACATTAGCCAAACACAACATTTCTCAAGAAGGTTCATCACGCTTGAAACACGGTAATGACAAATATCTAGGTAATTTACAAAGAATAGAAATGTGTAATACTAATCACAAATAGTATTTAAACAGACCCATTTTGCTTTCTAATTTAGTTATCTCTAATGATGGCTACTTGGTAGCTGAAAGATTCTCAATATTTTCAGTGAATAAGGGTAATTGTTTCTTATTTATGCTAGTTTTATACCTCAATATGAAAATAGTTATGTACGACTATTCAATATTCACCGAGACATAACGTAACTCACTATACTTTGAACCAACTCACGATCCGCTTAGGATGATAATTACGACAAATAGCTCCTGATGTAAAATTAATTTAACGATCATCGATAAAATACTGAAGTGCATCACTAATTTATTTAGCTGGGAAATGTGCAACCGTTGTTGTGTATTCAATTTTTCGCAAATGTTTGTGTAACTAAACAGACTTACAAGCTATTTCAGACTGTTAATAACACCAGGCAATTTCCTCACAAACACTTGTGAGATATCCGTTGCCGAGGCGTTTTCATTGCACTTTTACGCTGAGTAAATTACTCTCGAAAAACTAGTATGGAAATTAATAAACATACTGTCTAGTCATGAACTCTCACATCGGTATGATAATAGTCGTTTAACTTTTTTCTCGAACGCTGTAATTGAAACACGTGTTTTCCATGATAAATAGAAGTGCTGTAGTTTCAAAGGAAAGAAATTAATGATTGAACTAATGTACGAAGAACAGGTAGTTGAAACGTTGTCAAACACTGCAATTTATTTTAGTTTATTAATGCAAAACGGAATTGCTTAGTGTGCAGGTTTATCAAGTATTGTCTTCGTCACTGCTTTAATTGCCTATCGTGTCTGTTCATCAATAAGATATACGAGTAGTTGATTCTGCTCTGGTTTCAAGCCCTCGCCGTTGTGTGATCATGAGTATGGGTCCTGAGTTGGTTTAGATTATTTTGGATATTATTAGCTTCCCAACATTTTGAAACCAATCCTTGAAAATTCAACATAATCACACAACAACGGGGTTTAAATTAACTTAGATTTACCGTAAAAGGTTTGAATCGATTCAATTATATATACAATTCTCGAGAAATAAGTCGCATTAAACACATATGCTCATTACTTCTCTACGTACGTTTCGGTCTCACGACCATCATCAGAAGACAGAACAAAATTAAGAGCGTTAAACAATCCTGTTATCTGAGTTTTGACAGCAACTTTATCACCCAATTTTTTCAAAATCAGCAATACAATTTCGAAAAAAAATTCAACAAAATCAAAGCCATCCATCAAAAAAAATAAATAGTTTAATGAAGTGCAAAATTGCGGATGAGGTGCAGCACACATTGAGCTTAGTTCCGAAATTTGCATTGCCTGATAATAAAAAATTGCCTATCGATAATATAATTGCTAATTTAGAATGCGAAATTATAAATAAAATGAAATTAGGAATAAAATTTGCAACATCTTGACAAATAAACACAATAAACAGAAAGCAGAAATAGGCATAGCAAAAAATCGTTTCAACTATCACACAAGAAAGACAAAAGAGTTCTTAGATGCTAACCCTCAATTATTAGTTTTGAACGCTGATTAATGTAATAAAACTGTCATAATGCATAGAAATGACTACGAAAACAAAATAAGAAATCTATTGAATGATAAGTTATATCGCCCCAGTCTGATATCTGTGACTGATGATTTCACTGATAATTTTTGTCTCGAAACTAGTTTTCTTCATGCCAACTCAATTTCTCGTACTAAAAAAATAAAACAACTTACAAATAATTTAAATCTGACCCTTATCAGTACAAAATGACAAGGATAAATTAATAAATAAATGACGCAAAAATAAGATAATCCCTATTGAATTGAAACATAAATTAATTTGCCATAAAGGGCAAGCACCTTATATCTATGGGCTTCCAAAACTACATGAAAGTAATATAACTTTAAGATCCATTGTAAGTTATATTGGATGGAGCGACTACCTACAATTTATCAACATTTTTATCAAAATCTATCGACAAAATAATTGGAAAAAATGAATTTTATTTGAAAGATCGTGGCATTTTAGTGAATTTATAAAAAATGAATCCGTATCCGTAAATCGACTATTAATTCCCTTGGACGTTGTTTCTTATATACCAGTGGTTTTGGCATTGAATAGCTTTAAAAAACGTTGGGCAGAGATCAAAAACCACACATCTATGGAGCAATCTGAATTGAAAAATGTAGTAAAGTTTTGTTTAGAATGCACCTATTTTCAATACGGTGAGCAATGTTTTGGGCAAATATTCGGCACAGCAATGGGATCTCCTATTTCAGCTACTATTTCTAACCTAGTTATGGAATGCTTAGATTTTCAACTCATATTCTTTAAACGGTATGTAGACGATTGCCTAATGTGGGTTCTTAATGATAAAATTCAATACGTGATTGATAAATTTAACAATTTCCACTATAAACTTCAATTTACTTGTGACATAGAAGTGAACAATAACATAAATTCCCTAGATATGATCATTAGGCATGATGCAGATAGAAAAATGAAAGCTTCGTGGTTAACTAAAGAAGTTTGGTCTCAACGTTATCTTCACTTCAATTCCGTTGCAACCACAAGTTATAAAAGAAGAGTTATAACACATCGCGCGGTTAAATTATTCCATCCAGAGGACCGTCCCAAAAATTCAAAAATTTCTCGTAATACACTGTAAATGAATGGCTACCCAAAAACATTTCCCAATCTCAGCATTAAAGAAAGAATAAACAAAATCTATAATGGAACCTGAGAGAAAATAAAGAAATGTTTAATTAATAAAGTATGATATAAATGTTGCGCATAAGCCTACTAGCTGTGTTGGGAAATATTTTTCGAATCTAAAACCTTCAATACCTAAAGATTATCAAACCCTCACAGTATACAAATTAAATTGCTTAGATTGCGGTGAGACTTATATAGGAATCTCTAAACAATATTACAAAAATAATGTATGGCCATAAGTATAGTACAAGAAACAAAAACAATTCGATTACAAAAACGTTAATATTTTAACTAAGGTAACCAATTAATATAAAAGATCTATTCTGGAGATGATTCATATAAAACGTGACTTCAAGTCTGTAAATCATAGAACAGATATTCAATCATTAAGTCATATTTATACTAATTTAATTAATTAAAACCCTTGCAAATTTCAACATGCTGATGTAATGTTAAAAGTATACTTTAGGTAGAATGCTCAAAAGCAATATTTCTAATAAGGTCTGACAACCTTTTTCTAGAAAAGGGTGTATTTATTACACGATTTCCCTAAAAAAACAATAGGGTTTGTCATCGAATAACAAACAATTTCTGTCGTAATTTCAATATGGAAGGACCTTTCGTTTTCGAGTTATTATCGGGGGGACAAATTTCATGACGCACTTTAGTCAAACAGACACTTATTATGGTGCAGGAATGTTTGCTCTAGGACTTTTTTAAAACTATTTCAGAAATAGCTTGAGTAAATGCAAAAATGCAATAATATACTCTGCCGACTTCGTCGCGAAGAGTATAATAAAGTGGCATAAGCAGCTCGTCTGAGTTAGCCTGAAACTGAAAGTAGTATGCCGATAGCCTCAGGTCATAGGGGTCCTGAGATATTGCCGCGTGATGAAGCAATACGCTTATAATTATTATACAACGTGCACTTCACTTTTACTTTTACAGGTTTACAAAGTCAATGTCACAGCGAGTTCAGTTATGAACCCAAACGTTCGTAGTTTAATGTGTTTCTTCGTGGGCAGTTAGCTGTCTGATGGAGAACAACGAGGAAATTACTAGGAAACAGTCCTTGTGATTAATGAAACCGATTACCTACTAAGGATGTTGGAATTTTTCATCTTAGCAATTGTTAATGACCGTCAGTTTCGTAATAAATGTATGCATTCGCATTTTTATTCCTAACACAATGAGTGTATTGAAGACGTCGAACAATATGGTGATAACTAATTAGAAAATTGGTTGGAGGTATGTAATCATTTCAGAATGAGTTCTGAATCGAAATTACTCATAATATAGATTGACTTGCAAACAAGCGTTCTTCCAACTGCATTGAACCAATTTTTTGTTCAATTTATTTTAATTCTGATCATTATTCTGTCACGAATTGCTGTAGTATTTTGACTTTCAACATTACTAATTGATTGAATTTTATGAAAAATTTTCTTCAATTCCTTTTTTGAAAACATAGTAGCTTCTGAGAAGGAATCAACTGTAAGAATTATGATTTCCTATATTATTGTTATATTAGGAGACACAAAATTGTATAAGATTAAAAAAACCTGATTTTAAATCACGGAAAAATGTCATATACTCGAAGGGTATATTGCATTTACTAAATCCATTTCTAAAATCGTTAAAAAAAGTCCTAGAGCAAAAATTCTCGGATCATAGTATTTCTCATCGAATTTTAAGGAACTTTGGAAAACTCCGTAGGTCTGTCTGTCTGGATGTATGTCTCGAAAAGCTAGTCTAGACGATAGCTCAAAACCAGAAGTTCCTGCCATATGTAATAAGGGTTTAGTACAGGTCAATTCCATTGTTAAAAAAAATCAATTTTGGAAAATTTAAATTTCATGCAAAATTGAAATGTCTACAAGCAAAGTAACAAGAACGTGTTTAGGTGGCCAGATGTTGTCCGTTTAGTATCAATAACTAATGTAACATGAGAAAAGTAAACGAATTTTCAAAATAAACATAAGCCAATTCACACCCGGTTCAAGGGATGATGATATGATACCATATCTGTCAGGGTCAAGAAGGTTTCAATAATTTAACACAAGTTTCATATTCTAAAGGAAATCATAAACCTGTCAAAATCAATAACCAATATATGAAACGAATCGACTAGCTTTGCTAACATATGATAAATGTTAATATCTAAATCACTCGTAAATCGGATCGTAGCGTGGTATCTGATCATCAAAACTGTAATTAAATTCTATTTTGATTGTATTTATAACAATCAATAATGAAGGAAATAAGTTAGTAATTTTTAGAAACGAAACGACAGGTTTAGAAATCCCCACGGAAAAATATTCTGGATTAAAGGAGTCGAGAGAGAAAAAGATTTATCTATTTCACTGCTTATTGGTTTTGTCTCTCTTCCAAATTTACTAGAAATATCATTGGCATAAAATTGAAAGCAGAATCACTAGAAGCTTAATTATTATTACATTTTGCTAAATCTTGGGTGTTTTGTGAAGTAAAAGGGTAAGTGTCTATGATATTTTCCACGTTTATTCTGGCTAATCAATGATTGGATCAAACTTCAATGTAACATGGTTCACCAAAATTCATAGATTGAGAGATAAAGATGAACTTTATTTTATTCGAGCTCATATTTATCTGTGTTATTATCGTCACTGTGTTTACGCTTCCTTAATCAATCTATTATTGTGTTTATATTTAATTCAAAGAATGAAGTTTCTAATGCAAGAGTTAGCAGAAACTCTAAATATAAATTGTTCCTAGTAGTATTTCGAGAATTTGAGTGTGAAGACTAAAGGGATTCTCATTTGTGAAAAGCATGTAGCTTTGAATATCAGACTCTGCTATAATGGTCACCTTAAAGACTAAATTGAAAGGAAATACATTTCACTTGTCGAGAAAGTATAGCTTCCATAGCGTCGACAATAAACTGCATTCATAGCATAACTTTCTGTCCAGCGTCGAGGAAAGGTCCGTTTGAATTATTAACTATTCACTATCACTTGGCCACTTTGCATTTGTAAGAAGTTATATAGATGATAGGCAATTAAATAACGATTTGAAATTTGTTGAAAAAAACTTGAAATAATTATGCATATATTCAAACATGATGAAATTAGTGTTGATTTGATCAACATAAATCGAAATAATGTAAATTTCATGAAATTCAAATACGAAATGGTCTTAGTCTAACTGATACCGATCATTAGGTAATACTAATAATATTCAATGATTGATTTCAGATTTCACGATTTTCCTTTTATCATAAAGAGGATTCAGAGAGTGAGTTAACACCTTTTGTTAGTGTCAAATCAGGATTACAGAAATTATATGATTTTTCTTAATTAGTAGACGTCGGCGAGTTGGTCTCATTACGGGTTTTATTAAGATATTTTGTTTTTTCATTTGTACATGAACGTTTCTGGAACTCCAGTTCAACACGATCTTACTTAAACGTCTTGTTGACGCTTACTTTTGCTCTTTGCATGCAGCAAATTGCACCAAATTACGTTTTACTTTTAGCACAACTGGCCAAGCTGCCGTACAGGCATACCTATTAATTCGCAAACTTTGTCTTTTCTTTTAGGTGTTGTAGCTAGAAATTAAGATTTTAAAGTTGTCCTCCCAGCTGCTAAAGACGTTACTCAGAGTACATAAAATGTTCCTTTCACTCTTTGCTCTCCAAAAGGTCAACAACCTGTTCTTACATTATTGTTTATCTTATTGAATCATTGGATGTCAAGAATAAGTACCTATATCAAGTATTTGGATTGTTTACCAACATATTGTTTCCTTTCAGTTCAATATAACCTCAATTCATGTATAATCAAACATTGATGGTTATAGATCGAAGAAATAATTATGCTGTCTGGTTTTTGCAAACCTTAATTGAGAAAAACTTTGGATGCTTTCACCACTCATTTTGCTGAATTTTTTTCTCATATGGAGACAATACATACATACATCGTGTCAGGAGGAAGTTGTATGTTGCGATCAATCATGTGATGAATGTTTATCTTATTATCAGATAAAGAACCATAAAATGATGAGTAATAACATGATATTCCTATTATCTTTCGCCAGATACATACAACGGTAGCTGCGGGCATCCTTTAGTGACTTTCCTCTTAATCTGGAAATTTCCTACACTTACTATGGCTACTCTTTGTCTAAACATAGTTTTGATCGATCCACTTATTGTGGGGTTCACACCATGCCTATTTAGAGATGATGACTATCGTATGTGGAAGTGTCTCTCCTGGCAATAAGCCGACCTGGTTACATTTGGCCCCAATACCTTCATAAAGGCAAGCGCTACTTGATCCTCAATGTAATGTTCGTTTTAATTATCTATTATTTCTGTTAATGTTGTATCTATGCCTTCTTACAGTAATTATGAGTACATTTGACCTGTAAGGTTGCCTATGGTAAGGAAAAAAGGACCAACTAGAGGGTCATCAAAAGTACCAGTGCAAATTCTCATTCTTGCGGATGTTGGGTACCTCGTGATACATTTTTGGGCTCGCATCATCCCATTATCGATAATTACGACGATTTACATTATACCATTCAGGATCCAGACTGTTGTTATCACAATTTCGTAAAATTCCGAGCGGCCATCAAAATCATGTTCATGTATTTCTTGCACCAATTTAATTTTATATCGATGAGAGTGTCTTCAAAATTCGCTGGATACCAACTTAGTGGTATAGTCTCCAAAACGACTCATAGTCGTCTGGACTCAGTCCAAAGCATTTGACCGATTCCGGCACCAAAGCCTTTTCGGGAAACTTCCGTGATATGGTTTGCCGCCTCAACTTTGTGGCTTACCATCGATTTTTCTGTAAGATAGATCTTTATTTCTGCTTCATATAAACGACCTTCTGGAAGTGACCATTTGTCCCGTTTACCGCTTTCTCATCTAGAGCCCCTATACCGTCCACTGAAGCCAGAGAAGCGAGACAGGGACAGGCTAACGCAATTAATGAATATTTGGCAAATATTTTGAAATGGAGATCTGATAATCTAGTTTAATCCTTGCAAGACGTGCACGGAAAAATTCCTATTTACAGACTCCTTATGAAATATACTATTTTCAATAAGATGAACAAGGAAAGATGTATTTTAACGAACTACCAAGTTTAATCGGCACACCATTTGCAAAGTGGGTTATAAACTAAATTACATATAGAAATGTCATCCTCAATGTATGTTAGTTAATTATGTTATTGATGACGCAGTTATTTTGATTAAGCAAACAATATGGATTTCTCCAGTGATTCTTTCATCCATTACACAATGAATATATTCGTGTGTTACCGTCCTATCTGTTAGGAATAATAATATTGGGAAATACCGAAATACGGAACAATGGACATGTCAGTATTTATTGCGAGGTAAATTCACTATGAGAACATATTCAAGCCGATTGAAATGTTGGAAATGCATACACTTTTTCTATCAATTTCCCTGAAACGCCCGACTGAATATTTCAATAGAGTCAGTCGTGTTGGGTCGAAATATCTTTCCCAATGTTCAATTATGCCTTTGTATTGCTGATGAAAAAGTTTCGAACAGGTACTTCAAACACTCGTTCTCATTAATATCTTTTCAATAGGAAGAGACAACTAATTAAATCATTTTTCATAGAATGATGGAATATTGAATGGGGAATGACGTACAATATAATCAAAGTGCATCAGATCTATTCTGATTAATTACGTTGAAATGAAAAATCTTCATCATATGATCAGATGCCTTCAGATAGCAAATGGTTACAAATATGCATGCAATAGGGAATGATAGGAATACGCATCGATATGAGCAATTTTAAAAACAAAAATTTCAACAATTGACAACAAAATATAGGGGCAACATACATGTAGGATGACCTTTTTTGTTAGCCACTTTTTCGTTAGCCATCTCTCACATTCTTGGTCCCAAAAGATCGGGCTTAAACTCACAAGGACAATGAGTTTATCAACAATTCCAGTCATTTTTAAGGTCCGGAAGCAACTAAAACCGCTGTGAGAATGCCATCATCTATCTGCTCTCTTGTGTTTATTTTATTTATTTATTCATTTATATATTTAATTACACTAGCTCAACCGAAGAAACCCCTTGGAGCTTAGGAGTACATATAATATAATTACAGAGTAGGAATCAAAATTAACTAATATACATAGCTTTATAGTGTCATTAGGTTTACAACAAAATATGTCAATAGTCAAAAGTGTGATAAAACCACAGGACAGTCAACCAGGTTATGAATGACCTTACACAAGAATAAAATACTATGAATTTCCCTATGCTTATATAACTCTGGGCAAATGAATCTATCTTATAGAGCCTGGTGGGAACATCCAATAGATGGATAATTATCATCAGCTTTGAAGGCTAAATATATTAAGAAACGCCGATTCTCGCGCTCTATTTTGTTTATATAAATTTTGTATTGGTGGTTCCACACAATTGAACCATATTCGAGCTTAGAACGAACAAATGAATTGTATAATATTATTATTGAATCACTATTGTTAAATAAGCGGCAATTTCGGATGATGAAGCCCATCATTTTGTAGGCGCTAGAAAAAATTGTTTCAATGTGAGACGCAAATGATAATTTCACGTCATACAAAACTCCCAAGTCTCTGAAACTATACGAACGAGCAAGGGCTGTGTCAACAAGTTTGTAATTGTAAATATTTAGGCGTAATTTTCTTGGTAAAAGTCATTACAGTGCACTTACCAATACTAAGCTCCAGATGATTGATTACACACTACTGAGTACTGAGTGCATCCAAGTCATGCTGCAGTGAGATACAACTTCAAGAATGCTTTACTGCTGAGTAAAGTTTTAAATCGTTTGCGTAAAGAAGAAAATAACAGAGAAATGAATGTCATTGATAAATAAATTGAATAGAAGTGGACCAAGTACTGACCCTTGAGGTACACCTGAGGTGACATGAAATTAATATGATTTAAAACTCTTCATATTGATATCTATCCCTCAGGTAAGAATTTCGTAATCCAATCAAATGATTTGTAAATCCAAAGCTAGACATTTTATTCAATAAAATGCTGTGATCCTTTTTATCAAATGCCTTAGCAAAATCGAGGTAGGTACAATCAACCTGGCCACCCTCATCAATAACATCAGCCAAGTATTGACTGTAGCAACCTAAATTAGTAACAGTTGATCTGCCAGGCATGAACCCATGCTGCTCTGGGGATATCTGCAGGTTTACATGATTGAAAGTAGCATCATGTAACATGTATTCAAATATTTTGCAGAAGTTATTGATGATGGCAATTGGGCTCTGATTATTAACCTCATGTTCATTACCTTTTTTTAAAAACCGGTACCAATTTGGAAACCTTCCACAGATCCGGAAAAGTATGCGATTTTAAGGGTAATGAATATATAAATGCCAGTTGAGCTGCGAACATGTGTTCTCCCATTCAGCTGCGACCGCTTTGCGCCAGCAATACGCGGCATGAAAAACGCTTTCATAAGCACGGTCAACCGCTAACGCTAACGCATAGTATACAAAGTAAATTACAAAGGGTGCGGTTTTCTGTTCCCGGTAGCCGCGTTGCGGTTCGCGGCAAAGCGGCTAGTATGTCATACACTATAGCGTTTAAAATAATGCCAAACAAATACATTTAACTCACTCTGGAAGCATTCTATCGATTATATAAGATAAATGCACGAAGACTTCTGTAATGAATACAGAGAACTTCAACGGGCTTTTGAAATGAATGTAAATGTCGAGATGTTTCTATAACTACTCGCTAACTGTTTCAATAATCACTCGTTCAACGTTATAAAGTGTGATGAAATTCATCTTTCAACATTTCTGAAAACTATCAATTATTAAAGATAATTATAAGATTGAGTGGGGTCTGGCGTTCTACATGTGGTCAGCGTATAGTTGATTTTTTATGAGACGTTAAGCTTCGACAGTTTTCAACCAAGCAGAAATAATTCAACTAATTAGTAGTACAGTAGGTGGAAATGGCCAGTGCAGTGGACTCGGAAGGACATTAACCGAGCATTGTTTGGACTGATGATCTCTCGTTTCCTCTTTCCAAGACTCTAACGACGCCAGAAATTTATTAGCGATTCCTCGCCCAGTTAAATTTATAACCGTGTGTGGTTAAGCGTTGTTGATGACTCCGAAAAAGAAACTTAGGTATATAAATAATTCTCAAGTAGCTTTTCTGGTTAATACCTTGACGGATATTGAATCACAAAGAATACACACCGATTTGAATAAAAAACCGCAGCTCTCAGTATTGGTAAAGCAATAATTTGCAATTTTCACATAAGATATACAGGGTCGGCAAATTTCGATGTTTGTATAGGATAACTCGGTAACTATAGAAGCTACAAAAAAAATGGAAGTCGCATTCTTATTTTCTTTTTTTGAGACAATTCACTGGCGGAAACAAAAATTTGCTATCAACTTTTAGACACATATGTGTGTTGAGGGTTGGTCCAATAGTAATCCCATGGCTACTTTAGGTGTTGATCATGGATTTTACCACGATGTTGTACGTTCAATACGACATTTTAAGACTATCTGGCTAACATCTATTTTGCCATGGCCTTGTTCTTGACTTTTAACAACTATTGGTTACGGATAAGCTTTTTATTAAGGATTATGCCGATATATTTAACTTCTCTCGCCAACTTTATGTTAATCTCTTGGTGGGTTAGAGGACGTATTCCCTCTAGTTTCCTCTTTCGATCTTGTACATTTACGATTAGAGTGTCACCATTTCCTTGATCCCATTAAGACTCGTGTTTTGCAGTCTAAGAAGTTTCATTCTCGCTTTCCTCATGATGGTAAGATGAATTGGAGGTAGGTCCAATAGTAATTCCATGGCTACTGTAGGCGTTGTTCTCATAACTTTCATTATACTGAGGCAGACATCGAGTCTTGGTACTTTCTCCAACTCATCGGGCAGCTATTTTATCATATTTCTCCCCTATACCAAAATGTAACTTTTAGATTTTAAGGCACTTTTTCCTGTGTTATCCAGTGGCCTCGAGAAAATGTGACAAAAATATACAATTTCGATTTATGGCCTAAAGTTCAATTTTTTCAAATGGTTGTTAAACTTTACAAACAACCACGATATTCACATACATGTATCTGAAAGTCAAAAAATCGAACTTTTGCATATAACTCGAAAACAAATTTTTATTACCGCCAGTGAATTAATCTCAAAAAAAGAGATCGGGAATGTGACTTCCATTTTTGTATGTCCTATAGCTACCGAGTTACCCTATTTAACCGTCGAAATTTGCCCACCTGTACAGAGTGGCTAAATCTCGATAAGTATAAGAGATACCGAAATGAACGTCGTATCCTCGATCACTTTCTTAGTGGAAATGTCAATGAAAAATCAAAAATTGGCTATTGTCTTTTGTTTTCGAGTTATTTGAGGAAACTCGTTTTTTTCAGTTTTCGTTTTATTTTAATTTAATTTATTATCTCGGTTCTCATTACCATTTTCTAATGTCAAAAATGTCTTAGTTCCACTTTTTAGTTTACCTGAATAACATATAATTTATAATTTATTTCTTCAATGTTATAAAATGTGTTTACCATCAGTTTTCTTCTCGTGGCTCAAAATTAAAATTTGTTTCATTTGTAGTTTCAGAATACCTAATTATTGTTATGCGGAATAACCGTTTCATAACATGATATTATATATATTCTTACTTTTCATAAGTTAAATTACACTTGCTGAAAAATATGAACAACCGTTGTTAGTAGCAACATTTAATTCTTTTAAAATCTGTAAAATTTTAGAATTGAATCAATTTTTTGTTTGTTGAATTAGGTATTTCCTAAATGACAGAAGGCTAGAATTTAGAGTGAAGAAATTTTGAGGATCATTCAATAAGTACAATTTTTTTTTTAATTTAAAAAGGGTAAAATCGATTCAACGTTTATATTTATAATTTATTTTTTATAAGTTATCGCATATATTTTATGTTGAGTAGGGTGTAGATATTGAGAGCCGTTTGTTATGTCTGTACCATGTGAATAAAATAATTATACCAAGATTCGATAAATTTGTTGTTTTTTTTACTTGCCCAAAAAACATATATTAGTAATAAAAAATGAAAAGTTATTTTAAAAAGATTCCCTATTACTAAGGTACCATCGACGAGCACAACTGCTTGAAATTACCACAATTATATCGCGATGATTTGATTCTAATTGATATTTTCTTATGTTCAATTATTTTATAATACCAAATAGTTCCGCTAAAATAAGCTCTTGTGAAGAAACGTAATTATATTACGGTAAATGCGATTAAGATTTATTATTTAACGTTTTTTCTACTCTTTCAAGTTATTAGCTAATGAAAGTTAATGAGGGCTTAACACATGCAGTTTCGATTAATATTCTCAGAATAAATGGTCATAATTAAGGATATTGTTGAAAATAGTTATTCGTAAGAGATGGTCGGCTATTCATCATGCATTGTATAGCAATAAGTTTGATAAATGTTAACTCCACGTATAAGGAATGTCTTGCATTAAAACGGAAATGCGAACGGCACTGAGAACGGAAAATACTGGATTTTCAATTATTGGTTGAGTTGAGTCAACATAAAAATTATATGTTGAGAACAGTCAGTGGAATGATCATTATTAGCGTATCGTCTTTGTTACTGATGTAAGGGATACCATTAGCAATATTATTCCTGGCAGTGTTTTCTTCCATTATTGAAATAGATTGGGTTGTGTTGTGTCTTGAATTGGAGGCTTCAGCGGACAGTGAATCTGCAAAGTTGCTTTAAATCCAACAGCTGCCACCTCCCTTTATCGAAAATTTTACACGCGGAATTTCAGAACTCGGTTTTCTACGCCCTCTAAATTGTCTCGATCGTTCAAATACTCTTCTCATCTTCATACAGAAGGTGTTCATAGCATACCATGTTATATCGGTGGAGTATACATTGGTAAAATGGGTAGAACCGTGGCTAGTACTGTGACACACGTAGATCTGCATTAGCGGAATATACGTTTGGAATGAATCATCGTATCTTGTTGGAAGATAACGAAATCCTATCTCGGGCAGTTTATTTTCATTCAAAGCATTATCTTACCATTACCAATCTGAGGAACCTTAATCTTCATACAGGTTTTCCAGGCCGAGGTCTGTGCAATCCAGTCCTGTGCCCTGGAGAACCTGAGACTAAACTACCGATTTCCAGTTTCGGATCAAAAATGTCAGATTCAATGTTAAATTTTTCATGATGTCTCTATGCATTGGTCTTCTGCGCTGTCATATGAGTTGTGATGGTTCTGTAATCTGTGGTATAATAATCTATGGCTCCTTCATCTACATTCTCGCAATTTGTGAACTCGTCATCTTTCTCATCACCATTTGTCAGTCTATTTACATGACGTTTTTCTCTACTAGAGCATAATGAGGACCTGAAGTGAATATTTTTCCACATGTCGGGTTCGAACCGGAATATCCTGACATGAATTAAAGTCAGATGGCTTAACCGCTAGCCTATGGAGGATATGCAAACAATCAATTTTAATGTAGTATACGAGGGCAAGGTAAAAAGTCCCTGAAAAATAAAACAGATGACCCCACAATCGAAAATCCCATGTGACATTTGTGATGTACCATCCTCAACTAGATCGCATTGTAATTTTCAGACTGATATGTCATTCAGTTCGGTTTTGACACCTATCGAAAGCATTATTTCTTGCGGCATTTGCATTTCTTACGCAAACCAAAGAATATCTTGTTGAAGATTATGGAGACTCTTCGCCATTGATTAGAATGATTGGACGAAGTGATTCACTGATTTGCGTTCTGGCAGTATCACCACAAAGGACGCCGAACGTTCCGGTCGTCCAATTGAGATTACAGCATCAGAAATGGTCGATAAAATCCATGGTGTGATATTAGATCGGCGAGTTAAAGTGCACGAGATTGCTGAGGGTATGGGTTTTTTTGGGCTGTCAATCTCTATAGTGAATTCAAAGATAACGAGATCATCCATAAACGCTTGGAAATTCGCCAATTCGAACCGGAAACTGATGGAATTTACTATAATTTCTTGCAAAAAATGGATTCAAATGGTTTTTTGAGCTAACAATCAGTACACCAAATTCAAAGATAAAATATCAATCTATACCAGTTCGAAAATTGACCAATTGGAACCGGAAGTTGATGAAGTGCATAAGATTTGATGATGTTTCATATTCCTATGACATATTAAAAAAATCAGTAATAATCATATTTCAACGATAACATACACCATTTGAGGGCAATAAATAAATAAAAAGTTCTAGTTACTTATTATTATTTTTACATTTACAGTTCGTCGTTACATTCATTAGGTATAGTGATTGCTAGCTCAAAAAAAAACAATTGAGTGCATTTTTTGCAAGAAAAAACTAAAAATTATGTTAAATATCCTCAACTTCCGGTGCCAATTGGCCAATTTCCAGGTGATGATGAATAATTCTGTTATTTTTGACTTCGGAATCGTAATTAGAGACCTCAAAACCCGCGACTGGGTATTTCTGCCCCAAAATAACAATTTTTTTGGGATCTGGAAAATTTATTAATTCGAATTGTTTATAAACTGTCAATTTGTTAATAAAACCGTAGTTGTGCCAATTTCCGATGGTGAGACTGGGTGACCAATGATTCTTAGGACATCAAAAACATGTTGCAACAACTTTCAGACAAAGATATTCCAATAGTTTTCTCGTCTACAATGACTAAAATAAATTAAGTTTTGAGCAAATAAATCATTTCTTATTTAATTTTTCATGGACTTATCACCTTGCCCTCGTATAACGAATCTCTCTAATCTATTATTTGCAATAGCTAGCCAAGCATCCATTAAAATGTTTCATATGCATCCATACACAGTCGATATGTTTCTTACTCAGTGATGCTCAATTTGTTTGGGTTCCGAGTGTCGACTCGTTATCTGGTACGTAAAATGATAATCCCGATTGCAATATTTCTTCAATGTGTAAAATGATAAATTCCGTTTTAAAGTCTGGAGCGTAATTAAGTGATCAAAGTTCCTATTCTAATTTACATAGTGATTGTTAATTATTTAAAACGTGGCGTTTGCTATAATGTAAATAAGCTTGATGGCAAATAAAGTGATCCCAATAAATGAATCTGCTACGGGTAATTAAAAGATCTGTTATTTATCATTCGAGTCTCGGCTTGTATGTATATGAAGTTATGGAATGAATGATGAATCTCTACTCAAACGAAAGTAGAATGATGCGTTTAAGTTCCCAAAGCCGATCAGATTAATAATTAACAGTTTAGAACGGTGATAATTTATAATTTACAACTTTATGAATGCATAATTTAATTTACAAACAAATTTAATAAAATAACAGGCTTTGAATGTGAGATGCTGATGAAATATGCCTATATTTGACTTTCAGCGGCTCAGCTATAAATAGCTGTGACCTTGTATTAGAGTCAATATTATATGAGTTTATAATCCGTGAAGTTATTTATACTTCAGAGATCTCATAGTGGAGTAAATAAGGTGGTCATTTCTTTGCCAGTTGAATATTAGACCAGTATTTTCGTTTAAATTACGTTGTATTGATGATGATCGTTGAGTTTAAATGCCCCCTCCAGTAATTTTGTCCCTTCGAACATTCGCGTAAACCGGAATGAATATTTCAGGTATGAGGCGATTGAATCGCTCTAGTAGCTTCTACCTCAGCTTCACTAATAAGACAGATGTGTCCATGTAACGCCTATTAGGTACTGCTGTTACTTTTAACAACGTATCAAAAATATGAAAAATCTCAACAATTTGAATTTACTGTTGGATAACTAAGCTTGCATATCTGAATTCTCAAATAATCAAAGGAAGTGAACAACTGAAATATACATTCTGGCTCTACGAAAAATGTGAAACTAATAATGGACTATAAAAATAGCGGATATATTAATCTGAAGTTTCTTGAAAGTGCTTTGCGTTGTTTAATATCTATCCTATTGAGATATTTAATTAAGAATCAAAACTTCTTTTATTCACTATGTAATGAGGCTGTTATTGGTTAGGAACTCTTATTTAAGTCATAGATGGTATTTAGACACTTGTTGTGCCAACAGGTCCTATGAACTATATGAACTAAATAAAGGTTACAATTAAGCAACTATCATTGACTAAGCATATGCATCGATCGTCGACCTGATGGTCAACGGACATTGACCAGCTGACGCTGCACCGATCAAACATTAGGTAAATGTATGAATATATGAAAAGAATAGTTGAATTGGAACGATGATACTAAGAACATCTAAATAAATGCCTTAGACCAAGTACACCGATCTTTTATTATTATATGGCGATCCTGCCAGAGGCACTTTTAAAAATGCTAACTGCGAACGGAAAATAGTGAAATTGTCAAAAATCGGAAACTCCAAAATTGGAATCATAATGTGCGGTTCGAGGTATAATAATCGAGAGAACATCGAGATTTTTGCAGCAGGAACTGGATCAAACAACGCCAATCAGGAAAACACATCTTCATTTTCAAGAAACGAATGGATGACGGTGTCAATTTTGGCTATTATTTTGTTGGTAATCGTGTTCTTCATCTATAACAAATGGCAACAAAAGTGGCGTGCATCGGTTAATCGAGAAATCGAGATGCAGGAGTTGCGGAAGTCGAGATCGTTACTGGACAATGATCAAAAATGAAATAACGAGATGACGACATAGCCTAAACCCATCAGCGACGGATCCACCTCGTCAGCCACAGCAGCGTTCAACAAACACCAAAACAATGCAGTGATTTAAGTGATGTTCAAAAAGTTGAGTGATGAGTTAAGTGTCGCGTGCATAAAAATCAAAAACATAAAAACAAACCTACTAAAAGACAATCAAGAGAAAAGGAATGACATTGGAGTAGTAGAACGTAAGTTTATAGATGTTAATTCAATTGAAAATAAATGTAACGAGTTGTACACTCAATATGAAAAAGATGTAATAGTTCATGGTATCAAAAAAGATACAGAAAGGTTGATAATCAATATATTTCATGATATAAATTCAATAATAAGTGAGTGTAAAGAAATATTAAGAATTAGGAAAGAAACTATCGGAATATCTTATGTAAAGAGCGATCAAACAAGTAATAGTATCGAAAGCATAGATAAATCACAAAAATTAGATAATATGGCAGATTTTGACTTCAAAATAGCAGCTACTGTGCTTCCAAAAACCACGAATCAGGAATCAGTTAAAAGTTTAATTAGGGGTATAAATTTATACGAGCCCAGTCTTAACCAAGCCGGTAAGAGACATATAGTTAATTATGTTTTGAACAGTTGTTTGTCAACCAGGGACAGCGCCCGAATGAAAAGAAATTATAACACATTGGCAGAACTGATCAGTGATTTGGAAAGTAAATTTTTAACAAAACAAAGTGCGAATGTTATCTCTACAAAACTTTTCGCGATGAAGCAAGGCAATCTCTCTTTGAACGACTTTGGCGAAAAAATTTGTACATTAATGTCTGAGTTAACAATTGCCCAAGCAGAAGGTGACGCAGCCAAATTGGAAATATTCATGGAAGCAAACGAAAAGACAGCAATAAATGTTTTTGCAAACGGAATTCGTGACCCAGAGTTGAGGGTGACCATGAAAAGCAAGAATTTACAAACGATAACGGATGCGATTAGTTCGGCTAATGAAGAAAACGTCCTGATTCTGTCTAATCAGAGATCGAATCATGTAGTCATGTATGCTGACAGAGCGCAAAGTAATGTTAAGAGTAGATATTTCAATAATAATTCTAGAGGTAGATTTAATTCAAATAGAGGTCACCAAAATAACATACATAGGAGAAAACCTCAAACAAATTTTAATAGAAATAGAAATTTCATAACTAACAATACTTATCAAAATAATAACAGGGGAAACAGACTCAGTCGTGGAACGGGAAACGGAAGCCGAAGAGTGTATGTTGCGGGTGAACAACAATACGCGGAAAACGGTGACGAATTTTTTCGTGACCAACGAAATTAGGGAAATTATTTTAAGTGTTAATGGGCTAAATTTTGTTAGGTTAAGGTACGGCAATACAGATGTTGACCTATTAGTTGATACAGGAGCATCCATTAGTATATTTTTTAAGGAAAGTTTAGTTGAAGGCTTACAAAATATTAATAATAATGACAAAATTAAAATCTCAGGTATTTCAGGAATTGTCGAATCTGAGGGATCAGCATTTATCACGTTACACTCAAATCAAGGTTCAATAAACCAAAAATTCATAATAATGAAATCATTTGATAAAAACATTTATGGAATTTTAGGATCAGATTTCTTTCAACATTATAAAGCATCAATAAATTATGAAAGTTCTAAATTATCATTGTACAGTTTAAATCAAAACAATTATAAAATAGCATGTCGTTTGATTCAATTAATATCGTATAATTTCATCCAGTGGAATTTGGTAGAATGGGATGTTAACTTACCTATCTTTTGAAGTATAATTCTGAAACAAAAATTACTTATTAGAATCTTGTATTAAATAAAAATCGATTTGTCATTTTTTTATATACTTTGACTGCACTAGAGGGAAATCTATAATGTACGAAGAACATCGTGTAAGCCAGCAGTGGAATGTAGGGGGAAGAGGTTTGGAGGTTATAGGCATAGGGAAAGACCTCACTAGGTACAGAGTTCCACAATTTCGCAGTTCGATGAAAAAGGTTGTATGAAAGGGTAAACAACCTGCAGAAAACTGGTGTTAATTCAAGTGCACATTACATTGTGTATCACTCGATTATAATTGATGAAATACTTTATAATCGTAGATGAAGAATGTATCAATTGCACGTTTCATCAATAACAAAAGAATATAATAATTTTCTTGTATGTGTGTGTGTGTGTGTGTGTAACTCAATATATTGGCCTCTTGTTTATGTAGCCATTTTCCGATAGAAATACAAATACCATAATACCAAACAAATTTAACCTATCAACCTATAAACCAATAACGGACAACGAAAAGATGCAAAGTGAGGTTTAACATAGAATAACATATAATAATAATAATAATAATACACAACTGGCCAAGGGACCCATCGTGGCATTTACTCTTCATACACAAACAATAATGGGCGGCGGAAGGATTTATGATGGGATTATAACAACAACTAACCTCAAATGATAACAATAGACAGCTATTATAGTACTTTGTTTATATTTCGGGCAATGGACGATTGAGCCCCGCGGTCAGAAAAAATTGTGCATGTAATAAAGTAATATGGGACAATTGCGCCCCAGGTCCTTCCTACAATACAGGACGATTGAGCCCCAACCACCTGTTTTACGGCACTTCATTAAAATAGTATAACTTAAAAATCTTGCTTAAAATTGGGAATGAAACATAATGATAAATGTTATACATATATTTATTAAATTAGTAAAAAATTTAAAACCGTGTTAACAAAATATTTATCAAATTACTAAAACGAACTTAAGCTAAAATAGGTTATTTTTACTTATAGGTACCTAACTACTATTTTACAAATTTGTATGAAATACTTTTTACAAACTCAAATGGAGTTAGCTCATTATTTTTAATTAAATTAGTAACATATTCTTGTCGCTTCTTATATTTACTGTTTCCAGAAGGCGCTGGTAAATGTACGCTATTTATTTTGATATAGGAGTTTAACTGAATATCGGATAAAACAGCTATGAACCTAAATATGTCGGGATGTGAAAAATAAAAGCTCGAATTTAAGTGACTATGAAAAGACTCACAAGCGTTAGTGGTTCGTTCAGTGGAGTTATCACAAGATGCCCATATATCTGGTTGAAAAGAACAATCATCGGATATATAGTTATCAACAAGATAATCGGCATATTCGATAACTCGGGCATTTTCAGGGATAATAGAATACAAATCTTCGGCAAACACGTTCCCTACATGGGCGGGGTCCAAAAACAATAGCCCAAATGTCCATCGTAACCATTTACCTATTGGCGATTCTGAACTCCGATATTCAGAAACTAGTCCTAGATTTTGTATCTTCCTAAGCCAGGATTGGATTAAGTGGAACCTACAGCCTATGATGGTAACATTAGGCCAATTTTGCCTAATACTACTGTGTATCGCTTTTTCAAAATCGCACTCTATTTCTTTGGGATTCAACTCTAAATTTACAGATTTCGAATAATTAATTAATAACTGATAAGCTTTATTATAAGTTTCCGTATGTTTATTAAGAAGTAAAATAAATACTAGTGGTATGTAGTGTCCATTTTCTATGGTATGAATGGTGAACAATTGCTTTAAAAACTTTGGACAATACTCGAACATCCCATCTACAAAGAATTTCGGCCTCGAGCATAAGTAACTTAAGTTTGATACACAAGAAAATATAATAATATTTTGGCTAAAAGAATTTACCAGTAAGAAGTTCTCGCCTTTGTTGGGTCTACAGTTTTATGATATAAGTGAGGTGTGAACATCTTCTACAGATCGAGGCAGACAAGGCAAAATGTTTCTTGTTGATCTGTATATACTTTTTCGTACATTGCTTATATCAGCCACCGTCGCATTTATATCTCCTGCACACCGTATACCACTATTGATAATTTTTGAGGGGCGTTGACAAATATCTTCGACTGCCTTTCTTTTAAGTAAGTTTTGAAGCTTCTGCAATCCCAAAAGAAATCTCTATCAGCGCGAGCCCACAAATCGATATCGATGTTTTCCAGAGAGCTAGATGTATTAAAAAACTTGACTCGCCTTCACTTCTAATTTTTCATTGATGGGATGATTATGTTCCCCGTTTCCCTTTAAAAGCACTTCTTCTGTCTTATCGACAGAAATCGAAGACGGACAGCCGTTTTTCGTACACCTATGGGTAACTCCTAACGCCGTTTCTATATTTTTTCGCAAAGTATACTTATCAACGATTAGTATTTTTTTCCACGTTCACTGATCATTGACTCCATTTTAATGTAAGTAAAACTATAAATTTAAAACGTTCGTAAGCACAAACAGCCGACAAATGAATAATTATTGAATATCATGAAAGGGTGACAAAACAGGGGTGGGTGTTCCTAAGCAGGTACCTAAACTGAATTCGGGGCCCAATCGACCTATTGCTTAATCGGGCACATTGCTACCATAAAACTATCAGGTACCTTTGAGGGGCGCAATTGACCTGTACCCTATATTTCGAATATGATCAAATAGTTCCAATAGTGCATTAGAATGTTCACAAAAGACGATAGAAATCAAATTGGTTGGTTTAATTATATTAAACTAATACACAATTCTCGGGAAATAGGTCACATTAACACATATATTTTTATTTTTACCCTCGTCTTATTATATTAAACAAATGAATTTAATTCAAAAAAATATTATTGTGGACTTCATTATTAGGGCAGTCTAAGATTACATGAGTAAGTGAACCAATAGCCCCGCAGGTACACAATTGATCTTCATTTATATTAATTTTGTATAAATATTGAGGGCAGATTGCATGTCCAGATCTAATTCGACATATGGTCTTGATAAAGGCTTTGGTTGAGGAATCCTCAATTAGGATATTTGAAAACCAAGAGTGAGTCATCACTTTCGGGATAAAAGATTTAAAATTGCTGCCAGTGTTCGAGTTACCAAGGCCAATGTTACCCTTCTATGGGTTAAGGCTCATTGTGGTATACGCTATAATGAGGTGTTTGATCAATTTGCCAAAGAAGCTACCAACCTAGTAAATGTACAATCCTTCAAGATTCCTGTTAACGATATCTTTAGTCACATTAATCGTTCATGTACATCTAAATGGAGCATATTATACCAATTTTCTTGTAGTTCCTCCACTCTGATTGAAGTTCCAAAAATCCCAGATTTGTTGAAGTCGGAAACATCAAACAAAGAGGATTTTCAAAACGGTTGTGACTCGTGTTCAAAATGCTATATGGGCCAAATCAGAAGGAAAATTCTGACACGGTTCAAAGAATATTAAGCCCACATGAAGAAAAATAATGGTGAAAAATTAGCGTGAGCCGAACATATATCAAATACAAGTAACACCATTTCCCAAGAAAGTTTATCACTATTGAAATACAGTTTTGACGAAAACCTAGGTAAATTGGAAGGGATGGAAATGTATAAGTGAGAAAAAACAATGCAATGACTGCAGATTCATCTGAAACCGAGGATAATCCCTTGTTTAGCCTATTAATTCTAAATAATATTAAAACAGGCACATTTTGATTTGTGTGTTGAAAGTAGTGAAAAAAAATAACAATGTCACTACTCTCAACACACAAATAGCGTTAAACTATAATCCTATCTGTACAGCTATAACTTAAAACAATAAATGTCATAAATTTCAAATTTTATATTCCCATATTTCCAACTGTTTTATCAATTTTCATAGATCTCTATTCAAATATTCTTCAAGTTTCATATTTAACTTCTTACTTTACCAATAGATGACTCTACTTTCCTTAAAATTTAAAATTCATAATAGGATTAAAATCAAAGCACGGTATACAATCACGTAACTTATATAACGCCAAATTAATTCTTGTACTGTCTTGAATCTCATACAATGAACATATAGTGAAATTTGAAGAATAATCAATTTTAATATTAGACAAATATGTATTTTAAAGAATTAATTGCCTTATAATATGAATGTAAGTATTTTAAGTATTTCAACAATCTCAATTAGATGTCACAATTTTATCAATCTATTAATTATCACTATATTTTACTACTTATATTAATAGACTTCACAATTTTAATTATTTATTACAATTCAATTATTACAATATTTATACAATTAAATTTACAAACAATTATGTATTATCAAAATTATAATATACTTTTCTTGCAGCCATTTCTTATAATACTTGATAATGAGGTGTAATTGATAGACCTCGAAACATGTAGTGAATATCTGAAAAATTTGGATTGTGAGATTTAAAAACTTCATTCATAAAATTTGACAATTATTGTAATTTTACATTCTCTTATTATTTTATGTCATTATGTTCCAATTTTTTGTTTTTATTTTATACTTCGTTCTAAATGTCATGTTCTATTTAAAGTAAATTTTTTACCGTTTCATTGATGTTTATTTGGCTTCGAAAGGTTTCGGTTTCTGCCAAAAAACCACATTAAAATAAAAAATATGGATTAACAAGAAAACCACTGGAAATAGGTATAGGGAATGTTATAGCAAATCGATGCAGAATCAAATTCTGCATCCGACCATCCAATAAAATACAGGATGTCCCATTTGAAAAAACGAACTTTCTCAACTTTTAAAATGATGTAATTGGTCATTAAATTTTGGATAGCCTGTATGCGATAAATCAGTGGTCAATATGGCATTCGAAAGAATCATTCCTGTGCTTCCGTCTACCCCAGAAGCGCTTTCCACCAATCGAAATTGGTTAAAGGGCGCAATGCTCAAAACAGCGCTACATCTGTCAAAATTTTCAAAAAAATCAAGATATCTAAGAAAAAATTGAAAATAGGTATAGGGAAACCTGATGGAATCCACTATGAAATTTTCTCAGGAATCTAAAAATGACATAATATACGGGGTGTTTCATTCAAAATAAGGAAGTTAATGGCGACTTCCGGTGTAACCGGAAGTAGTATGATCTTGAAAATATTTTGAAAAGAAAGAAAATCTTGGATAACCCTGGAACCCAAAATTTCAGAATTCTCATTTCTTTCTAACCACGAAAAATTCTAACGAACGGCTCTCGTGGAATACCCTGTATAGTGCTGTTTGACTGAGTTAATTATTATGTTACAATATAATTATCATACGTATCTCCTTGTTAATATAAATTATTTCATTTAATGTTTTTATTGTAGTCGGACATTATAATTCGAGAGTACGAAATGTTTCTCAATTAATATGGAACATTCTATTCAGTTCAGTAACCGGTTGTAATGGGATAGTTATATTAATATATTTTCGGTCAGTTCTTATTATACCCTACATGCTGGCGACGATAGTACAACCCATAAGTCGGAGCGATTGGATTTAGTTCCCGTCCAATAAATATAGGCTGTTCTCGTTGCAAGATAAGATAATGAAAAATGGAATTTGAGAGATTTTATATGGACCGATTGTCATCCTTTTATGAGCTCTATTTGTTCGAAATAAGAGGAGTCAAAGTTCTCTCTTTCTAAATCATCTGTTTACGGTTCCAATAAGCAATGAGTTTTGGAGAAAATAATATGTACTCGTAAATACATGAGATATAGTTGGATGTTAAATTCCAAATCTATCGGCTTCACAATTTCGGAGATTTTGTGAAAGTCGGTCGGTAAGTAGTTTTTTTTGTCATATATATGATGAAGACTTCTTATTTGGAGGTATTTCATATTATTATAATAATATTGTCGTATTCTCATTGATGAAGCGCATGTTGTTTCTGATTATTTTGACATTGGTATATACGGAGCTTGTAGGATAAGTGAATTATTATATTTAACAATATGTTATTGTGAAAATTCAACATTAAAAAATAGCCAAAGAACGTCATTGAACTATTGCCAATATAGCAAATCATGTAGAACTTATTATGCCTTATTTCCAGGTCACTCTACTAGGTTTTTTTCTACTAGATTTTTGATCATATATGCAAACAAAAAATGTATAAATCAGGTTATAGGTATCAATAAAATCAAAAATACGCTGGCAGAAATTACATCATATTTAAAATTACTGGAAGGTTATTGCTTTCGAACATCATCTGCAACACTACTAGCCTATTCTGCAAAGAGGCGGAAGAAACTGCCTCCCACATCCTGTTGTTATGTGTGAATATTCTGGGTTTCTGGGGAGCCACAAACTTGCTATTTTAGAATAGGCTTCTGCCCACCAGGCGCTCAATGAGTTCAACTAAGTGGCCTCAAATGATAATGATGATGATGATGAGCCCATTCTGGTGCATTTTTTACCAATGTTAAAAGACAAGTGGGGTTTGCGGTCTTCGTCGGTTGCAGAGAGTTGAAGAATTCAGAAGAAAGAAAATTGAATTTCCAAACCACGACCTGTATCCAAAGCTTATGCTTTTTCAATAATTACTCCAGTGCCTTAATAAAAAAATGTAGCATTTTCATCAAGCGCTTCCTTCCGAAATAGTCGTCAGCAAACAGTCAATATGACAATTTAAAATGAGCTATATTGAACAGGTGCGTAATAGTCGAACTCAAAATCAGCAATTTTTCTTCACGGCTCTATTGATATATCGAAATTTTTAACGTTAATTGTTTTCTTAAAAAAACTGTAGGCTATGGGCCGAAAAAGTTGTGTTTTTACCAAATAAGAGCTTACTATGCTTTTACTTGAAGCACCTGACGACAAATTTCTTAGGTGAGAATGATATTGGTGTAGATAAAAGCAATCGTATAATATGAAAATTGAAGACGTTGAAAGTTCTTCAAACTAAGAAACATATTAAGCGTTCATTCATTGTTATTAACGAACCAGATGAAACAGTTAACTACTTGGATACATCTACGACGGAAAAGTGAAGAGTCCTTGAAATAAAACAGATGGCGCCACAATCGGAAATCTCAATGACAATTGTGATGTACCATCTTTAACTAGCACACGTTAAATTTTCAGACTGATATGTCATTCTGTTCTGTTTTGACACCCATCGAAAGCAAGCAACCTTGAAGATTTTTGTAAACATGGAAAAAAGTGAATTTCGCTTATTGATTAAACATTATTTCTTGCGTGGAAGAAACATTCCGCAAACCAAAGCATCATCAACTCTTCATCATCGATTGGCTCACTGTTTTTCGATGTGATAGTATGACCACAAAGAACGCCGAAAGAGATTTGACTCCAACGATGAGGTCATCACTGAAACAAACGCCTGTTTTGAAGGATTGCCGAAATCGTATTATTTGGAACGGATCGAAAAACAAGGAAATTTTGTTGAGAAATAAAATCTAAGTTTTGACCATATAAATCATTTCGTGTTTCATTTTTCAGGGATTTTTCACCTTTCCCGCTATATATATCACGAATATAAAAACCTTCGTCCCAGAAATGCAACATCATCTCATTTCTTCTTAAATTATCGTAATGAGAAATGTACTCATCAAGTAATTGCAAAAGGTATAATTGGAATTTGAAAAATCCTGCTGATTGTGTTAGAGGTGAAGACATTCTTGAACTGAAAAGGCACGGATGCTGTTCAAGTACAGCTGGATGCTACAATGAAGATAGTGTTCAAAACCATCGACTTCAACGTCTGATCCAAGAAGATAAGGAAAAACTTAATGATCGAAAATGTAGACAATGCTAATGTCGGGACAAGTGCACTGAAAGGAAATGAGTTTCCTTTGGCAATTGGCAGTTGTGATACTTGTAGTTTAAAAAATTATGTTAATAAATAAGCTATAAATGATTGTTATTTGAAATATTAATTATTTTTATTCTAGAACGCTAAGATACTGTCTAGTTTATTGTTAGCAAAAATTTTTTTCGAATACAAAATATCACGTAAAAGATAACTTTTAATGAAAGTCTTAGAAAAATAAATATTTGGTACAGGTTGTCTGGACGATAGTAATAAAAACATAATGAATTGCTTGGTCAGTTTCGGATTTGGCGTGATGTAAAGATATTTGCTATGGTACATTTAAATTTATAGTTTATAGAGCAAATTGCAAGGTGTAAACTATATCAGGTGCAACAGGTTGTAAATTACTGAATGATCATCAAAAGACGTAATAAATTAGAATAAGGAATGCATTTATTTTCGTTCACGCATCAAGGCGTCTGAAATGAATACGAGATTTCGTTATCAGAATCAGCGAATAGAGTAATTGAACCTTATTAAGTTAACACGCGATCGTACAGAAGAAGTCTAATAATTGCCATTTTATTCAAGATACTATGTAACTCCAAATAATTGTTTACTCGCATCGAGCGTTCCAGCATTCTTCCGAGTTGTCTTCTAAATGCTTACAGAAATGCCGTAAATAATTGCACTGTCAGATATTTGTTCCGAATAATAGCAATTTGGCGGTATTTGCTTCGAATTTTTAGATATGTAATGTGAATATTTTGTAAAAATTGAGAGTTTACATGTACACTGCCATCTAATTAATGGTTGGCTCGTGTAATAATATGGAATTATTCCATAATAAGACACGGTTAAATAAATAGCCATAACTTTATAGTAAATTGCTTCACTCTTGAACATTTTGAGCAATAATGACAAGGTACTAAATCCCATTTACTCAAATAATCACCTTGATCGTACCACTAATTAAAGGAATATAAACGATGAAGCATGAATTTTGCTCGCCAGCATTCTTGAATAATCTCAAAGCACCCCATGCAATCGGTGAGATACGCTCTCACTTTTCATGGTAGAAGCATGGACAGTAACTATTAATCTCGCCATACTGGATAATCGCAAACAATTGGAAGAGTAAGATAAAGACTGATGTCATTAATTGAACAATTACTTGTTAGAAATGAATCCAATCCTAAAAGGTCTGCTGATGTAAATATAGTGGGCGAAATGTGAAACAAGGTGTTTTAAAAACACCACAGTTTTTTCTAAATGACGAGACGAGTTGGATAAATTTCAATTATTCACATTCTGACTGACATTTTTTAGTCATGTTGAATAATAACGTCTATTTTACAATATGCCTGGATCATCTTCAGTCATTTTGTAAAAGACTTCATAAGAATTCGGCATTTTTTATCTATTCCGCAAATTCGTTGTAATATCAATAAACAGTGATGTTTTGGAAGTAGTTTGTTGTGAAAGAGAAGAACGTGTCGGGAGAATTAGGTCAATTAGAAGATGGCGATGAGAATTTTGTTAATAGTGGAGGTTTTTTTGGTAATTTGCACACCTAGTGTCGTGACCCGGCTCAAAATGTTCGCATTGATGATCCAACAAAACCCTAGCTTTTCTATTAAAAATATTTGGTGCAACCCTTTCGTTCCTCCAAAAAACAGATTTTTAACCCTTTTTTGGAGTCAATTTTGGACCCCTTAGACTTTTGGCAAAGGTTTGCCATTTGGACCCTTTTTTTGTCGTTGCCCAAGGAACCTTCAGTTCAAACTGTGAGAGTCTGGGTTCACCCCGCCTCCCTCCTGCAGTAAGAGTACCTATATATACGTTATTTTTGGCAAAAATTAAAATTGGGTTGTTTCGGCCAAATCTTCACCGAATTGTATGGAATTTGGTGAAAAATTAGGTCATAGTGACTACAATGAGTGGTCCAAAGAGGTCACGGTTTTCTTCTTTTTGACGTATGGCGTATTATAAGTATAACTATAATCGTTTTATTCGAAATAGTGACAATAAAAATAATAATTAGTGATTAGAGATATGATATGACCATCGACGATCTTTCAAACAGGTAGTAAGAAGATAACACCAATAAATCCATCAGCTATTTTCCGAAGAATTTGCTTGATAAAGAAGAGTATGTCTTTAAATTTTTCAATTACGAATTTCCAATGAGTTTATTTAACGAGTTTGGCAATATGAGAAAAACTATTAAATCTGCATATTCACTCCACTAGCAGTTTACATTATTGATGGTGGATATTTATTGCATAGAGTAGTTTGGAGAAATGAGCTCAGTTTTGAATTGCAGTGCATGTTCAGTATATTAAGAATCATTATCCTGGAACGCGGTTTTTGATGGATATCCAACTAATAGTGAGAGTTGAAGGAGATTGCAAAAAAACATCAGCTTGGATAAATCAAATATACCAACAGTGACGCGAAAAAAATTCTTGGCCAACAGTCTCAATAAAGTGCAATTTATTGATCTATTATGAAACATTTTTGATGAGTATTTAATCCAATATGAACAATGACTGAACCAATCCAGGCATATTGTAAAATAGACGTTATATTCAATATTAGTAAAAAATGTTACACGTTTCATAAACGGTCTAAAAATGACAGTCAGAATATTTGTAATTTATTCAATTCGTCATTTAAAAAAGACTAGGCGTTTTATAAAATGCCTTGTTTCATAATTCGCCGCCGACATCTACATAAAACAACAACAGAGCCAGAGAGATATAGCACTTTTTATTGTTGGCTTAGACATCGATCGGTGGCGCTACAGCTCAACTCGTCTTGAGCTATTTAGCTGTGATGTCACTGATCGATCTAGATAGATCTATAGTATCTTTGTGAGTTAGATTAATTTATAACAAGTAGATGTTCAATCATTAATTTTTGGCTTGTGTCACCATCTGGCACACTTGGTCCTAACATTGTCATCTATTCGCGTGTAGATGGCGTTAGTTGTTCTATCCCTCTCGAACAGTTTCTGTTCTTGGTTCATGTATATATCAGCAAAGATATCGATCGATCAGTGGCACTACAGCTCTAGTCGTTTCACTAATAAGCTGGAGAAGATGAAACAGTTATCTGCAGCTATTTGATAATCGGATATTTTGAGCGTTCGTTTACATGAATAATAATACTTACTTCAAGATCACAATATGAAATAATAGCATTTCCTCCTAAAATTTGAGTTTCCATATCCTTATCTAAATCTTTCATGTGCAGGATCAGTTTTATTTCAATAATCGATCAAATCAACTCTCAAAAAGAACTTTTGAAAGATACTTCCTTTTATATAACTTTTGATCTTTTATTCGATGCAAGTAGAACCAGTAAGTGGGCACTTTATTCTTCTACACATATTCGGTAAACATTACAACAGTTTGTGAATTACATTTTTAATTATAAATAAGTTGTATTGTTCGATATAATAAGTATAAAGACCTCCCAAATTAGTTTCTAGCACATTTTGTTGTATGAATCGGGTAGTTGTATTCAAAAATCATGAAAACTTGCTCAACCTGACAACAATGGCTGACCTTGATTCATTACGTCATATCATTGTTTCAGAGGTTCAAACATAAGTTCCACCACGCCACATAACATCCCTTATAATGTGTTGGAAATTATAATAAGATGCTTGTTAGAAATCATAATAAGATACTCACAGTATTATCTTGTTATAAACCAGTCTCAGTGGAAAGAGATCATCAGGTACTTGTAAAATAAGCGCAGAACTCGTAACTATTATGCACGCTCTTACTTAATGTTTAAAGTGCTGTAAACTACTTGATCAAAATTAACTTTCACATTCAGTAACAAGTTGATGTCGACGACTACCTACACATCTCATATATGCCTACATCTGCAATGTTTAATAACAATGAAAGTTTAATAATAAATATTGACTATTTAGTTATTGCTTCTGCAAGATTAATTTTCACGGCAGCGGACAATGACCAAGGTAAAATCTTAATAACAGACGTGTAACGAACCGTTTCATTTCGGTTTGATCATGATTTATGTTTCAAATAATAATTATTCAACAATTGTTTTTATGTTCACTAAGAAAAGCGTCTTGTGGCTGTTAAAAACCGAGCGAATAATATTCATCTATTATTAGAACTAATTGTTTGTTTGAATATGAATAATGATGAAATCTAATTGTTTTCTCACCTCTAGACTGAAATATTGTACGATATTCGGCGTAATATCATCAGGTTTATTAAAATTTTCGAATTTAATCAACGTTCGTTGCCTTCAACTGAATTGGTTATCCCTTATGGAATAAATGCAATTTCAGTTTAATATTACGTAGAACAGCCGCATCTGTTGTATTTCCATTCATTTCGTCTTATTTATTTGTCAATCAAGTATCAAATACAAAAAATAAGCCCCTGATAGGATACCCATAATAATCAAGTTGATACCGACTCGTATATTCAATGTCATTCGTGTAGAAATGTAATCATGCAAAGTCGCTTCTTATTCAACCTATAATATATATTACAGGGTGTGTCAATCACTTCATATCATAAAATAATGCTTGTCGACATATTTTACGATGGACTATCGACTGATGAAGTTTGTGACATATTATTATTAACACCTTGTATATCAGGGTGTGAGTTTGGGGAGTTGGGATACAAACTTCTTCGTGTGATCTTTATTCGATCGTCAACACATTATTTAGAGTGAACTTTATGTATGTCGAATCATTCGAAATTGAAAAGATTGATTAGTTTGTTTGTCTCTTGAAAAGTTATAGAACCGGCTTCATTGAAATAAACATCTGCGTCAGATGAAGTTTTCGAGGAGATGTTTTTTGAATGAAAATACAGTTTCGTTATATTATGTGTTGACATATTGAATTAAAACTTATTGACAAGAACTTCTACCTTCCACAGAAAGCCACATTTTCGTTTTAAACACATTCAAAGTAGTAGTGACAAATTGATTGAGCTAAACTAACTGTATTTTGTGCATTAGGGTTTGGAAGTTCCACTGGCTTGTATATTTTTGAGAACATATATGATAAATTGACAACGCTGATACTATCAATAGGGCAGCGGCAAAGATTCTAGGTCTTACATAGATCCAGGTATAGCAGCGAATCCAAATGTTGATAACACACAAGACGAAGTGTTATTTCTGCTTATTCCTCTTGAAAAAAAATTGATGAGTTGAGGTCGTGATGCCGAACAAGGCACGCGGTTTGACTTGCGGTAAATGCGAGCGTAAAGTGGATCGCTATGACGATACAATTAGTTGTGTTACGTGTCAGAATTCTTTTCATCTTGATTGTGTCAAGATTCCTGTATCTGTATATCATCAGATGACTAGCGATTATGAAATTTCTTCTTGGCTATGTGATAGATGTTCTCCGGTGGATAGTGTTTCAATTAGTCAAACTGAGAACTGTGAAGACTCATTAAACAAGAGTGGCACAGAGGCTGTAAAGTGTACATTTTGCTACGACCTCGTCATTCCAGGCGATTGTGTCGAGTGCTGTAATAACACTTGCAGCGCCGTTTTACATAACAATTGCTATGATAAGATTTCTACCATTGTCATGTTAAACAAGCACAATTGGCTGTGTAAGCAGTGCATACCTAATGATATACCCGATATTTCAGTGGAACTTCGTCTAGTTCGTAAAGAAAATGAATGTTTGAAACGGGAAATGTTTTTGTTAAATTCTTTGTATGAGGAAGTGAAATATTCCAGCGATTTGCAGAGGGAAAAAATTCATCATATGGAGATATCTTTTTCGAAGTCTGATAAGATGCCTGTCGATAATGAGTCACCGCCTGTTGCTCCTACATACAGTCAGGTCACAAAGAGTATGTTTGCCGCAAATAAGGATCGATCAGTTCTGCTTGTGAAGTCAGTGAATAGTTCGGTTTCTAATGATCAAGTAGAAAGACAGGTTAAGTCAAACGTTTCATCGTCCCGTGATGTTAAAGTTGTTGGTACAAGGCGAATTAAGGATGGCATTCTTGTGAATTGTGATGGGGATGCCTCGTTACAGAAACTGAAGGATGTGTTATTGCAAAATGATGGTTTACGTGGTTGTACTTTTAGCGTACCAAAGAAACTTTCTCCTAGATTAATACTTTATGAGGTGGAAACTGAGGTTGCGGATGGTGAACAAATTTTGTCTGACATTATTGAAAGGAATGATTTAAATTGTGGGGTGGATGATATCAGGGTTGTATCTAAACTACGAGCTCGGAGTGGCGTCAATGTTATTCTGGAGACTAGTCCTCAGATCTTTAATATGATTAAATCGCGTGGTTTCCTCTATGTAGGCTGCGGGAGATGTGTTGCTAAGGTGCATCTGTCAGTGGTCCGTTGTTACAAGTGTTCGATGTATGGCCATACTCAATCAAACTGTCGAGGAAATATAGTTTGTCCAGTGTGTGCTGGAGATCACCATAGGAAGGATTGCAATTCCCAAGCCAAATGTTGTATTAATTGTAAGTCTCATAACGAAAAATTTAGAACTGACATACCTACGGATCATACTGTGTTTGATTCAGCCTGTCGATGTTATTGCCTTGCAATTGAACGATTAAAGGAGAGAACTAATTATGGTTAATGCTGCCCAATTATTTTTATCTGTCTGCCATCTTAATGTTAGATCGCTCTTCACTGGCTTTTATAGTTTTGTCAATTTAGTTGCAAGTGGAGATTTTAGTATCATAAGCGTGTCGGAAACATGGTTGAACGAGTCTATACCGACGAATGTGGTAGGTATACCAGGTTACAGATTTTTTAGAAAAGACCGTCTGGGGCGGGGAGGTGGCTTGGGTTGTTACGTTAAACATGGATTGAATGCGTCAGTAGTTTTTAATGACTTTTTGACTACAGAGGGTGTAGAGGATTTGTGGCTCAAGGTTTCGGTTGGAAAGCTTACTGTTTTGCTAGGTGTTATATACAAGGCTCCCAAAACTTCAACTTGTTCGTTTATTGAGCACATGGATAGTATTATGTCTTTCGTTTCACCTCAGTTTGATGATATTATTGTGACGGGTGACGTAAACATTGATCACTTTTTGAATAACCCACTTAGTCAATGCATGGTTTCCTATGGTCTTAGTCAAATAATTTCAGAACCCACGCGCATTACGCCAACAACAGAAAAATTGATTGATGTAATGTATGTTTCGGAGAAGATCTCTATTACAGAGTCTGGTACATTAAACGCAGATCTTATATCGGATCACAGGCTGGTGTTTCTCAGAGTCAGATGTGAATTGCCTCGTATAAAGCCTAAGGTTGTCTACTATCGGGATTTTAGGCGCTTTAGCCTTAGCGACTTTCTGTCCGATTTATGTCTTGCGGACTGGGATGCCATTTTTTATGAGACAGACATTGATCGTAAAGTGGAACGATTCAATTATAATTTACTAACGCTTTTTGATAAGCATGCTCCATTTAAATCTGCTCTTATCACAAAGCCGCATGCTCCTTGGATAACGGATACCATTAAGCAAATGATGAAGTTGAGAGATAGAGCTCAGAGCAAATATAGAGCTACTAAACAAATAAAGGACTGGATTTTCTATAAGCAGTTACGTAACTTCACATTGGGAGCAATTAGAAGAGAAAAAATTGCCTACTTGAACCACCTTGATGGGGAGAAAGATTCTAAACAGCTATGGAGAGCTTTGGGTAACCTCAAGATTAAATATACTCGTACAGCAGACATACCGGCTAGCTTAAGTCATCCTGAGGAAATTAATAATTACTTTTGTTCTGTGTTTTGCCCTCCAGATAACTGTCCCAACATGGTTAATAGCTTGAAAGGTAGAAAATATGATGCCCAACATTCTTTCAATTTTGTTCTTACGACGCCAGATGAGGTTAGATCTGTTGTTCAAGGGATGGGTTCGGAAGTCTATGGTAGCGATGGGATAAATTCCAAGATGTTGAAACTATGTTTGCCCACTATTTGCTTACATTTGACACATATAATTAATTGCTGTCTGGAGATAGGATTCTTCCCGACCTTATGGAAACTTTCCATTGTGAAGCCCTTGCCTAAAGTCACTGATCCTGAGTCATATTCCGATTTAAGACCAATAAGCATTATACCATTATGTGGTAAAGTCCTGGAAAAGATTCTATACAGACAGATTCACACATATATTACTGAAGTGGGAATTGTTTCGGATCTGCAATCTGGTTTTAGAAAGGGCCACAGTACGGTAACAGTCTTGGCTAATATTGTGGATGATATTGTGAGAAGTATAGACCAAGGACATGCATCTGCATTGGTATTATTAGATTTCTCAAAAGCCTTCGATACGCTGGACCACTCCCTTCTAGTAGCCAAGTTGAGGTTTTATGGTTTCAGCGATACAGTTTGTAATTTTTTTATGTCTTATCTTTGTGAGAGGACACAGGTTGTTGAATGCAGGGGTGAAAGGTCCTCGGTTCGTTATATTACCTCTGGGGTTCCCCAGGGTTCTGTGCTTGGTCCCTTATTGTTTCTGATTTATACGACCGATATGTTTGAGAGTATTCGCCAGTCTAAGATGCAGATGTTTGCGGATGACACTCAGATTCGGTCTGTCTTTTTACCTGGGGACGTCATACAAGCTGCTGCTGCTTTAAATCGTGACTTGGCTTCTATTTCTGTTTATGCGCGTGAAAACAATCTTAAATTGAATCTAAAAAAGTGCATGTATATGGTATTTTGTCCAAGGAACCGCAGGACTCATATCCTGCAGAACTTTAAGTTGATGATAGACGGTGAGCTTATTAAGTACGTAGAGACTGGGAGAAATTTAGGCGTTATTTTTGACACTAACTTGAGATTTAGAGAGCATGTCTCATATGTTGTGAAAAAAGCCTATCTTGCACTCAAATTGATGTACTCAAACTACCATATTATTAACTTCAAAATGCGAAAAAAACTTTGTGAGTGTTTAGTGATTCCACTACTTCATTATTGCAATGTGGTATATTTCCCCTGTTTGGATAAACTTTGCAAGTATCGTTTGCAGAAGATTGTTAATTCATGTGCTCGATTTGTTTTTGGTTTTGCAAAGTTTGACCACATCTCACATAAGATAAAGGAGCTCAGATGGCTTAGGGTTGACCAGTTATACAGTTACCACTTCTCAATGTTTGTTTGTAAATTGTTGTCTACCTCGTCACCACTTTACTTGAGGCAGAAGCTTACTTTTAGACAGGATGTGCATGATCTTCATTTGAGACATGTAAATACACTTTCCTTGCCTAGATTTCGTTCTTCCATGTTTCGTAGATCTTTTTCCTACAATGCGCCGGTAATATTTAATAAGTACTGTTTACAGCAGGAAAACTTATCAGTGAAGAGCTTTCGTTTTCGTTTGATGCTTAGAGACAGAATTTTTTCGGAGGGCTGAGAGTGTGTTCTCATTTCTCGTCATCATTCTGGATCGTCTTTTTCTTTTTTGTTTGTATTAATTTAATTTAGGCTTAGGTTTAGAATTTGTATCTATTATTTTGCTCGTCTGGGGGGTCAAGTTGAGTAGCTTATGCTAGATCTTCGCCTCCCATTCGAGTATTTCTATTCTCTCAATAAAGTTATATTATTATTATTATTATTATTATTATTACGTGAATTAGTTTTCTCAACTGTTTGTTGCTGTTTATTTGTTACTGTTTATTTGTTTGGGAATCTGAAAAAGGATCTTCGTGAATGCCATTTCAGAGATGATGGAGCGTTGAAGATTTTAGTTAGAGCACAATTTAGATACAAACCAATATTGTTGCAGGGGTGTTAAATTGTTGCTGGAACATGTATTAAGTGCATTGATGTCAGAGGAGATCTTCGAGTTCGAACGCAGCGAAGACCCAATTCCGCCCAAAACACCGATGATCACAACCACTAATACGAATTAGATTCAATTTCTTCGAGTCCAAATTGTACATTTAGTGTGAGTGATATTCAATATAATTATAGTATTTATTTATAAATGGTTTAAATTTATAAACTATGTACTTGTTGAAAAATGCATGAGTCACAGAAGAGATAGGCGAATTTCAAAATTTGACTAATAGCTAAAAGATGATCATTCAAAAGTGTCTCAATAACAACTGACTCCGTATTTTTTTAAAGATTGATATTTTTAGAGAGAAACACTAAAATTTAATTGCATCACGACGCGTACCACTTGACATGCGTTGAACATTTGAATTGTTATACAACCATAACTTATTCCATTCAAATTTTAACGGTCTGATAAACAAGAGTACTGCTTGTCTAGATGAAGGCATTGAACACTCTTACATTCTTAGAGTTTTTCAGCATGCGATGCCATCTGATGTACACCCATTGAACAAGTTAGTGATGAAAGTTAACCTGTTATTTGCCCCATCATGATTTTATGATAATAACATTATCGGAACATCTGCGGATTCTCTGTCTAATTCAAATCTACTAACAGTTCTTCAGTTTTTCGAACTAACTACCTAACTAACAAATAAATTGCTTAAAATATGTTTTTAAATTCATTTATGTAAATTCTATGCATATTAGGATCCGTTTGTTTTAGTTCTCGTAACCCAATTTATTTATTGATTTGATGACCTCAATTACCGTCATGGTTTCTTATACACGTATAACTGTCTCAGTCTCATCACTTACATCATCACTGTGCCGACCAATATCGTAACATAATAGATAGAAAATCATCAAAAGTTGGCACAGCAAAAAAACATTTGCACCGAAGCCAATCAGAAACAGCATTATACAATAACGACGAACAATTCTTATTTTCCTATATATCAATTTTAGGGTTTGAATAAATAATAAATGTTCCTTGAAGTTGAAGAGAAGTACATTGTATTATTTTAGAGAGTATTGGTTCTAAAAATGGGGTAGAATCTAGTGAAAATAGTGAACTCAATACTACTACTGGTGTTCCCAAAATTTTTTCCAGGGAACCTCCGATGGGAAGGTGCGAATTCCTTTATGGTGTGCAGAAACTATGCGAGAAAAAACTGGGGATGCATCCCAAGTGACCTTCGATCATCACATGGGGCAGTGATCTGGGATAGCAGAACTAATCTGGCTAGATCAAGGATAAACCTATCGAAAATCCAGAGACTAGCTTGTTTATGCATAACAGGTGCAATGAAAACATGCCCAACGACGGCTATAGATGTAATCTTAAGCGTCACACCCTTCCATTTGGTATTGGAGAGTATGGCAATAAGAACAACATATAAAATGACAGGACAGGGAATCACCAAACGTAAATATGGACCCCTATCTGCAAATCAGATTCGTGAAAGAATTTAAGACGCAGCCATGGCGCAAAAGCGAATGGGATAAAAATATCAATCAAAGACTCTGTAGAAATGCCAATAAATGGTACATTGATAGATCTAAAACAACAGAACGAACTTGGATGAGAATACGGGCCTGGAACCGAATACTCTGAAAGCTGATCTGGGAATGGTTAGAGGAAGAAAACGAACTAAGCAAGAATAATGCGGCCACGCTCCCATGGATTCCGGGACACATCGGAGTGGGAGGGAACGAAAAACAGACGAACTCGCGAAAAAAAAACGGTCGACACACGATTTGTGGGACTTAAGCCCTAAAACAACAGAATGAACTGGGATGAGTATACGGGCCTGGAACCGAATACTCTGAAACCTGAAGATGATCTGGAAATGGTTAGAGAAAAAAAAACGAACTAAGCAAGAACAATTCGACTACCCTCTTATGATCTCCGGTATACATCGGAGTGGGAAGTAACGTAAACGCAATCGAACTAGTGAAAAAAAAAGCCGCAACACCATTTTTGAGATCTAAACTCGTCTGCGGAATAAACATCAGCACAATACTGGAAGAACTCAAGGAAGAAGTAGACTATAAAAGATCCCATCATAATAAATGATGATAATTATTGAGCAATTCGTCGAATATCAACAAGTCGTCCAAATGTATCTATTGTTTTATCAACAGGGGAAAATTTTTGCAAATTTATACAACTCGTTTCTTTCTAGGGCGTTTTTAAGATTCAAATCTACAAAATAAATTTGTTCAAAATAATTTCACAGCATTAAAGTTAAGCTGCTCTGTCGTTACTATAGAAACGGTTTATTGCAATGAAAAAAATATTTTTTGCGTTTGGTACAGTAATACACTGCATTAACGATCTCAAAATTATACAGTAATGAAACATTTTACTGCATAGGACCATTACAGCATAGCAATCAGTACTGCATAAAAAGATCAGTATGATTTGAAACACAATTTAACAAAACAGGAAAACATTTATTTTAAGTATTATGACAATAAATAGTAAAAGAACAGTTGTTTAACTTGGAAAAGGTTACAACTTCTGATCTCGCTGAATTAACTAGTTGTTGCTTAAAATTTTTTTGATTCACCAAAATTTCTAGAGGGGCTTTTTGAGATTGTCCAAGTTGGACATTGTTGAACATCCTTTTAGAATCTTTTGAGTATCCTTCAGCTGCGATTATAGATCGCCATCCCCCATGCCGTTTGAGAACCTGAATCAGCGCCACTGTTAGCAAGAAAAGTTGCCTTCTAAGGCAATATCAGATGTAACTTGAAGCATCAGGAAGCTTTAAATATTCCGCAATTTTTTGTGGAATTTTCCAAAAGTATGAATGCCAACTAGCCGTACTATACATTTGCTATGACGATAAAACAGGAAAAATCGATTATGACTTACTGTTTTGGTATACTTAATAGTAAGTACTTGTGGTAGATTTCATACCCATTGCAGTCTGAGGCTATAGCAAATACACGTTTTTTCTTTGTTTTAGTATCGTGTAACGTTACAATCAACATTGTTCCATATCCTTCTGTATCTTTAGTTGTTAAACTGCATAATTCTGCACGCCGACATGAACCATTCAGCCCAAAAATGAATACCACTTTCATTAACAGAAACGTATCGTTAGGAGTCTCGTTTGAAAACTTTGTAACATTTTCCCTTGTTAAAATTTTTTATTTTTTAGATTCATACTTGTCATTTTGACGTTCCAAGAAAGCGATTACCTTCCTCCGCGGGAGGAAATGATGCACTTTGCTCCCTTGTTATACGAATAGCTATTTTTCACGGTGAATAAAGGATTGATTCACGTAAGAGGAGAACATTTCTCAACTTTTTTCACAGTTGTACAAAAAAATATCAGAATGCACATGAACAAATGCGACACAACGGCATTACACTTGTGAGTGGAGCTAAGATGGCGAATGAGTATACTATCATTTCTGGTACCTTAGTTGTACTATGTTTTGGTTAGAGCTATCGTGGTTCCACATAACTCCACGAAGCGATCATCTCAATATAATTTCAAAGCCACGGAAGTTTTGATGTTGCGAACAAAAAATTCGAAGCAGGCAGATTTACGAAGCATTTGAGTGAATGGAGAACGCGTGCAAGTACGTAAGTCGGATTATAACGTACACTAGTCGACATTCGCAATCTCGTAACCTAACAAGTTGTCTGCTGATCTAGCAGTAAGAGGTTCCAATCTGATGGCGTTATACTGAGAATGTGGCTTATTACCATTCCGCGAAACGTCCGTAGAACATGCAACCCTTTTTCTGCAAAATTAGATTACATATTCCAACGGGTGCGCTGATTAGTGATTGCTTACACCTGTCATTATGGCCGTCGGCGGCTGACTAACTGCATTAGATAATATCGTTGCTAACATCGATTCGACTATAAACTAGCATGTTTTGCAAATATGGCTATGAAGTTCGTGCGTATATGAATGCACTTTGTGCACATCCCGTGTGCCAGAATTCTCACATTATCTGTATATATGATCCAGGAAATATTATAAAGGGGTGATTAACAGATACTTTGAAATAAATTGAGTATCCGGTTTGAAATATATTGCATCGTGCAATACGTTCCTATAACTGATAATTTACTTGCATAATCTATCTCGACAATTTTTTTGTATCTATACTTTGACTACACGAAAGGGAGACCTATAATGTTCGATGAACATCGTGTGATCCAGCGGTGGAATATTGGGAGAGGAGATAGGCATTCGAATGTTTCTTGAAGATTTGAAGATTATAGGGCATAGAGGAAGCCCTCTCTAGGTGAAGAGTTTCACAACTTCGCTGTTCGATACAAAAATGAAGTCTGGTTGGAAGACGTTCGGCAGGTCTTCAGCTTGACAGTGAAGGGGTGACTGATTTGATCTCGTCTAGTCCATCCATCTGATATATCTCGCGGTGGAACAACAGACAAGATGTCTGATGAACACCAACCATAGAAATATCTATAGAAAAGGGAGACAAACTTTTCTCCCTTATTTTCTGAGGCCCCCAGAATTTGTGGCAATTCTTCCCACTTTCTAGTTAGTACATATCATAATCTCAGTAGTCATTTTTTAAGCTATTGCATATAGCTTTTATCGCGGGCTTTGAGCGCGGCGACCGAATCAAGAAATTCCGTAACGAAAAATAACAGGAACCTGTTTATGTTGCGCTCTCTCGGGTGAGTAATATTGAAAAATTGTATATCACGACAAAAAACGATAATTCTACATTCAAGTTTTATAATAATCGAAGGCAAGCTGCATCGACTGCATCTTTGTTGCAAAAATTCAAAAGACTGCCTTTAAATAGTGTTCAGACGACAGCTCAAAGTGTCTTAGATTTCAATAGTAATAGAAATGGCATTTCAATAATGACTTTCAATTGCCAAAGTCTAAATAGTCACAAATACGATTTACAAGATTCAGTTACGAGACAAACAAATGTGTTACTTCTTACCGAAACCTGCATGGCGCATGATAATCCGATTGAAATACCTAATTTCAATTGTATTGTTCAATTCAAACGAGATACTGTTCCAAAAGGTGGGGTAGCTATTTACCAAAATAATAATAATGTTACTAATATTATGACTCCGAATATTGAAATACATATTGCACAAGTTAGCGATGTTATTGTTAGGCGCTCATTTGTTTGAGATATTTGTGCGTGCTTATGCAAACTTAGAAATGGCCTACACATAGTCATGGTAGCAATTTACATTTCTCGGAATCCAAAATTGGACGAGGAAGAGCATTTTATTCATCGCACTTTACTGGAGTACACTGAAGAAGGGTCGAAAATACTTACAAAAGGTAATAAATTTCCACGTATCTTGGCTGGCGATTTCAACATCAACTTCGCTGATAAAAAATCGGAGCGGTTGACAACTTTTCTTTCGGAAAAATTGAATTTTAAAATGAATAATGATCCACAAGAATCTACAACAAAATATGGGACCACCATTGACGCGGTATTTTCCAGATATTTAGAGGATATCAAGTCTCAAACTTATGTCTCTTATTTCAGTTATTCAGTTACCATAAACCTATAGTTTCAATGATAACAAATTCCTGAATAACCTACATGTATTGTAAGATAATAAAAATATTTTAAACGATATTAACTTCTCATTTATTCAATAAAAGAAAAAATTTGTTTTCTTATCGGTCACCACGCTCAAAAGTAACTTGAATTAATATCAAAGAAAAAACTTGAATTCAAATATCAAAGAAAAAAAAATACTGCATAAAAAAAAAATAAATAATTATAATTGCATAAGTTGAGAAAAAATGCTATGCAATAGCTTTACCGCGGCAGTCCCCGAGTGCCACACGTATCTTTTGTTTATAATGATGTAGATAACTACCTTAAAAGACAACATGTACAGGATGATCCGAAATTGGCGGCCAAGGCCTATTACGGTGAAAATAAAGAACCCAGGATTGCAATATATTACCATGATGTACAGTTTTTCAGCTATAAGAGAAGAAAATACTAGTTCAAAAATGGCCGTAATGATTTTTTTCTCAGGAATATACCGACTTGTTCAGCACAATTGGGAAGCCTTTAGTATTGGGAATAACTTGAATTAAGAAAACATTTCTCAATTCATTTTTGGTCAAATAGGCAACAAAGTAAACCAAATGCTTCAGTTAAGAAATCACGTCAACTTGGGGATTAAATCATGTTTTCCATCAAAAACAATTGACTACAATCAAAGAGAAATGTTGTCTATTTTTTTTTCTATAATTTCACTAGGTTTACTAGGTTTTCCTCTCGTAGAAAACCTATATAAGGTTCGAAGAACATCGTGTGAGCCAGCGGTCTAATGTTGGGAGGGGAGGTGGGCATTCGAATTTTACTTTAAGGTTTGGAGGTTATAGGCATAGACCAAGACCTCACTAAGCAAAGAGTGCCACAACTCCGCCGTTCGATAGAAAAATGAGATCTTGTAGGATGAAGTTCGGCAGGTCTCCTAATTGGAATTTCTCGTAGTGAAACAACGGAAAAGATTTCTGATGAACACCGACCATGGAAATATCTATAGATATCGGGAAAGATCGCTCATATTTCTGCGATGTTCTGGAGAGATCAATGAATAGAATCCAAGAGCTTCAGCGTATTTTTGGGAGCCGAACTTCAGACATGTGTGCTTTGTAGATTATGGGGAGCTCCTGGGATATAAAGTAGCTCTTGGCACGAAATTGATAACCAAATTTTTGTGAAGCGGTTTTTGCAATGGACTTCACATGATCATCCCATGAGAATGTGCAATTGGTGATGATCCCGAGCATGGATATGGAAGACTTCATAGGAATAGTTGTACCCTGACATCATTGTATTAGGGATTGTGAGATCCACCTCTCTAGAGACGCAAGCTTTGAGTTTTGGTTGCATTAAACTCCTAGATTATTGGATTGTTATCATGAACAAAAATAAACGATGAGCTGGAGTTTAGATATTCACTTTTGTTATATCGTGTTTGCAGCATTCTAAGTAGTTGGAACAAATGTGGAAGGTACAGTGGCTCAATTTCAAATTAATAATATTGAATACGGCCCTGCTAGCATGACAACTAAATGTAGATACTTTTTCCATGAATTTATTATTAATATATTATCATTGTATTGATCGGAAACTTCAATGTGTGGAAACATTTTCTGTATTTCGGATTCTATCCTAGCAGCCACTTGGACAGGCACCAAATCATTAATATGTGTTAGTCGCAATGTCATAATGTGCATGTTAATAGCGTAACAAGTTCTGATGGAATTTCGATTGAACATGATCTACGTGAGAAAACTGACACTGGCCTCTTGGCAATCAATAAACAGCTAGAACAACTGAACCGTCTTCTATTTAATTAAAAATATCGATTTCGGTTTGGAGACGTCTTCCAATCAATTTTAATATTTCAATCGAACTTTATTCGAAAATAGTTATAATATATTATCGTTGATTGAAAAATCATTTCACCGTGAATTTTGATCGCTTCAAACGAATATTTAATATCTTTCAAATCATGGAATGCACACCAATACGAAACCGCAAGTTCAGCAAATGATATATTCTGGAAAAATATTTCAAAAATTTCCGGTTCCGCAATGGTCCGGAACCACAGCGAATCGGAATGGATATTCAAGCAATATCATCATCACTTATAAATAATATCGTGGGAAAGATTTCATCTTCCCATTTGCACGTATTTCGTTCGCCAAAAATAATTTTTTTCTGATGCCATTTAGTAATAGTTTTTTTTTCGGAACATCGTATCTTCGATGATACCGAAATAGGGCGCAAGTCAAAAATGATATATATTTTGACTAGATACAAAATTATTGATAGCTTCTAAGCGTTTTCAGTTTTTTAAACTTGCATGTCAATTTTTAAATTTAAGTTTTGTGTAAATTTGAGTTTGTCTCAAACTTCCGAAAATTGAAACAAAAATGAATCTTGTAGTTGGGCCAATTAAATTAGTATATGATCCATGACATTACCAGAATTTCACATATATCAATGTCCAAGTTGTTACCTTCGCATAAAAGATATCGAATGTTATCGTCCATTTAATGACTAACTAATCAACTCATCGTTACCGCTGGGCTGGGCAATGCGGAATAGCAAGGGATCCATTTCCCACACGCTGCATAAAATAATTTGTTTTACAATAACGGCTTCTGCATTATTGATCTGCATACTCGCGAAACTGGTAGCCGATGCATTATGCTCGATACATATGCAAGTTTAATTGATATATTATTGTTGTTGTTTTCTTTGAGCGCATTTTTTTATGAACTGGTTTATATGAGAACCTGTATTATTAATTCTCGCGTATTTATGTGAGACCCCAGGAAGGAAATGAGAGGTACATTACTCGGAGACACGATTAATTCATATCGTTTAATTCAAATGGATTTATCTAATCTTCCTTTCTGATTTATTTCCATTCCACATTGTCATGAAACCCGTTGAGTTTGACTTGCAAATTAATGTTTCCAACCTGCTTTAACGTGTAAATGCAATATCGACGGCGGTGACATGTGTGACCCATAATAAGTATTAACATATTGAATTTATGACGTTGCTTAATGTTATTTAGCTATATCGATTGTAGCTTTCCATGTCTTTTCTGATTTCCGTTCCGTTAAGGCGTAAATGGTAGGTAGATGATGTACATTACAGATTAAGAGCGAATTAATATACTGTGTTTGTCTGCTATTCATATTATATGAGACATGATCATATCTCTTAGTTATTTAATTAATTGAATCCTATCTTTAATTTGATTCTGACACTCAACGTTTTCAAATGAACAAATCACCATTCCAAAATTGTATAGTTCATTGTGTATATATGAAAAGCACTCGATTCCACGGGTTGCCATTCCAAAATAAGAAGAAAACTGTTTCTAATTGTCAGTTTTCTCCAAAGCTACTGACTCAGTTTTAATATCAGATGGCACCACTAATATGCTAGAACATAGAAAGTTATCCCAATAGATTTCTAAATTTTTCATTAGCGTTATTTATTTGGTCAAAACTTGTTTTATATCCTGTAAGATAGTCAGGAGCTTATTCCCGTCTGCATGGTGATACCGAGCGGAAACTCGCACGACGTGCAGGCCAAATTAGAGCAGCAGAAGGTACTAAACCTCTGCAACTTCACAAGGATAAGTCACACAGGGTGTATTCTACAAGAACTTCTATTACGAACGAGGAAGTTTGTAACGTTGTCAAACGATCCTCTATCGAAGAATATATACGAGATCAAGGTAAAAAGTCCCTGGAAAATGAAACAAGAAATAATTTACTTGGTCAAAACTTATTTTATTTCTCAAAATAATCTCCTTGTAGCCCAATACACTTTTTCGATCCTTTCCAAATAATACGATTTCGGCAATCCTTCAAAATAGGCGTTCCTTCCAGCGATGACCTCATCGTTGGACGCTCTTTCCGCCGAGCGATTTCTTCAAGTTTGGAAATAGATAAAAATCGTATGGGATCAAATCTGGAGAATATGGTGGACGAACCAACTCGTGGCGCATTTCATGCAATTTTGCCATTGCGACTGCAGACTTGTGTGCCGGTGCGTTGTCCTGGTGGAAGAGCACTCTTTTCTCTTTTAAATGCGGCCGCTTTCGCTTCAAATCAGCATCGTATCGATCCAACAGTTCTACATAATATACGACGGTGATCGTTTTGCCCTTTTCAACGTAATCGATATGGACGATACCGTGTGCATCCCAAAATTCGATTCGCCAGGACAAATCCACTATTTCGACTGTTATATTGTGATGGATCCATGGAACAGCGCAAAAACTCCTCCATATTGCGCTTGAACATCGCCAAACACGCCTTTGAAGTTGTAACAACAGAAAGCAAATGCTGCACTCATCACGCAGATAGCTTTCCCATATTCAAAAATGTATGCAAAATGTTATTTTAAATATCATATCATGGATTTTATCGACGATTTCTGGTGTTGTTACCTCAGTAAACCACTTGTGAATCATTCTAATCGATGGTGAGGAGTCCCCATAATGTTTAACAAGCGATGCCTTGGTTTAATCGAGACGCAAAATTCACTTTTTTCCATGTTTACAAAAATTTTCAAGGTTGCTTGTTTTCGATGGGTGTCAAAACAGAACTGAATGACATATCTGTTTGTGACGCAATTTGTTTTATTCTCAGGGATCTTGCCTTCGTGATTACATCAGATACAGCCTCTCATGATATAATTGTTTAACTTCAGACAGTAGTCTATCTACGTTGAGGTACTTTAATTAATATTTACATTATCATATGTCCAAGAGATTTCATGGATAGAACGATAACGACCAAAAGGAGAAACTAGAACTGTCAACTTAGGAATTAAGGAGAACTGGAACTGAATAGGTTATCATTTCCTATTGTAGAAACTATGAATTCTGGATTTGTTTCGCGTGATCTAGTGATTTGAAATTTGGTTGATGAGCCCACAATGAAATAATCATTGTAAAAGCATTGGGCTATGCTAGAACAGCACCTGCAAATAATCTTCTTGTTCTTTAACCAAATGTCTGACAACTCAGCTTATCGAGCCATCAGGACACTACTACGGCTTGGACATACTACATATATACATACACTAAGAAATACTCAATAACCAAGGTCCGTCAACCCGAATATATCACATGTGATATTCCTTCAACAAAAACATATATTAGTGAAGTGCCCGTGTCTGAGTGTAGAAAGAATGAATAATAATATTCACATCAATTTAAAAATCTTTCTCTCAATGTGCAGAATATACAATATCATGTCCTTTTACAATACTGATGTAAATATGTCATCAAATATTATGGTATATTGATCGTATAGCCACAATCATCCAATATATGTATCCGCCGCTAATAGCCGAAGGCTGATGCGGTTTTGTTTATATAAAAAAAATTAAATAATCATGCTAGGAAATTTAGAAATCATGAATGTGGAATATAAAGGCCGTTTATTTGTACATATGCAACATATATTTCAATACGTGACGATCATAAACAAAACAAGCTCGTCAACCATTGACTGCACCACAACGCCTAAAAGAAGGTTTCTTCATCAAATAAATGAAATCCTTAGAAAAGAAATTAATACTTTTTTTTTATTGCAGGTAAGATGCATTCGAATTCTCGCAGGGATTGTGAACCAGTCCAAAGGTAAATTCAATTGACATAAACTAAGGGTGCTGCATTCTAACGAATCCTCATTTATTTTAACTAGTATTTGGTATTCGTCGCGGTGTTAGACGAGTGTGGACAGCATATAATATCATTCCACATGAAATGCGGATTTTAATATATCAGCTATTGGTCAGAGGATACATTCCTTGTATGTTTTCGACCGAGATCTTCGATCTAATATTACGATTGAACATTCCATTTATTCAGAGCACGTGAAATAAACAAGAACACGCTTCAACGAAATCGAATTCACTGAATTTTCAAAGGTATTGATATAGTTGGATAGCTTTTACGAGCGTTATTAGTCCGCACAAGACTGCCAAGATTAGTCTAGTTCAGTTCGAAAAAGAGACAATGCCTTTTAAACATGAGTGGCTTTATTGGAATTATGGTTATATTAGAATGTTGATGATTCTTCTTATATCGACATAAATTAATTTATAGCCTACATAATGCATCTCCAATCTCTATTCCAGTTTGAGAACAAAGATACATTAGAATAACTATAAACGATTTTTTAAGTAACCACTGCATCTAGTATCGCATTTTCATCTAGTCCGTCTACTACACGCATTTATCCACATTGGTAGGTGATGTGTCCAGCATATGTCGCCATCTATATCGACTAATCGGCAACATATCGACGATCGATGACGCATATCTTTCAACATCTGATATTTCCGCATACTATTATTTCATTCATTTTCTCATAGTGACATCGATTGCAGAATAGTGTAGGTATTGAATTCTTTATTTGTTCGTTGTATGAAATGTAGTAGATTTTGTTGTTTTAATTTTGGCGGATGCGCCGTGCAAAATCACAAATTCAAGCTAGATTGACCTTTTCGTAGTGCCTTGGAATTTCCAAGTTGATGACCCAATGTTGTAACGAAAAACGATAAATTATGGTATATTCAGATCAGTGATAATTTCTAAACGTTTGATATCTTGCCCTCAGCTTACCTTTAATTCCCACAAACAAAAAATATTTTAGGCAGCGTGCAGGTTTATAAATAGGAATTTGTTTTACCTACTTACGTTGTTACGTATATGGTAGAATGCAGATCTGAAGCAATATATGATTCACTTTAATACTTAGCGGTGTTACGGTATTTTCAATTGGACATCGCATATCGATTAAGTTGTATGAACAAATGAGAAAATGCCTTTTCAGGAAAACAAAATTGGACAATGTCAAAAAATATATAACTAAATATGGGACCTCGATCCTGAACTAACCTGAAACATACAGCTGGAAAAAATCAGGAATAAGGTCGTCCTAACCAAGCACACTTAAGGACATGGGGGCTAAAGTCCTCAAATGCCTAATTGAACCTACAATATTGGGATGAAACCCATGATCCCTTACGTATCTTCGGTGCACTTCCGTATTCCAACGGAGATATACGCAATCTTGACAGTCAGGCGTCACTAAAGACACTATTAAACCCAAAAGTGATGACGAGACTGGTATGGGAGTGCCGGAAATGACTCGATGCTCCGACACAACATAACGAAACTTTCAGAATAAATAGAAATATTCAGGTATAACAGCTTATAATAATCTGTGAAGTTATGGACTAGAGATCGCCATATATTAATCTATCAAATAATGGCAAAGGGATCGCCATGTAATAACCCGTGACTATCAAATGCCAGGTTGTATATGCGTTGTGATTGCTGGTGGTGTTGTAAAATCCAAATTATAAGATCGTAGGGTTTATCGGTCTATTGGAATAACACTTCTACATGTAATAACGGTTCATAACATAGAACTTCTTAAACTCAACTTATTTAATCATTAATTATGATTCTAAAATTATATTCTTTTCTATCTATGATAACTCTATCCTAAACTGTGAATACTTCTCCATCCTTATCTTTATACATTGATGTTGATACGTCAATCCATAACATTCACTCATATCGATGTTGACATGGATGATGTATCAACAACAAGCTAATCTTGCTCACGGTGGATTATTACACATGTGATCCACTCTGTATGTTATGTCAACTTCATCATATAACTTGTTGACATAACATCTAAACAATTAAACAAACAGAGTAATGTTCGGAATTTAACTAATTTAGGACTCATTGCAGATATACCCTTATTACCTTTTCATTACGAGCTCTTCGAATAATGTATTTAATGATTAATTGTGCGCACCAAAGTTCAGTTTCTAGTAAGAAAATTCAATTTACTATATTAATATACGTTTATAAGGAAATAACTAAAGTATCGGACAACACAATTAATATAATAGTTATATAATTTTTGGTACTATAATTTAGTACACCCATACATATTATAATTGAATAATAGAGGCGGAATGAGATGCTTAAATTAACTTATTAATGGTATATAATATACTGTAATTGGAAAAACACGCTTCTATTCTGAACCAAGGCACATCTCTTTGATTATTACGTTAGCAATAATTGTTAATCTTGTAATCGTGCGAGTAATACTCGACGATGAGATATAAGCTGTAAAGTTTTGTATAGATGTATCTATGGGATTAACTGGATAATTATCGGTTATCAGTAAAGAATTTGGATGAATAAAAGCTTCCAGGACTTCCCCTCCTGCGAAAGATGTTATTGAGAGATCTCGTATAATGAAAGATGAAATATCGTAATATTAACTTTGTAGAAACTCAGAATGTAGGTATGAATATGAGAATTCGACATTATTTATCATGATTTTGACTCTTTCATTCTGGCATGATTTGACATCGTTTCTTCATTCGATTCGAATCATACACAGAATCTATAAGTTTGTTTGAAAATTGTAGCTTAGGCTTCTGTTTATTTGAAGTCATCAAATATATACCTAAATGAATATTCCTTCAATTTATGCTCGAATAAAATGAACATAATCTTTCTTCAGCTCAATCTGTTTATGTTTCGGCTGGTATAAAATGAACAACAGTAAAACAGTATGTTGCACTAAATTCCTTATAGTCCAGTCAATGGCAGAAAAAATGGGGTATCACCTCCGAATTGTTCGAATCACCACCGCTTTTCGAGGATGCGGATTTAAATCCTAGAACTACTAAAAACGTATTGTGTTGACTATTACAAAGATTGAATTATATTATACAGGTTTCGGCAAACTGTATTACCCATTTTATTTCATCAATAACACAGAAACGGTTCGGGTATTTTGAATGAAAATAGTTTTAAATGGAAAAGTTGGCTCTGGAAATTTTGCTAGCTTTGTTGACAGTTGTAAAAATAGAGAGTTGGTCTACACAACATCGTGTCTTTTGTGTTGAAAAATTCATTCAATTTAATTCAGTAATCGGTGTTCGACGTCATTTTAACGTCCGTTGCTGTGCTCAGCATAATACTATTCTGGCTTGGCGCAATAAATGGAGACAACTGAGATCTATTGCAGACAAAAAGTGAACTGGAAGACCAAGAACTGGCTGCAATGAACGTAGAAAGGGTTAGAAATGTAGTTGTAGTTAGTCCGAAAAAAACCAGTGTTAAACATGCTTCCGTCCTTGGTTTGAGTGATCGCACGAGAAGAATGCTAAAACGTATTCAAGACCGCAATAGCTCAGAAAATGAATGATTGTGATAAGATTAACTGGATTTTTGTCGTCTGATTCAAGATAATCACCAAGGTATCGAAAATAACCTCTTTATGAATGAGGCGATGTAACTTAGCAAAATTCCCGTTATTGAGCTCAAGAAAATCCTCGGTAAACTTATCAGTGCCCTTCATCGTCTAGAATAATTGGACCTTTTTTTGAAGAGAATGGTCAGACGGTAACCGTTACCACTGCGCGCTATGTTCAATAATGCTGCAGTCATTCTTCTTACCTCAAATTGAAGAAGAAATAGGACATTAATGTTTCAGCAAGTCGGGGCAACAAGTCAAACGGCGAGAATAAGCGTGAACATTTCAAGAGAATCCTTCTCAAACAGACTCATTTCAAGAAATGGTACGATTCCTTCCCCAGATCACTGGTTTTTTTTTTAGGGCTATTCAAAGCCTAAGGTATCCTTGAATGATCCCAGAAATTTGAGAGATTCGAAATTAAACATTAGAAATGGAATCAATGCTAACCCATCTCACGTTCTCCAAACGTTATGTAAAAATTTGATAATCAATTAGAAGAATGCTTTGAGAAAAATGGCGATCATTCACGAAGCACTATATTTAAATCATGAAAACCACCATCTTTCTAGTTATAAAATAAGTATTAATTTGTCTTATTATTCAAGTTAATACATTTTTATAACTTTTAGATTGAGTAATTAATTTGCCGAACCTCGTACTAGAGAGGAGGGGATCATGGATCTTACTGGACGGGTTAAAAGCATTTGTTTTATTGAAATTATTTTCTTGTACCGAAAATAGCCATAGAAAATATGTCAATGATAATAAACAATTGGAAAATTCATTACTTTGTGATAATTTATCATATTGATATAATAAAATGATTCTAGTATGTTCAATTTGAAACCTCTGCCCTGGTTATGTAAAATTTTAAGTTCATCCTATTTTGGAAAACTTTGTCCTGTTTTTAAAATACAGTTAGAGAAAGATGAATCTGTTTTATTAAGTCTAAAATATCGAAAATGTTCCTTATACCTAATGTCTGTATAACGACTAGATCAACCAATGTCAAAGTTATCACACCCTGAACAGGTTTATTTATATTGTAGGTTAATTAAACTTATTTGTTTTATCTTTAGCATTGAACAAAAAATACGACAATTCATTTTGAGGTTTGAAGCTAAGTTTTAAGTTTCGATAAATTATCTGGAATTTTTCTCTTACGGTACCGTATTTTGGTGAAGAATCAGAATTTTTTATAAAAGGATATATACTTGAGTAAGTTAATTTCTGCTTCTTTGCGTCACCATAAGGCGTCATTATCGCACTAATCTCAAATAAAAATGTTCACGTTGCCGAAACGAACAGAAACACGAAATTAATGTTTTAAGTATATAAAGAATCCGCTGCTAAGCAATATTCTTATACAAATCTGACTTAATGATTGAATATCTGTTCTATGACTTACAGACTTGGAGTCACGTCTTATGTGAATCATCTCCAGAATATACAGGGTGTTCCATCTCAGACGAGCCACCCCGTATATTTCTTATCCCTTAGTGAGTGGAAAAATCTCCCGAAACACGTCGAATGATTTTGTTTGGGGGACATCTTATGACGTATATTTGAGGCTTGAACGAGCAACCCCCTAATAGGGGGCGCTTCAACCCCTCAAAATTTAATAGGGGAGAGGGGTTGAGTGATACGTCATTTGAAAGGTATTGGAAGCTTCTTTACAACGGTGTATGAAAAACGTGAATTTGATGAACCGTTTCCAGAAACTAATTTTGAGCAAATGCTCCACCTTGAATATTTTGGTTATTTGTACAATGTACAACCTCATTTTTATTAAACCTTTTTTACAAACTTAAACAATCTTCAAAAAATCACATTCGTAAAAAAATTGAATTGTGTTGTCATGCTTACAATGAAAAAAATTAAATTTGCGTGTTTAAATCAAATGTTCAAATTGTCCTCCATTGACTTCCATACAATAATACAATCTTGACTGAAAACCGTCTCTAACATGGTTCAGCATAATTGGAGTTATTTGACGACACTCATTTACAATTCGTTGGCGTAGTTCGTCCAAATTTTCAGGCTGAGTCACAAAAATTATGGACTTTAGATGTTCTCACAAGTTCAGGTCAGGAGATCGGGCAGGCCCCTCCATAGGACCTCTTCTTCCAATCCAACGACCGGGGTATTGCAAATTGAGGTATTGGCGAACTGGTGCGGCGTAGTGAGGAGGAGCTCCGTCTTGTTGGAAATGCAATTGTTGTTCAAGTAGTAGAGGATCGTTTTCTAATTGTTCAGTTATTAACGTATCAATCGCATTTTCCAACATTTCAAGATAAATTTGGCCATTTGAATTACCAGGAATAAACAGAGGTCCAATTAGGTGGTCTCCCAAAATTCCTACCCAAACGTTTAGATTTTCCTGATGTTGAGTATGAGCTTCTAGAAATACATGGGGATTTGTATCACTCCAAATTCTACTGTTATGCCGGTTAACCTCTCCATTAAGTAGAAAAGTGCATTCGTCAGAAAAGCGAACGTTGTACAAGAAATTTGGATTATTGTTGATAAGCTCGATCATAATTCCGCAAAACTCTTGCCTCCGATCCCAATCATCATCATTCAATTCCTGAATTAATTTAACTTTGTACGGATGGAACTTGTGTTTATGTGAGATTCTGAAAACGTTAGATTGGCTAATACCGGCTAATACAGCTCAACACGTCCTTGCAATGTGTACACCATATTTTTTGAAATTTTAAACAAATCAGCAAAGTAGTAACTCAACAGATTGATTAAAATCATGAAATAATCGAAGAAACGTTAAAACCAGATAAACACCTTCTAAGAACAAAAAATGAAGGCAACATGAGGAAATGTTTTGCTGTTATTTTATTTATTAGTTTGAGAGAATGTATTATTGTATGGAAGTCAATGGAGGACAATTTGAACATTTGATTTAAACACGCAGATTTAATTTTTTTCATTGTAAGCATGACAACACAATTCAATTTTCTTACGAAAGTGATTTTTTGAAAATTGTTTAAGTTTGTAAAAAAGGCTTAATAAAAATGAGCTTGTACATTGTACAAATAACCAAAATATTAAAGGTGGCGCATTCGAGCAACAGAATTAATATTTGGCGGAAACGGTTCATCAAATTTACGTTTTTCATACACCGTTGTAAAGAGGCTTCCAAGACCTTTCTTAAATGACGTATCACTAAACCCCTCTCCCCTATTCAATTTTGAGTGGTTGAAGCGCCCCCTATTAGGGGGTTGCTCGTTCAAGCCTCAAATATACGTCAAAAGATGTCCCCCAAACAAGATCTTTCGACGTGTTTCGGGAGATTTTTCCACTCACTATGGGATAAGAAATATACGGGGTGGCTCGTCTGAGACGGAAGACCTTGTATAAAGAATCCGCTGCTAAGCAATATTCTCATACAAATCTGACTCAATGATTGAATATCTGTTCTATGATTTACATACTTGGAGTCACGTTTTATGTGAATCATCTTCAGAATATATATAATAATATATTATAATAATTGGTTTCCTTAGTTGGAATATTAACATTTTTGTAATTGAATTGAAGGTTATAATTAAAGCAGTGTTTAGCAAGGGGTGAAATTTTCTATTTCTTGTACTATACTTATGGTCATACATTTTTTGTTGTAAGCTGCTAATTTGTGACTACGGGGACTAAAATATGAATAAGTAATAATTGTATCAATGTTTATCGGAAAAGCGGTTCAGAGGGGTCTAGATAATCTAACCCAATGTCGCAACATAATGACTCCTCTTGGATTAGTTTCACCAGTTTTGTAACCAATAATGCCCAGATTTTCACACATCAGATACTGAATTTGGAGGATAGGTTCGTGTAAGCTGAAAATACATTTGTGGCACCCACGTAATCTCAGAGTGTCATAAACTAGCAGATATGTCTGGCTACAAGTTGCAACAATATGTTTTTAGTGGACTCAATAATCGAATAAGCCTGATTGACGATTGGAATTATACCATCGTAACAAATAATTCAAGATTATAGCTGAATTGCAACGAGTGTGGTCGCACTTCACAGGATAAAGTAACGCGTACGTTGCGAAGAGTGTATTAATAAAGAAAATTGTTACGGTACTTTATTTTTAAACGTGGTGTCGCAGACGAGGAAACGACTTGACCTTCCCATATTTAATCCTTTGCGGATCTACCCGTCCAGCGTACAACCGTTAAGTTGGCATCGCAACCTTATGCACTGTGTCATTGCGTGCGATTGCCGCACACGCACACATGCATGTGTGCATTCGTTTTTGTATGAATCTTCTAATTGGAATGAATTAATCAGACTATTTTCAGAGGTATATCATCAAATCGACTTCGTTACGAATTCATCAAATGAACATTTTGTGCACCATCCACCAAGTTTTTCTGGCATTTGTAACGAGTATTCTGATGAATCTAATTGGATCGGAATTCCTGGATTCGATTGCAAGTTACATATTTTCCGGTTTGCGGTGAGCGCGAGCCGATGAAAAATCCCTCAACTCGGTTACATATCACGTTTGTTTTTGCAATTAATTGCCATTTAAATTGCTCCCTCTAATAATACATATTCAATTATATTTCTAAGCTATTAATAATGTTTCTTGACCCAGGTATGAATTATATATAAATTCTCGGGAAATAGGTCACACTAATACATATGCTTATTATTTTCGTATTAATGTGTTCTCAATGATAAAACTCAGTATGTGATTACTGATTACTAAATTTAACAATTTCCACTGTAAACTTCAATTTAATTGGAAATTAGACGTGAACAAAAATATACATTTCCTAGATATAAACATCAGGCATGAGTCACATGAAAAAATAAAAACATCGTGGTTTACTAAAGAAGTTTGGTATCAACGATATCTTCACTTCAATTCAGTTGCACCAACCTGATATTAAAAAGCTGTTATAAACAGCCCTACAGATCGCGCTGTAAAATGCCCCACCTAGAGGACCGTCCTAAAAATTTGAATACAATGGAAATAAATGACTACCCTGAAACATTTTCCAATCCCCATCATTAAAGAAAGAACAAATACTATAATGGAACGTCATATATACTAGGTCTGTCCCAAAAGTATCCGACTTGCTTTCATATCTTCGCGCCACAACACTCAGGTGACCTCTGTAGGGTACGAACATCACCAGTAACTCCTAACCTTCTCCTCAGATGCCTTAGTTACCGATGAGACGCCTTAGTTCCCGCGCAGCGTGTATTTGCTTACTACGTCTATTTTGCGTTCCTCGCAAAAAAATGACGGAAAGAACTGAAAAGCTAATTTGCATACAATTTTGTTTCAATCTTGGTAAAAGTTGTGCGGAAACTATTGGAATGTTACAAAAGACATTTGGGGACGAGTGTATGGGCAAAACACAAATAAAAGAGTGGTATAAGCGGTTTAAAAGTGGCCGCCCATCTGTTGACAGTGATCCTCGTTCTGGTCGACCTTTGACGGGAACAAATTCGGATAATGTCGAGCGTGTGTGAGTTGCGATTGGACAAGATCGTCGTTTGACTGTGAGGGAACTAGAAGATGACCTTGGAATACCAAAATGTACTGTTGGTAGAATTTGGGAATGACCTTCGATTAGAAGTCGCTCAGAACAATCTGGAAATGATCACTAGTGATGAAAATCTTTAAAATATTGAAACATAGGTCCCTTCCGCGACCTTTAGTTGTTTCCCCGATTGGAAATGCCGCTTAAAGGACACCTATTCGACGACGAAGAGACTGTTGAAATTAATGCGACGAATGCACTGAAGGTGATTCCAAAAATTGTCTCTCAAGACTGCTTTAGAAAGTGGTAGCATCGATATGAGCGTGTTGTTCAATCAAATGGGGACTATTTTGGAGGATGCCACCAACCGGATGACGAGAAATTAGTCAAGCGCCGAAAAATCGAGGTAGTCGGAGACATTTGGGACAGACCTCGTAAATAACATAAATGGTAAAACAGCTAATTTTATAACATTACCATACATTCCGGAGACCTAAGAGAAAATGAAGAAATGTTTGAAAAAGTATGATATAAATGTTGCGCATAAACCTAGTAACTGTGTTGGTAAATATTTTTCAAATCTAAAACCTTTTAATACCTAAAGTCCTAAAGATAAACAAACTCACATAGTATCTAAATTAAATTGCTTAGAGACCGATGGGACTTATACATACAGGAATCTCTAAACAATATTTACAAAAAAGAATCACGTCCATAAATATAGTACTAAAAATGTAAACTCAGAATGCCCACAGTTATCCACGGCTTTAGCTTTCTTGTTTTTTTAGTAATTTGTACATTAGTAGTAGTTTGAACAATGCAGTTAGAGAGGGAGTTATAGAACGTGTACGTTGCAGTGTGAGCATTTTGTTCCCTGTATAAGTCATCCCAGCTTATTTTTTTAAGCTATTGCATATAGCTTTTATCGCGGGCTTTGAGCGCGGCGACCGAATCAAGAAATTCCGTAACGAAATATAATGTAAGACCTAAACACCTAACATGTGTCAAATTAATTAATTAATTTGAAGTTTCTAAAAGTCAGAAATTTCGCTATTTTATACGAATGTTATAACACTAGCGCTTTAGACTCCGGGATTTTCACGTGGCCTATCGAAATTAGAAGGTTCGAATTATCTAAAAACATAATTGCATGAACTCCAGACGTTCTCTGTAATTAGCTACGAACAAAATCATTTTGACATATGCCTCTAGGAGCTCGCTACTCGTCAGTTAGAGTTTATACGTTAGACGCGCATAGCAGAGACCTGAGAGTACCTGTTTCTATTAAGCTATTGCATATATTGCATATAGCTTTTATCGAGGGCTTTGAGCGCGGCGACCGAATCAAGAAATTCCGTAACGAAAAATAACAGGAACTCGTTTATGTTGCGCTCTCTTGGGTGACTAATATTGAAAAATTGTATATCACGACAAAAAACGATAATTCTACATTCAAGTTTTATAATAATCGAAGGCAAGCTGCATCGACTGCATCTTTGTTGCAAGAAAGACTGCCTTTAAATAGTGTTCAGACGACGGCTCAAAGTGTCTTAGATTTCATTAGTAATAGAAATGGCATTTCAATAATGACTTTCAATTGCCAAAGTCTAAATAGTCACAAATACGATTTACAAGATTCAGTTACGAGACAAACAAATGTGTTACTTCTTACCGAAACTTGCATGGCGCATGATAATCCGATTGAAATACCTAATTTCAATTGTATTGTTCAAACGAGATACTGTTCCAAAAGGTGGGGTAGTTATTTACCAAAATAGTAATAATGTTACTAATATTATGACTCCGAATATTGAAATACATATTGCACACGTTAGCGATGTTAATGTTAGGCGCTCATTTGTTGGAGATATTTGTGCGTGAGCACCACGCTCAAAAGTAACTTGAATTAATATCAAAGAAAAAACTTGAATTAAAATATCAAAGAAAAAAAATACTGCATAAATTTAAAAAAATAAATAATTATAATTGCATAAGTTGAGAAAAAATGCTATGCAATAGCTTTACCGCGGCAGTCCCCGAATGCCACACGTATCTTTTTTATTATTTATTCTTTGTTATGATTAATTTTTGTTATTACTTTTTTTTTGTAAAACTTATTTTAAATATTTCATTCTTATGATAATTTTCTTCATATAATACTGAACGAATATTATATGTGTCAATTTCGATTTGTTTTTGTTTTTAATAATTAGACATTATATCTCCCTAATCATTATAGTATTTGTTGTTTTACAACGAAGTGACAGCTAAATTGAAACCTCTAGCGCCCTATCTGGCTCAGGTAGTAGTGAATTTATCTCTTTAGTAAGCTTCAGCTCCTCCGACCCACTCTCTCAGCTAGCTCGGTTTTGGAACTGTCACTATACAGTGAACAGCTAATCATATTTGGAGTTTAGCAACGAAGTGACAGCTAAATTAAAACTTTTGGCGCCCTATCTGGCTTAGGTATTATCGATTTTTTTTTTTGGGGAGCTTCAGCTCATCCTGACCCACTCTCCTAGTTAGCTTTGTTCTGGAACGGTCACTATATAGTAAACTGCTTAGTCAAGACTAAGAACATTGGGTAAGTAGCTACGTAGGGATTGTAGATGCTTCCCTTTGGAGGCTATATAATTTTGGAGTCAAACCGTTGAGGCGTTATAACTTTAATTGTATTATCACAATTCTTGAGAGTGCTTGTTGACAGTTTATTCTATATCCACAATGATGGTGTGTTAAGACAAAAGACAAGAATTTATTCATGTTTAGCCAAATATGATTCAACACATGGAATTTTGTAGCTAAAAATCACTAAAAATACCGATTTAACTACTGTTTTTGAAATTTTAATTTTGATAATTGCATTTCATACCGTAGAACCGCTTGCATTGCCGTTAAGTGCACGGATCAACCAGACAGGTCGACAGAGCATGTGTAGCCAACTTGAGAAAGGAAGCCTCATCTACAGAAAGATCTGTCGTAAAATCTAAGTTCCATTCGGATGTTATTTATTATATTTAGATTCTCGAGAAATAGGTCACATAAACACTTATTCCTATCTTATTTCGTCTACATGTACGTTTCGGTTCCACGACCATCATCACAAGACGTTTGACGGCGATGAGGATAAGATGTCTAAGACCAAAATTTCTTTGCGCCAAAGTACCTACAATATTATACAGTACTTATCCTCGTCTCCGAAATATGATGTCTTTAACTATAAAATATATTCATGTATTTTGGACTTTATTGTGTTACAGTTTCAATTATTCGTGTTTTGTTTGTGGTTGTGACGTAGACATTTTTAATCGAAAAAATGCGATAATGACGCTTAGTGCTTAGTACAATTATTAGCTTAAGAAATCATGCGCTTTGATTTATATGTTTTCTGATGATGGTCGTCAGGTAGAAACCTAGGCAAAGAATAAAATATAATAGATACAAGTGTTAATGTGACTTATTTCCCAAGAATTTACAAATACCGTATTTATTCAAAGCTAATTTTTATCAGATAAATGCGTGAGACATGCACATTTTTTTAAACTCTCATAACGGCAAACATCATTCATACGGCAGAATACATCTATTTCGTAAACAAACTTGCGTGTTTAGAACCAGCGTGATCGCATTAGAAATTACAAACAATGACCAGACGATGGTTCGTGCAATAAAATTACGTTTGAAATTTAAAACCTCACTATATTATCTGCTTTATATTCGGAAGATGCGGTACGTTCTGTAACTGTAACTGGCATTAGTGATACGAAAGCCACGTGTGAATTCCTTCAACAATCCACATAGTATTGTATGCCCTTTGTTATCCTCGGATTACGATTGTAACGATTATTTACACAGTGGTATGCGAGATTCTATGAGAGAGTGAATGCATTGTACGAAAAAAAAATATGGTAACAGTTCCAACCAGTAACACTTTGAAAAGCAAATAAGCTCTAATGGTAATCTTATTCAAATTATACATGTGAGAGTTGATTCAAATTCGCTAGATCATTTAATTTAGTGACTTGCACTCTGAAAAAATGTGATTACATCCAAAGTCGACGAATTTGCATTGTATGTGATCTTTCCTGGAGGGTCAATTACACCAGGTTAACCACATGTCAACTATAAAGAGGTCTTAACGAGATGGTATAATAATATTGATATAATGCAACAGAAAATGTTTCTTAGAGCTGTACGAGGGCAAGGTGAAGAATCCATGAAAAATAAGACCTTCAACTAGAACGCATTACAATTTTCAGACTGATATGTCATTCGGTTCTGTTTTGACACCCATCATTTTGTAAACATTCCTTGTGTGGGAAAAACATTATGCAAACCAAAGCATCGCTTGTTAAACATTATGGGGACTCCTCACCAAATAGTTTACTGATTTTCGTTGTAGTAATATGACCACAAAGGACGCCGAACGTTCTGGTCGTTCAATTGAGGTTACGACGCCAGAAATCGTCGATCGGGCATCTCAACCGAACAAGTCCGGAACATTCTGCATACATTTTTGAATATGAAAGAGCTATCTGCCTGATGGATGCCGCATTTCCTCTCTGTTGACAGCAAGCACGACCGTATGACAACTTGGAAGGAGTGTTTGGCGATGTTCAAGCGTGATAAGAATGATTTTTTTGCGCCGTTTCGTAACCGTGGGCGAAACATGGATCCATCACAACACAACAGAGACCGAAGAAGAGTCGAAACAGTGAACTTGTCCTGGCAAATCGAAGCCGAAAAAGGCCAAAGTGGGTTTATTGACCAACAAAGGCATGGCGACAGTTTTTTTGGGATGGACACGCGACACGGTATCGTCCATATCGATTACCTTCAAAAAGGCAAAACGATCACCGGCGTATATTATGTAGAGCTGTTGGATCAATTCGACGCCGATTTGAAGAGAAAGCGGCCGCTTTTAGCGAAGAAAAAAGTACTCTTCGACCAGGACAACGCACCGACGCACCACCATATTGTCCAGATTTGCCCCCCTCCAATTTTTATACATTCCCAAACTTGTGGAAAGAGATTCGCCTCCAACGATGAGGTCATCACCTTCAAGAAAAATTCCAATGCCTACCGGCTCTTCCAACATTACACCGCTGTCTTCCACGATGTTCTACGAACATCATAGGTGTTCTTCTCTCGTGTAGGAAAACTAGTTTTTCCGTAAGATTTCATTACCTTTTCGGGCTCATTCATCTTTCATCTAATTCTTACAAAGTTAGATACATTAACACTATAAATAAGAAATAATAAACCTTATCTATCTGGGCAAAACTAGGAGGAATATTCTAGCTCTGTATAAAGAACAATTTGCGTATATAAAGAAAAATGGTGGTAAAAAATCAGCTTCAGCCGAGCTTATTTCAAGTCACATCATTCTCAAAAAAGTTTATCACGCTTGAATAAGTAGGTAATTTGAAAGAGATCGAAATGTGTAAGCGAAAAGGCAATTTAAGGAATTCAGATTCATCCCCAGTCGAGGGTAATCCCTTATATACCCTACTAATTGCAAATAGTATTTAAATAGGCACATTTTGTTTCAATTTTTTTAATGTTCGAGGAACATCGTGTGAGCCAGCGGTGGAATGTTGGGTGAGGAGCTAGGCATTCAAATTTTTCTTGAAGGCTTGGAGGTCATAGACATCGGTAAAGACCTCTCTAGGTAACGAGTTCCACAACTTCGCTGTTCGATGGAAAAATGAAGTCAGGTAGGAAGAAATTCTGCAGGACTCGAGCTTGACAATGAAGGGGTTACTAGTTTGAGCTCGTCTAGTTCGCTTATCTGGAATCTCTCGTGGTGGAACAGACAAGATTTCTAATGAACACCGACCATGGAAATATCCATAGAAAAGGGAGAGATCTCATACCTTTCTACGATATTCTAGAGTGTTGAATGAATTTGTTTACTCTGATGATGGCTGATTGGTAGTTGAAAGGTCCTCAGTATTTCAATTTTTTTTTGTGGATAGGGATGAGTTTCATATTTATAGTGTTATAGTGTATCCACAGTGTGAGCTTTCTTATAGTTTAGTACATACATTAAGTTCAAGTTTTATTTTCGCAAAAAATCGATGATGGAAGCCGTTACTTTATGGTAATTTATCATTTTGATTATATGAAAGAAAAACTGTTTTTTTTTCTATACCACTTTTATTGATAATAACGTGAAGATGTAACTAAAGTTTCAACACCGAAGTGCCATTATCAAACAAATAGAAAATTATGAAGTTATAATTTCCTATTTGTTTGATAATGGCACTTCGGTGTTGAAACTATAGTTACATCTTCACATTATTATGAATAAAAGTGGTATAAAAACAAAGTAGTTATTCTTTCATATAATTTTATTTTCGCATTTTTCAAAAAAATGTTGCTGAATTAGACCTAGCAACTAAGCTTTCCGCGTTAAGCGGCATTCGCAGTCCTAATTTCTTTAGGTTTTCAACAATGTACATCTTTGTATCAGCGCACTGGTGCATTGTCACGCACTATGATTTAAATCTTGGGTCTGTGAGCCACATGAATATTTAGGACTGTTGATTACTTTAATTTTTATAAAAGATGCGGCAAGGCTGTAACCTATGTGATCGGTAACGGTTTATTGTTACAAGCCGATTATAGTTTGATTTTGAAAATCATGGCTTAGCAGATGTATTATAATATTATTATTTAGTAACTTCAACTTGAATTCTTCAATTATTTCACTTTTTGTTCGATTTTAAACATCGTTCGTATAGCTTGCGAAATACTTTTAATTCATCAGAGACATCCAATTCCGTACTCTTATTCCTTCAGTATCAGCAACTTCATTACCTTAAATTTCTACGTGTGAAGAAATCCAACAGAATTTTATGTTATTGATGTTATAATTTGCGTATACTGTTTTTTTAACGTCCAATATATGAGAATAACAGAGGCTTCAAATTCACATGATTACAAGCAACAAAGAGCACTCAGTGATTCTGGAAGACATTAAAATTTCTTTTCAACGTGATCTTGACTAGAGCCATGTCCGTGGCCATTGATAGAGCGGCACATTCCGAAAGAAGCAGAGTCGTTGTTGGACTTAAACGACGAGTTTTGTTATTACGTAGCACCATGTGAAATTCCAAACGGTTGTCTCAAACGTCTTTTGTTTTATACACATTTACGTAGATAAAGACCATAGCACAAAGCTTAGACAATATTTAACTCCACCATCTCTTGAATAGCGCTACTTTTTGCACAAGAATCGACCATAAAATGGCGCTAGTCTCAACAAATCTATTTTCGTTGATTTTTTATCCCATATTCACTGGCTTATATTGTACATTGATTTCCCCAATTCCAGAAATGAAGAGGGTTCTTGATTAAGATAATTGATGGCCATTATGAAGGTTTCGAATGGGTGTGAAATTGTTTTACAGGTTATAATAACCTACATAAACTCGATTGAATCAGGTGTTATTAAATTTGAAAAGTTCAGAGCTGCTAATACCCTACAATTAGCAGAGTATACGCAGACGGTGTATTCATGTGCTACTCAATTATGGTTAGACTTAAAACCGCTAGACAGTAGATGATTCTACATCTATTGTTTGGGTTCATTCCACACTGTGGTCTCCAGTTAAACTTGGATAGTTTCGGGCAATTACAGGTTTAATTACGCCATTTGTGAGAGTGCTATTATATAATGTGGAGGGCTGTCTGTACATTACGGTTAAAGTATTAACGGCTGTTTCTGATAATAAATTCGTAATTAATATAATAACTTGATACTAATCTACCGCTTTGTCATAATTTATTGTATGCAACTAAGCTACTTCTATGCAATCCTTTTGTGGCGTCCTTATATGAGAGTGCAATGGCAATTCATCTAAGCATTCTTTTTATTCCTCATGAACTGAACTGGTAGAATTTGTTGCGAACAGTGATTGTCAAAATCATATAGATGAATTAGCTAAATAGAGCGAATTTAATATACGGAATGGGGATTCGTTGGTCTTAATATATCCCATACTATAATATACAGAAAATGTGATTAAAGTATATCCAAGTTTGTTTAACGGAAAATCTATGAGATGGTGAGTTTGACATCACTATTGCCGCAAAATTAATTGTACGGATTCCTCTGCGTTATGACAGTCCGAGGTATTCTACTTGATTAAGTAGAATATCTCCCAATGGAGGGTACATTTGAGTTTCAATTAATTTCGGTCACAGTGTATCGTATGTGCTGTCCAATTGTAATTTCATGTCAACCATAAAAACAAATCTCGCAAGCTACGTATCAAAATGATGTTCCAATTGTCTTATACTTCATACACTGCTCAAAAAAAGCTTAAGAAATAAGTAATTTCAAATTTCCATTTAATTTTTTTTTTACGTACACGTTCAGTTGATTTGCTTGTCCAGTACAAAACTGTCTAAAAATAAACTTGTACAGTATTGCGTCCAAGGGTACTAAGAAGTACCAGGCACCGCCTAGTCTGAAATGCCTATGAGTTTCGAAATGAAGGACGATCTTTAATGCACACCATGACTGGATTGATACTTCTTATACCAGATGTGCATTGTGAGGACGAGCATTACCTTGCGTATCATATAAGCAACATATGAATAATGTTGCACAAGATGTACAAGAATTTTTTAACGCAATAACGTTGGTTCATGGTTCCTTCCAAACAATCGAGGTTTGTTCTATGGTGCCAAATGAACCCTCTAGGAGATTGTGAACATCATGAAGGTGCCTCTCTGATGCTCCATTTGCACGCAATACCTCCGTTCTTCTACTGTCGTTGTTTGTCGGGCAACCATTCTGCATAATCTCAGCGTGCTTTTGAACCTAGACAAGACATGGTTCGCGAATACAATGGAGGGCAGACCCTTCGAAAATACGATTGCCGAGGCTTTGGTCATTAACCGTTACGACATATACATCTCGCATTGACACATAATAAATTATGACTCATTTACGTCCATTTATACATCTTTCGTCTTAAGCCAATGGTGTGATTCATTTTATCGTTGGCTCTAGGTCTATTATTCCTCTCCTCTCTTATATCCTATTTTTATGGATAGACAAAACTAACATATCAAGTCCTGCTCATTAGCTCATGGTATTATGTTGTTATATTGTAATTGTTGAAAAATTATATTTGAAATGATGGTCTTGTTCCTCAGTCAATTATGAGCAGTGTATTTACTATCGTTTGAAATCTGATGAATTTATTTAGAGTCCAGTGACCGTTCAAATTGATGGCGTAACAGATGAATGGTGGATTGAATTAATAACTGTATTACAAGGTCGTCCTCTAAGAGAGAACAACAACAATGTTTATATTGTGCGCAAACCGCCACCTTCACCTCGAACTTCGAATTGATGACTGTGATTGAATGCTCGATTCAATCTTGATTATATTTTCCTAGTGACAGCTTGATGTTTCTTAATCGATTTTGTATCTAATTATATTTAATTTTTTACGAGTCAATCATTCAAATAGTTGCAGTATCTCATCATCTTCATCAGTCATAATAAATTAGCATAAAATCATATCCATTTTCGAATTGTCTATTCGTACATACTAAAAGGAAACAGTTTGACAAGTTTAACGCGTTAGATCTCCTTACGTTCTAAACGTTTGGGTGTGATATTTTAACTGAAGGATTTAAGGTTGTATATTCCGAAGTTGCGGCTAATCGATTTGAGCCCTTTTTGATCGTCAGATAATAGGAATTCTGCTAAATATTTTTGAATATCAAAAAGAGGATCTAAATGCAAAACTGAAAGATTTCGCATGTGCAAAGGGCAATCCAATCTCTCCTTTTTTGGCCAATATTTGAACTTGAAATCTCCTTAAAATCTAAATTGAATCAGTTGCCACAAGTTTTGTATAGATATAATTACGATATTTTCGCAATTATAAGAGAATATTTTGATTTACATGGCTGTTTGAACACACTGAATACCCAATTTGATTCACTGTCGAAATAAAAACAGATAATCAGCTTCCTTCCCTTCATATTAACATTATAAAAGATGGTAATCACTTGGATCACGACATATATAGAAAACCCACTCAAACAAATAGGTATACTCCGGCAGATCCATTTACACCATTTAGATATAAAATAGCTTCATTTAATAATCTTGTTCACAGATTATTGAAAGTTCCTTTGAGCCAACAACATTATAACAACGAAGTTGAGAAACTTCAGCAATTAACATTGGACAATGGTTACGTCAAATCTTTGATCAATAATTCAATTTCTAAACAAAAAAGAAAATTGGAACGCAACCAACAAACCAAATCAACTTCAAATACAAATGGTCCAAAAATTCTCATTCAATCATAACTCAACTCTTAAAGAAGGTTCTTTGCTTGTTATCAGTGATTCTCTTATGATATCTATAAATTTTTCCGTCGATTTGTTCTCATAGAAATTATATTAGGAATTGAAACATGATCACGATTGATAAAAATAAAGGCTCGTAAGAATTTACAGATTGAAAACATGTCCTTGATTATCGCATGTCAAAATCTTCTCTTTTTATATCTAATGATTCAATCAAATTATTCCAATTGGCAGAATAACAATTTATAGTTTATCGTTATAGTGGTATGAGAAATATTTGAAATATTTCTACGATCAATAATATTATCATCATCAGGTAGATATATTATTCAATGGAATGATTACAGTATAAAAAGTAAATAATTCACAATTAGTAATCTCGGCGGATTTAATTCGTCGAATTATCTGAAATGATTGCGGTAAATTTCGAATTTATCTATTTGTTGCAATTATCGGCGTGCTTGTACAATCAACATTGTTGTAGTCTCTTCTCAATGTGCATATGTTTAACCGGTAATTGCGAGTACAGTAATAACGGATGGAAGTGTATAGAGTTCCTAGGATGATTATTTTGGTAAAATGAAAACAAACGAAGTTATTGTTAAATAAGTGATGGAACGGAGTAGAGTCGTTAGAGAAATTGTTGCACTGCGAGGATTAACGGCAATATTAGTGCTACCTTGAAGAGTTTTTGGTCTTACGAACCGGATTGGCTTACAAATTAAATCGTTTTTACCTTTGCTCTCCAAACAAGCACTACGAGCAATTCAATAGAACGCGATAGAGATACGAAGCGTGTTCCAAATTGAATTTAGGATTTCTCTAAATAAAAACAAATCATGTGAAAATCCAAATTTGATTAATACTTCTTACTAGCTTCCCCTAGATAAATACCAATGGTAAGTTTCGTGGGTCATTCACTCTCAAGTACTGTGAATCGCGTTAGATATTTTTGGTTTCTCTATTCTCTGTTAGTGGAATTATTTAATTCTTGATAGAGTTATCGTTCAGTAGCATTGCAATATACTCGTCCTACTAATAAACACAAGAGAGTCCCGTAGAAGAATGTCTGAAGACATCGGAAAGAATGCAGTACCTTGTATAAGTCTAATTGATGGTTCAAAATTTCACTGTCTACACTGTACAGCATTCTTTCCGATGTCTTGATAACATTTCCCCCGTAATCTCACTTGTAACTGTCTAGTATATTTTGGCATTAAAAATTGCTTATTACGTTAGTAGATTTGTCTTATAATTCTATTCAAATTATTCAAACCCTATAATGAAACGTCTATTTTACTGCACTTACTTTTTTTTCAACTTATATTCGACTATAAATATCTCATGATCTCCTATATATGCAGTACCCGCGTAATAGAACGGTTGACTATACCTCTATCTCCTAATTACCGTATTAAATTTACTCTATTCACCTATTTATTCCAATTTTTCAATCCCGGTCAAGTATTTCGCCATATTATTCAAACTGCAACACACTTTTTACTTTTAGCTATATATGTCAAGCTAGAGGAAAAAATAAGAAGAACACACATCAACATATGGCCGGAAATGCTTCAATAAGGAGCTAAGGGGTTTTAAAAATGGGGGCTAAAAGATGATTTTCGTTTCATATCTCAGGTACCATAATATGCCAATCTTAAAATTTTGGTATTCAATGCAAGACATTTTTATACGGTACCGTTCGAGGAAATTTCATACCAAGGGCGTTTCTTTTCATTTTAGCAATATTTATAGTTTTTTGGGTTAATGTTGCTCCAAACAGGTATTGTTAAGATGCGACAGCAGTGATCGCACCTTAAAGTGATTGGATGCGAAATGTTTAGATGCGACAGCATTGATCGCACCTTGAAATGATTGAATATTCTTCCCAACACTTGTAATAAAACACGACTTGATTATATTTGCTTGTATTTAGTAATAGTAATGGTGAAATATAAAAGCAAGTTACAAACTCAAGAGTTGGAAAAATACTACAAATTACAGCCTGATAGAAATTCTAAACTAAACAGTTATCCCTACTACACTCCTCATGGGGTTGTTTGTCATTCGGTATAATATTTAGAGGTAGAAGTTCATTCTATGTCTTATTGGAAAATTCCGCTTAATCGTTTATTGCTATGCAACCTTTCTGCGAATTCTTACTTTGTGTTTACGACAGGAAAGTCCAGTATCACTTTGTTCCAAAATACCTATTATAAACGGATTAAGCTCATTTCGGTTCACTTAAATAATTACGATACCTAATATAATACAGGAATATTTACAATTGAGTTTTATGGATCTTTCAAAGGATGTCTTTGGTTTGGAACAAACATACTCCCCCCCTTGAAAGATCTGTGGGTTTACTACCCATGAGCTGGTAGTGCAATGGAGTTCCACGAAGGTCAATAGGTCATGGATATACATTCATATGGACATTATATCATAATACAAATATATACATTTACATAGAATAATATGTTACAAATACAATATATACAGATCAATAATACGAGTATGTTCCAGATACATTGTAGATCATTTGTTGCAGTCGACCGGGTTCACTTAAACATTATCATCGATGGGTAATAAACACACACGGGACACTGCACGTTTAATAATGCCGTTGGATGTTTTTATTGAAATCACTCTAGTGTTGTTGTCCTTTCCTGGATGTAATTCCGTTACTCTACCCGTCAGCCATCGTAATGGTGGTAGATGATCTTCTTTAAGTATGACCATGTTTCCCACTTGAAGTTCCATGGCATTTTCCGGTTGAGTCTTCCATTTACTTCGTTGCTGCAAGGAAGAAATATATTCCTTGCTCCACCGCTTCCAAAAGTGTTGACGCAGTTGCTCAATGTACTGCCATCGGGATAACCTATTTTGCTGTATGTGGGTGATGTCAGGATGTGGGGAAGATAATAGCGAGTCACCAATTAAAAAATGTCCAGGAGTGAGATAAAGGAGGTCATGTGGGTCATTGGACAAGGGTGTGATGGGTCGGGAATTTAATATTGCTTCAATTTGTGTTAATATAGTAGTAAATGCTTCAAACGTTAAATTGGCGTTTCCTATTATCAGTTTTAAATGATGTTTTATGAATTTTTTGATAATTGAGCAAGTACTGAATTCAAAACGTGGTGAAGACATTATTTTTAGTTTGAAAGTATAATTGTGATTACTCACGATCAGTTTGGTTTGTTTAAATTGACACCATTGAGTGTTAAGATCTATGGGAATAAATTGGTCCCATCCGATCTCTAATTGCCATAGGGTTTGTAATATCAGCTTTGCTAGTATAGTAGTTGGACCTATTAAACCTAGGGGATCGAAGAGTTGAGAAATTTCGGATAATATCGAACGTTTTGTGTTGCGCTTTGTTTTTTCCAATTGTACTTTATAATGCAGTGAGTCAGACAAATTATTCCAAAGAACGCCTAATGTTTTTGATTCTGTTATGTTTTCCGTAAGTAATGATTGCACAATGTGAACTGGTTGTGCTTCGATCGGCTCGTAATTTGTATTTGATACCCATTTTCTTAAGTCAAATCCTGCCGTTGCTAGTAAATCAGTCACATTAGTTTTGATTTGAGTAAGCTCTTCTACTGTTTCAGCCCCAGTTAAAAGATCGTCAACATAAAAATCATTAGTGATAATATTATTCGTAATCTTTGAATTAGTGTGATGATTTTCTGCAGCTAGGTGCTTTAAAGATTTTATAGCTAGATATGGTGCACTTCCGGTGCCATATGTCACTGTATTGAGACTGTAAACTTTTACAGGTTGAGTAGCGTCCGAGCGCCAAAATATTTTCTGGTACTCGCGTTGATCGGGCTCAATTAATATCTGCCTATACATTTTTGCGATGTCCGCTTTAATCACGAATGAATGCTGTCTAAAGCGTACTAAAATGCTGAATAAATCATTTTGAAGCGCGGGTCCTATCATTTGAACATCGTTTAATGATAGACCGGATGTTGTTTTGGCGGAACCGTCAAAAACCACCCTTAACTTGGTAGTTGAACTGTCCTGTTTAAAAACTGCATGATGAGGCAGGTAAAATCCGCGATCATGACTGTCTTGGTCAGTTACATTCGTCATGTGGCCTAATGCTTCATATTCGGACATGAAATCACCATATTGTTGTTTTAATGCCAAATTTTTATCGAGCTTCCGTTCCAGAGCATAAAACCGTTTCAATGCATTTGTATATGAGTTTCCTAAGGCTTGCACATTTGATTTGAAGGGAATGCTTACAATAAACTGACCATTATTGTGACGCCTTGTGGTTTGTGAAAAATGATTTTCGCACATTTTCTCTTCACGTGATAAGTTCGATCTGCCTTCTTGATAATTTTCAAGTTCCCAAAATTTGGATATTTGATTGTGAATTTTGTCATTTATACTCAAATTGCATTGAATATGATATCTAGGAAACACATGACTACCTGAGACTATCCAGCCCAATTTTGTTTTATGTAATATTAAATTTGAATCAGAAATCTTAATTTGACCTATGCATAACAAATCCCAAAATAGATTTGCACCTATCAATAAATCTATATTAGCGGGCTTATAAAATGTCGGATCTGCTAGCTGTATGTTTGTGGGAATATGTATATGTGAAATATCAATTGGTTCACTTGGTAGATGTGCTGTAATTTTAGGCAAGACCAAACATTGCAATTCAACTTGAAAATCGTTTGTATTTGATTTCAAGTTTATAGAAGTGCTAGAAGTAATATTTGATTTAGATTGGTTAATTCCTATCACCGGAATAAAAGTTTTGTTTTGTTCTAACTTTAAGCGACTACATGTTTCAGCAGATATAAAGTTTGATTGCGAGCCTGAATCAAGTAGAACCCGACATTGATGTTTCTGACCTGTGATATCAAAAATTGTGACCATTGCGGTTGATAACAATGTTTGTGCTTGCATTGCATGTGCACAATGGGTCACGGTAGGGGAGCTACCTTGCTGTGACGTCGATGGTTGATTGATTTGTATTGGTGTGATTAAGTTTCCATTGTGCAACAATGTATGATGTTTTTTATGACATATCTTGCATGAATACCTTGATTTGCAACTTTGCACATCATGACCCAGGTATAAACAATTCTGACATAACTTACGAATTTTTGATTGTGTTATCCGCGACTCTAAGGTCAACGATAGAAATTTTTGGCATGTAAAAATGGAATGCGGTTTTTCTGCATCTTTGCAGAATGAACAAACCTTTTGTTGTGCAACGAGATAATTGAAATTGGGTTTCGAATTACCGGGCAACTTGGTCTTGTCACGACCAGTATTTGATAGGTTATGATTTAGAGACTTATTATTGAACAATTTATCTAACAGTTTTGCTCTATTTGCTAAAAATGTTGTAAGACATTCAATGGTGGGAGCTTTTTGTTCAACGATGTGGCGTTCCCATTCGCGCTTTGTGCTATAGTCTAGCTTTTGACAAACTAAATGAATTAGCAGCCTGTTTGCTAAATTGTTTGGGTCATCTATAGTTTTAATCGCCTCTAATTGATTTGAAATATCGTCCGATAGTTGACGTAACAACGCTGATGATTCTTTGGCTACAGGTGGTAATTCAAATAGGCATTGTATATGTTTTATGATGATGCTTTCCCTGTCTTCAAATCTTTCTATTAATTTATTCCAAGCAATTGAATAATTAGAATCTGAGATAGATATTGCTTGAATAACTCGAGCAGCATCTCCACTCAAAGCTGCTTTCAGGTATTGAAATTTATCGATATTAGAAATATTAGTATTTGAATGTATTAACGAAAAGAATGAATCATGAAAATTTAACCATTCATTAAAACGTCCATCAAAGCCGGGAATTTTAATTTCAGGTAACTTCACACGTTGTTGATATGGTGGAGATCCAGGAACAATATTGCTTTGAATGTTTGTAAGTAAACGCTTTCCGATACCAAGATTCTGATAATAATGAGTTTCAAAAGCTTCGCGTTGACTTAATGCCTCATCTTCGTCATCGTTTAATTCTTCAATATCATTTTGAATTTCATTGAATTGACTATAAATTATTTCGATATCATTGTAGCGTATTTGTAACTCCTCAGACATGTGATCGGGTTCAAACTTATTTAGAAAATTTCTGAAAGAAGTTAATTTTGCTTTCAAAGTACCCCGTTTCTTTATTAATGATTTTAATCTGTTAGCATTTTCATTTGAATCAGGCATGTTGATATTGACTTTATTAACACAAACGAAACAATACCAAATGGGAATATTAGGGATACTTATACAGGAAGGACTCACCCACGCTATTTCTTCCTTTGATGATGTGTATGTGATGCTAAGTCCCGTCTTCGTACTAGCGGCTTATCTGGGATTGTTGAAGTACCTATATATGCATTATAGGCAAATGATGTGATGTTGTTCCATTGGCACTTACACTGAACTAGGTTGATGCTTCCGACAGTTTAAGTGAATGGATGTGTTGAATTGTAAAAAACCAAAAGGCACTGGAATTTTTACAATCCGGTTCGAAGGACCAAAATGTTAAGATGCGACAGCAGTGATCGCACCTTAAAGTGATTGGATGCGAAATGTTTAGATGCGACAGCATTGATCGCACCTTGAAATGATTGAATATTCTTCCCAACACTTGTAATAAAACACGACTTGATTATATTTGCTTGTATTTAGTAATAGTAATGGTGAAATATAAAAGCAAGTTACAAACTCAAGAGTTGGAAAAATACTACAAATTACAGCCTGATAGAAATTCTAAACTAAACAGTTATCCCTACTACACTCCTCATGGGGTTGTTTGTCATTCGGTATAATATTTAGAGGTAGAAGTTCATTCTATGTCTTATTGGAAAATTCCGCTTAATCGTTTATTGCTATGCAACCTTTCTGCGAATTCTTACTTTGTGTTTACGACAGGAAAGTCCAGTATCACTTTGTTCCAAAATACCTATTATAAACGGATTAAGCTCATTTCGGTTCACTTAAATAATTACGATACCTAATATAATACAGGAATATTTACAATTGAGTTTTATGGATCTTTCAAAGGATGTCTTTGGTTTGGAACAAACAGGTATTCTGGAAAAATGTTTCCGAAAAATACCGAGTAGAAAATGGTCGTGCAATCTTTTATTTGAAAGAATAAATTAATTAACTCCGAAGAATAAAATCGTCAAAGGAAGCTTTGAATATCCAGGATGATAATTGAATTTTACTGTCAATAGCTGTCTTTTCAGTTTTACTGTAACTTCATTTCCAAAATTCATTGACTTCGATCATTATCATTCAATAACACAACATGAAATTTTTGCACTTACATTACGGCAGGGTACACATTTTCTGAAATGGCCAATATGGATTTCATGGCAAAGCAAATGGTCGTGAAGCTTTGACTTTACCAAGAAGTGTTTCCGAACTGTCGAGCTCTCTTTAAGAATTTATTTGCTCGATTACATCAACGCTTCAGAGAAAAGGGCACATTTTTGTCAAAAACAACCGATTGGGGCAGAAAGCGTACCACCAGGAATGCAGATGCAGAAGAACGTGTGGTCTGTAGATTGGCTTTGAAGGCAAACGCACCCAAGGGTAGTGTATTGAAAATATTAAACCGCAAGATTTTCAACTCCGATTAAACTTTTGTCAATGGATTTGATAATCCGGCAATAACTGTCATTTCCTTTGGAAAATGTTATTCATTGATGAAGCCGGACTTATGCGGAAAGGAAGTGATTGAAAGTAACGCCGAAGTTATCATCACATTAATAGTATTCCTAAGCGATAAGAAACAAAGTCTTGAGTTTTTTATTGTATTCCAATAGACCTCGGAATATCAACATGTTGTATAGGAAAAGTATCCATAAGAAAATATTCATATTAGAAATTAGAATCTAGCGGAGTGAAATAACTTCTGATAAAATTGAATAAATAAATTGTAGTGCAATCAAAAACTAATATAAATGATTATACGGAAACTTGACATATAGAGACGCGCTATTAAATGTTGTATCTCAACTCGGCGAGCGATTATAAGTGAAGCCCCGCTGTAGATTTTATCCGTTTTCAAAGGGCTGCATTGTAAGTAAATCATCGACGGCATCGTTTGTCGGTAAAAAATTACATTTTTCCGGGAACTAACATTACTTGATTCAATGAAAAGTTACGGATGATGTACCATTTGAAACAAAAAAGCCCGTTTTTCAACAGTCATGCATAACTTGCGACACGTTCGCTAAGAATGATCCCAGCTGACTTTGGCGTGAAATCCATTCCATTTGGCACGTTCGTTTCTATAGCCTACATTTTCACTGGAACTGATTGCCTCTTGCGGATGTTTTAATATTGCATGTCCCTTCTGAGTCGCCAATATTTGAATTTACAAAATTGATCCGATTATATCAGCACTGTTTTGTACAGACTTGCTTTTTATACTTTCTCCATAATTCATATATGTAAATGGACTTGAACATCGTCATGCTTTGTGTAATCACCACTTGCTTATTCTCACACTGCTGCTATTCATTTAATCTTGCTCTATAATCAGCTATTGCTCGATTTTATCACTATTAAATCATATAACGTTTCATAGTCTTCATTAGTGGTAATGTCCAGTACATTATAGGCCGGTTTACATTACTTCAACTCAATAAGGTTACGCAGGCATTTGGAAACGGAGTTGCCGAAATATGGCCGCAATCAAATATTCAATAATTATTTTATTTCAGTTGAGAGTAAGTTTATTGATGTATACATATATCCGGGTAGGGCATATCTTTTTAACAAGCAACTTGAAAAAAGCGCTGAAACATGTAAATTGATTTCGAATATTACCAATTTTTTGGCAATAAAATGAAATATTTTCCTCCAACCCTTTAGCTGCGAGCCGCCCAAACTTTATTCTTTCAAATGGAGACATATGTCATATGTGAGTTTGTTGAAAAGCTCGTGGAAAATAGAATCTTACCATATCATTTTTTTTTGTCGTTGTGTTTTATCTTTTATAAGAATGAAATCTTACAACATTAGCGCCATCTACAAACAATTTAACGAAGCAAATGCCGAAAATAAAACAAATGGCGTTGAAACTCAAATTAGGCATAAAAAAGTCACGTTTTTTATGAGAAGTCTGGATACAAGAAAGTTGATTTACGATTAGTTCAGTTTTAAAACTGTATCATTTCATTGTAAAATTGAATGTTAACCTTCATATTATTAATTTTGGTGCTTTCACGAGCGATGCTATTGCTGGGACGTGGAGACAGAATGCGAATTCAAAGTGAAGTGTGTTCAATGCAAAATATACGGAAAATAAGATTTCACAGGCTACTGTCACCAAGATATTCCATAAATTTGAGGAACATGGAACAGTGAAAGATTTGCCCAAAAGAGGTCGGCCACGTGTTTTCGACGATGATGAAAAATTGGACATTGCGTTAACTCTACAGGAACATCCCCATGTTTCAACGGTTTCCTTGAAAATCATGCTGCGTCTAGACGTACGATTGGAAAGTTTTTGAAAATAAGAAAATACTACCCGGATAAAGTACATGTTGTCCAAGAGCTTTCGGAAGATGATTGTGACAGGCGTCTGAAATTTTTTGAGAAAATGACGAGATTTTGTTACGAGAATAATTATTTTGAATGGAACATAATCTTTTCATTTCAATGGGGGGGTTAACAGGCACAATGATCGTTTCTGGAGTCGTGAAAATCCACATTGGAAATGTGAAGCTCATACACAGTACCCAGAAAAAGTAAATGTATGGGTAAGTATCATCAACAACCGAATTTCAGGTCCATTCTTCTTGGAAGGAAACCTTACAGCTAAACGCTACCTAGACTTTCTACTATTAGAGTGTATGCCTTCACAAGCTGTTATTTTCCCGATTGAAGTAGATTCAGATTCACCCAATGAAACAGTTTGGTTTCAACAAGACGGCGCTCCCCCACATATTGATGTCAATATGAAGTGAAATTCTAGACGACATTTGCATGTCGTTGGATTGGACGGCTTGGTATAATGGCCATCAAGGTCCCCTGACTTGACCCCATTGGATTACTTCTTCTGTGGCTATTTGAAAAACAAGGCTTACCAAAATAGGCCGGTGAATATTGAAGATTTGAAAAACAAAATTAGGATGGACTCAAATAATATACCAGCTGAAGTTCAAGTCTCCGTCTCCGTCGAAGGATTTTATCATCGCCTGGGAGCATGCCAAGTATAGTTTCGAGAACATTTTGCTCATTTCTTTCGTTAAATTGTTTGTATACAGCATTAAAGTTATAAGATTTCTAATTGTGTTACTTTTAAAACAATGAATGTTCTTCATAATAAACACATAATAAATAAATAAATATTTGAATAGTTAGATTCCATTTTCCATGAGCTTTTCAACGAACTCATATATGAAATATGTTTCTATTTGAAATTAAAAAGTTGGGGTGGCTCGCAAATAAAGTGTTGAAGGAAAATATTCTATTTTATTGCCAGGAAATGTGTAATATTTAAAATCAATTAACATGCTTCAGCGTGTTTTTCAAGCCGCCTGTTAAAAAAGATATAAATTTTATTATACAAATTTGCCCAACCCTGTATTGTATCCATGTAGGATTCCCTTATTTTGAAGTAAGCCCTGAAATTCACAACAAATTTGCTTAATACTAAAACGAGGCACAATACCTGGGTTTAATCCTGAAGTAATTCTCATTCTTACCTGCAACAAAAAAAGTATCGTTTAGTTTGTAATTTCTGAAAAGTGCCATGAAATTATGCACAGACAAATTTAAATCACCAATCTCACATCTGATTTGTATCTACATTTCTTATTTTTATATTGCTTCAGTAATATTTTTTGAACTATTGGCTTGTGATCGACAGAGGAGCGTTAGGAAATCTCCAAAATGTTTGCCTTACGTCGAATTACAGATATTATGGAATTTCAACACATTCGCCATCTTTGAATTTATTCTTGCCAATCCGAACGTCTAAGGGTATATAATCTACTGTTTCCTTATAAACCTTTCTGTTTTCTATCCCCTAGCTAAGTAAATATAGCATGGGGACTAAGTGTTACGAGCAATGATTTCTATCGCTCCAGGAAAAAAATAGATACAATCATCCAATTATGTACCACCTTGTTCAAACATTATCAAAGAGTTATTAATTGGGGTAATATGAAATTAAGGATACAATTTTAATTAATTATTCCGTTATTTCACATATTACACAAATCAGAAAAAAAATATTTTTGCCATGATGTTGTCATTTCTTCTTGAGAGGTTAAGTTCTATGTGGACATAGAACTTGTCGTTGAAAAATTGAGAGACGGAAGTCAGATTCTGCATTCGTGATACCTCGGGTCAGATACAACTATTCCTATGAAGTCTTCCATGTTCATGCTCGGAATCACCACCAACAGCACTCTCATAGGATGATCATGTGAGGTCCATTTTCGAAAACCGCTTCACAAAAAATTGGTTTTCTATCTTGTGCCATGAGCTACTTTACATCCCAGTAGCTCCTCATAACTTACAATGCACCAGATTCGAAATTTCCTGAGTACTGTTCACACGTTTGGAGTTTGACTCCCAAACATACCCTGAAGTTCTTGGATTACATCCAGAAGAGAGCTATTCCTCTGATCGATGATCTAACACTCACGAATTCATTGACATTTCTAGAACATCATGTCCGTTGTTCTAACACGAGAGATTCCACATAAGCGAACTGGACGAGCTCAAGCTAGTCACCAAGCTCGAGACCTACCGAACTGCTTACTACCAGATTTCATTTTCCAGAAATGGTGTTCACCTGGTTGAATGCAACATCGGAATGTTCACACTGATGCTTTCCTACCATTCTAGTCATAAATAAAATGCGTTACGTGATGGGTGCTTTTTCATTAAAATAATTGAAGCAAGTCACACTTGTTCACTATCATAAAAAAATACTCTAGTGAATATACACATATTTCATAGCAATCTGTAGACATATCTAGATCATTATGCAAAGGCAATATCAATGAAGATGTAAATGGTAGCATTTTAATTGATGTTAACGTCTTTCAACGCTCATTGACCACTATTTTTCCTTGGAAACTACGCCGTGAGCTGATAATCTATTGATCGCGATATTGAACTAGTTAGTAGTTATTCGATTTGAAGGATATATGAGTATACCAATTAGAGAATTCCTACATCTGGAATAGAACTAATGCAGAATTCGAAATTCTTTTTTGTATCATTTATGGAACAACTCATTACTCTAAGCCTATTATCATTAAATACCACAGGAACTATTAAGAAATAGTCGAATTTGCTAAAACTTAACTTCTTGGCAACATAATAACATATCTGGTATATCGTGATATCGGTATATCTGTATCTGTTAATTATAGCAATTATTTCCTTTCCTGTTAATGATTTGATAATTGACCAAACTTATGATGATAACTGCCTAAGGTGAAACGTTTGTGATTAAAAGACAATTTGAATGATGGAAAACGGTAAAAGAGACTTATTTAGTTTAAATGAGATCTTGTTATTCCACATCGAATAGTACGCGAACTGTTGACGGGCAAAAAACGACTTGAGCAGTAGCCTGACCCATTGATCTGACCAGGACGCAGACAGTTCCTCTCTATAACGTTTGGGTCACATCTTGTGAGTAGTACAATAAAATTAAGGTAATGAGTAAAATTACTGTCCCTGTGGGGGCCCGGAATTAAGATTCGATCCGTTTTGTGAGCTCTTAATTCCTGGTAAATCTCTTGGATCCCTTCTACATTTTTTGCCTAGATACCTTGGAACGAATAGTATCCCCAATTTCGAGCAATATCTGTTGGCATTGGTTGAGGTTTAATACCATTGAAAATTGCATTACCGATACAAAAGATATCAATTAGTGTAATATTACGCGCCTTGGATCGGATGGAGGAAATTCTTCGAATCTTCATTCTAGAATTTCTGGAGAGTACATGATGTACTAAAATTTGTTCTTAAAGATTCTTCAACGACTTTTTGGCAATGTAAAATTTTATTTTCCCGATAACCGAGCAATACTCAGTCTATTGGTCACACTGATATTGAGTCCTCTATGTAGCATACATTCAGGTTGACTCTTGGATATATTTAGTTCCCTAACCAAAGGATCAGAGCGATTTTTCTCTAATTAGGAGTTTTAGCAGCGTCGCAAGTTGAAAATGAGAAACCGCAACTAATCAAAAATCCTCTGATATTGCATATAGCTTTTATCGCGGGCTTTGAGCGCGACGACCGAATCAAGAAATTCCGTAACGAAAAATAACAGGAACTCGTTTATGTTGCGCTCTCTCGGGTGACTAATATTGAAAAATTGTATATCACGACAAAAAACGATAATTCTTCATTCAAGTTTTATAATAATCGAAGGCAAGCTGCATCGACTGCATCTTTGTTGCAAGAATTCAAAAGACTGCCTTTAAATAGTGTTCAGACGACAGTTCAAAGTGTCTTAGATTTCATTAGTAATAGAAATGGCATTTCAATAATGACTTTCAATTGCCAAAGTCTAAATAGTCACAAATACGATTTACAAGATTCAGTTACGAGACAAACAAATGTGTTACTTCTTACCGAAACTTGCATGGCGCATGATAATCCGATTGAAATACCTAATTTCAATTGTATTGTTCAATTCAAACGAGACACTGTTCCAGAAGGTGGGGTAGCTATTTACCAAAATAATAATAATGTAACTAATATTATGACTCCGAATATTGAAATAAATATTGCACACGTTAACGATGTTAATGTTAGGCGCTCATTTTTTGGAGATATTTGTGCGTGCTTATGCAAACTTAGAAATGGCCTACACATAGTCATGGTAGCAATTTACATTTCTCCGAATCCAAAATTGGACGAGGTAGAGCATTTTATTCATCGCACTTTACTGGAGTACACTGAAGAAGGGTCGAAAATACTTGGTACCAATGGTAATAAATTTCCACTTATCTTGGCTGGCGATTCCAACATCAACTTCGCTGATGAAAAATCAGAGCGGTTGACAACTTTTCTTTCGGAAAAATTGAATTTGAAAATGAATAATGATCCACAAGAATCCACAACAAAATATGGGGCCACCATTGACGCGGTATTTCCCAGATATTTAGAGGATATCAAGTCTCAAACTTATGTCTCTCATTTCAGTTACCATAAACCTAGTTTCAATGATAACCAATTCCTGAATAACCTACATGTATTGTAAGATAATAAAAATATTTTAAACGATATTAACTTCTCATTTATTCAATAAAAGAAAAAAAATTGTTTTCTTATCGGTCACTACGTTCAAAAAGGGTAACTTGAATTAATATCAAAGAAAAAACTTGAATTAAAATATCAAAGAAAAAAAAATACCGCATAAATTAAAAAAAAATAAATAATTATAATTGCATGAGTTGAGAAAAAATGCTATGCAATAGCTTTACCGCGGCAGTCCCCGAGTGCCACACGTATTATTTATTTGTTTTTTTGCTTCAACATCTGATCATTTACTAGTTACATTAATGTGCCTCTTCTATAAAAACTTCAATTAAATTGCTTAACTATTACTAGGTGTTGCGTTTTTTATTCAAATCAGTATATTAAAATCAATTACAACCATTCTTTTGTTTTGGATAATAGATATACTACTAACCGCAACATATTCCGATGATTGGTTATGTCTTATTACTTGTAATTGAATTCCAATGTCGTCCAATGTTAGAATTCACAATACATATAACTGTTTTGCGGAGTCAAGTAGGCCATTTGTACTGTTACACATGTAACAATTCAGTCTGCGACGGATTGAAAAACAAAACGTTCATCGTGTTGACATTGGCATACATAAGAAAATGCGATTCTTGCGTAATGTTTTATACCGATGTCGTCTCTTGAATATCTCGCCAATCTATAAAACTCTGAACGATATTTGATATGACTGCTTTCTCGGATCAATTTCTTTAAGATTTATTAGCATTTCGCCTATCTCATTACCATTTTCAATTTGGCGGAGTGTTTTCTCATACTTCGCATACTCCGATCATTCGGTCATTATGAGAACTGCCGTCAGTGCAGTGCATTTATAAAATCTTCATCAATTTACCAAGTTTCGATGGAGCTTTAACGAGTTCCTCTTACCCGTCGAAGTGTATTGCGCTCTCATCTTCGAATATCCATTATGAATTAAGAGATTTTCGAGAACTTTGCTTATCCCGTGTTGAATTCACATAGACCATAAACTTGGCAAATAGATCACGGTTTTACTTTATGCATTAATTTTTTCCCAAATACAGTACGAATCTTGCATAAAGGATACTAATGACTTGCTGATAATTGGATTGAACTACTCAGTGCCGTGCGGTGTATTTTTTCAGTATGATGCAAGTCTTTGAAATGCCGCCCCCATATTTGTGATTAATGAAAAACTACAGAAAAATGTGAAATGTGAAATATATTTCTATAATAACGTAACAATTTTCTATAAATAAATATAAACTCGCGTAAAAACTTGAACATAAACATACATAGACTATAATTTCACACTTCGAACTTTACACTTGCAAATTCCTGAATAAGGGATGTATAGTCAAGAGAAGCCAGCTAATGTACATTCAATAGAAATCACTGCCAGATTTGTAAGCTTTGACTTTCCGTTATTAGGTTGAAACAAATGTTCACTTGTTCCTCGAAAGGCTAAGCATTGTGAAGCCAATAGTCTAATTATTGCAATAATTCTTTTAAGAACTCCTCTCCAGTGCTGAATTTCCAAATCCAAAATTTTTTGATATTCGGCATCAATAGTTTGTCTTGGATAGTAGACTTCCGCGCACAGCTAATCTTGAAAAATCTTGTCTTCCGGATGGACTCCGCGTCAATAGTTTGGTTCTTTTTTAAGCGAGTGTCAAATTTTCCCCATTGTCTGAAAGATTTTCTGTGATTTTCAGACTTTTCGTGCATTGTGAGCGCACGTACAAGATTTCCCCAGTCAGAATAACCTTTTTTAGACCAATCATGGGAAGACGAATTATCAAACAATAAGCAGCAAAAGCAAAAAACGGCATCAGTTGTAACAGAGTAAATCAACCAATTTCACCATTGCTTAATACTTTGCAATAATGATAGGGTGGAAATTTGCGCCTTCCTGTGTTGAGAAATTTCAGTTCTTTAACTTGATGTGGACCTCTCTCAACTAGCATCTGACGAGTTTTGGATGCCATGCAGAAAATATTCCATAGTGCAGGATCGTCAGAGATCTTGTCTATTTGCTGGAACTCGCTGCCATTGCTACCCTGCTCTTGATAATCTTCTGGGGGTGTGATTTCTTGGCTTTCTTCAACAACTTCTTTAGGAGGTGATTCAGATAGCGCTGATGAGTCCAACACATCCGAAGAGGCTGCTGTTGATGTGGATGTAGACGTTTCTGACTGAGGCTTAGGGACCGAAATTTCTTTCTTCCTTCTTCATCTTTCTTTAAGCGTTTCTTTTTATATTGGCTTACAGACAGTGTTTTCCTCTTCTGATCCACGCTGTTATAAGAATATCAATTACCTTATAATATGTATCGTAAATTAAATTTAAACTTGATGTTAAAATCGATAGGAATTACGCACTTAAAAAGCCAGTATTCAATTCTCTTACCTTTTTAGGCTTTTAAAACATAGGTATTTAACAACGTACCATAACACTTGTTGAAGAGTCTGTTGTTGGAGACCAACTAACATGAAAATCGAATATCGTCATCTCGAAGAATAAGAAGAAAACGTATAACACGTACAATTTTTTTTTGTGATACATGCCACCTTCCGCCAAGCTCTTATTAAAAGCGGCCGCGCTGTCGCGTGCGGTAGATCACAAACACTTTGCACCCTCTGATAAAAAATCTAACGGCGCCGAACGCTCGCCTTTGCAAATGGTACCGACAATAAGCGCAGATGAGTAATATTCATAGGAATAAAATCCCTGTATTTCAATTTTTTGTTAAATGTAGTCCAGTGATTTTGCCTTTTGCCGCCCCCTGAAAGTGCCGCCTGATGCGGTCGCCTCTTGCATCATAGCACCGCACGGCGCTGGAACTACTTTCAAAATTAAAAACATGAAATCTTAAAACCAACGTAAATATTTTTAACGGAATATTAATATGGCACATTCAAGGTAAAGATGTGAGGGAAAGTTTTAATTTTTGGTTTCTTCTATTGGCTTAGATACAATTTTTCACAATACAAAGCTGGAATCCAGATCTTTAAAAATAAACGGAGTAGGTATATTGAAAAAACACAGCAAATTACTTTCTAACTTAACAACTTAACTCAACTTTACACAAAAACAGTCTTTGTTTAAAATTGAGTTTTTCCTTCCAACTTTAGAAAGCTCAAAATGGGGTTTAATCAGCTAGTTGGTTTATTGCTGTAAATATTAACGGTTTAATATAAACTATACAATAACTGGCGCTTAGGTCTTTTTCCCATTCAATCATATATTTATGGATTGCAATTTACAAACTGGGAGCTAATACTTCTCATCGCCAATCGGTCGGCAATGCCGAAAAATATCTTTTCACGTCGAACTGTCGAAGATCAAGATTTTTGGAGTCAATTATTTCAACAAAATCGTTTGGTTTTCGACCAAATTTCTGAGATAAATCTCAGAAAGTACCATTTTTGGAAATATATATGTTTATCATATTCCAAATTCCACCTCATTGACCCCAATCTTACAAATTAAATCCCTTAGCTTCAAACTATAATAGAGTTCACGCTGCGGATATATTATAACACTATTGATGAGAAATAATCACCTTTATCCACTAAAAATACTATTTAAAGTACAGTGGACCTTCCGGCTACCAAGTAGCCATCATCAGAGTAAACTAAATTATAAATCAAAATGAGCCTGTTTGAATACTATTTGGGGATAATAATGTAAACAATGGGTTACCTCAGTTGGAGATAAATCCGAATTTAAGAAGGTTCGGTAGAGATAGCTTTCTATGATATAATTTTTAATGATGGGATCGAGAATAACAATATAAGGATACTACTAATTTTTTGGAAGGTTTCACTACACCGTTTTTCAAATATATCGAGTCGAAGGGGACGTGGTTCAATTTTCAAATTAAAAAAAAACGGTTAAATGGAAATGCTTTCTTTTTCAAAAGGAATAACATTATCACAATAATATTCTATGCAAGTTTGAGCGAGTCCCACTAATTATTGGTATAAAAAAATATCTGAGAATTAGCAATTAAAACTACGTTTTTATTAAAACTTTTTAAATACTCTAATATTTTTACAATAGCCCTTCTTTGAGGAACTGTTGGTTATTATTTTTACATGTCTTTATGTATACAACTCCAGACGGCAATATTTACAGCATTGCCAGACTTTTGCTCCCGCCCTCCGCTTGCCCTTCTTATATATTCCCCCGCTAACACTCCCGAACCTCCATAATAAATTGCTTTTTGGCTTATACATTTCCATCCCTTTTAAATTACCTAGATATTTGTCTGTACTGTGTTTTATAAGTGATAAGCTTTCTTGAGAAATGGTGTGACCTGTATTCAAAATATGTTTGGTTACCGCTGATTTTTCACCATTATCTTTCTTTATATAGACAAAATGTTCATGACGAGTTAAAATGATCCTTCTAGTTTGACCCAAATGGCATTTTAAACACGACTCACAATTGATTTTTTAAGTCACGGATTTGTCAAAATCGGAAAATTTATTAAAGGTGAACATAAACTGGTTATATCGCAAATTTAGAAAACAAATTATGGAATTTATTAATTACCGAAGAACGATAAGTGAAACTTTTGAATTTTATTGAAGTATATGAATGGCTCCAATTTGGATAGTTGGCTACGTTCCATTTCCTTTTTCGCTTAAAAATTAAATTATTGATCAAAGATTTGTGATAACCATTGTCCAATGCAATTTGCTGAAATTTCTCAACTTCGTTGTTATAATTTTGCGGGCTCAGAGGGACGTTGAATAATCTATGAACTAGACTATATAAATAATCTAATATAAATTATTTCTTATCAATAGCCTTTAGTTTCAATTCATTTTTATGATTCCAACGATATCACATCTCTATAATTATTGTAACTATTGTTGTTTTCAAATGGTTCACTCAGAAACTTTCGAAAGAAAGCTCATTCAAATGTCGAAACGTCGACATGAAGAATGACAACATCACATGAACCTTATTTATCGATGAAAATGGGATTCCAAACTTGTCGGGTAGTTCTACCTTTCGCTACATTTAAGTCACATTTTATTTTCATAAGAAACATTCCGGTTGTAATCTTCCAAATTTTTCTATTGTTCAGTTTTGTCGTGATATGTCATTAGATTTCACGAAACTTTGACGTTGTTCCGAAGCGTTGTAATCGCGTAGGCTATTGTTAATATAACGGCAAGATATTGCGGGTCGTGTCCTAGAACGTTTCGAAATAATGACGCATGAGAATCTGAGACTTTGTCATCTCAACGGTTGACATCGAATGCCTAAATGCCGTTAACGAATGAAGTTAATGACAGGTATGTAACGTACAATTATAGTGTCTATTATACAAACTGGTCGAAAACTGAATCTATCGTCGGGTTCTTACATTAGCTTCATCACGAACCTAGAATCTAACATTATCCATGGAATATGAAAATTACACTCCGTTCCGGGTACAAATCTTGTTCTACACTCATTCATCGAAAAATGCACTACCCAATTTACATCATACAGCTGCACTCGAACCGAACTCAATACGGGAGGGAACGGTAACGATTATAGTCTCAAGGAAGAAGTCCTAACATTCCTTCTATGTTCAATACTTGTCGATAATCTACCGGCCGTTGGCTCATTGTGGAAGCATATAGGGTGAATATGTAGCGGTGATTTCGCAACTTCTTTCAATAGATTCTGAAATAGCACCGACATAGTACTGATATGGAGTAAGAACATATTCCCGCAAACATTGGGAAAAACTGGCATTGCATCCTTCAACAAGAAGTATTGGGTACTGGGCAACTTCCTTGGAAGCAAATGCAGTACCTTCGGGTATGCTGACGAATTTGTGGTAAATCTTTCAGGATTTTAGGATTTTCAGGATTTAGGATAACACTCCTAAAGATTTAGTTTGTGCTGACACTTGTTTTTATTTCGAAAATAACTTCATTGAACCTTATCTCGAATTCTGTTTCAATTTGATGTCGGTAGAATAAGTTTATGAAATCATAATGATATGAAATCTAATGTATGGCACAGATAATATTTTGATAGCAAAATTGCAAACAACGCTTAGAAACTTCAGCAAATAGCGTTGGACAATGGTTTCGACCAATCTTTAATCACTAATTTAATTTCTAAGCAAAAAAAGAAATTAGAACGCAACCAACTAACCAAATTGAACCCATTACCTTCAAATACTTCAATGATAGTCAAAAGTTTCAATTATCATCCATCCATCATTTTTTCAATATCATGAATATATAGGATTAATAACAGGTGAGAAACGATTCGATTATCGTACGATGTAGAATATGGAGCATAGATTTTATTCCAGAACTTTTATGAACTCTTGGTATAACTGCTTCAATTGGATTTTTGGAATCAAATTGAGCAGAATTATAACTGTTTCAATATCATGAATATTTTAAAATACAAAGGGCACAATTGTATTTTATTTTATGGCTGTAATGATAATAAAATGAACCTGTATGCTGGTATGCCATTCAAGAGTTGAGTGCCAATACTGAATGGTGGAAACCGTAAGTTCTCGATAAGCAATAAACACTCTGAACAACAAAGAAATGTGTAGCTTGTAATGCTTACATGTGTGACGTTTCTGCCCTGTCGGATTAGTTTACGGTGATGCGGGAACTTTTAGGAGCAATTTACTGTTATTTCATTCATATACGCAACACTTGAGTTTTACGATTCGGTATACACAGGAGTATTGTTAGTTGAATCTAGTCAGTTGCTTTGCATCGCTTCACAGGGTAGATAAGTAAAACACTACCAAGTGTTTAGAAGGTTGGACCAAGTAAGGTCTATGTGCGATGCGCTCACCTTCCTTGTACACAGTTAAGCAGAATGAAGTAACCATTCAAAGTGACATTTCACAATTTAAGTGGTCATGCATTTGACAGTTGTCAAAAGCGTTTGCGAGAAATGTAAGCTAAGTTTCCAATATGGAGCGCTGGTTAAATATTCAACGATCTTGCATTCGGAGGCGGTTATAAATCTATGTCAGACCCGTCCTGTCTTTGACGAATCTTGATTCATCTATTAAATCTGCGGAATGAAGGCTTTCTTGAAAATCTTCCGTCATGTGGATTGCCGTTTGCTACCCAGTTCTCTCTCAGATAGGTCACTCCAATAAAACGCATTTCAACGCTGGAGTTCCACAAGGATCCCTCTTGTCACCAACTTTGTTTCTGCTCCAAATCAGCGATTCATTGGGAGTGACCTCCTGTCCTGTTCACAGCTTTACACATGATGGTACACTTCACTCCGCTTTCTCATCCAGAGACCCTACATCATATAATGAACTGAATCTGACAGAGATTTTGAAATAGGTATCCTATGATCTATTAGCATTTGATGTAAAACTCATGCTTGTATTCTCTCCAGGAAGGTGAATCCCACTTTCCCTAATATGATGATGTCAGTTACCTAGTCCTATGAAGTCGCCCATGTTTGGACTTCACGTCTCAAATATACGCTGAAGCTCCTAGATTCTATTCAGAAGATAACTATAGATATGACTGGTGATGCCATACTTACAAGGAGGAGATTTCTCCCTCTATGTTTCCATGGTTACTGCCTCAGATATCTCCTCTGTTACGTCACTACCAGCTATTTCAGACAACCTTATACGTTTCAAGAGTATATGTTTTATTATAATATTTTATTGTCAGATGAAATGTCAAAATCGTTGACATAAAGAACTGATGAAACCTTCCTTTCCTGCTACCGCAGATTATTTCATTTAATGTAACCTTATTAATTGAGGTTTACGACCCACAAATCTTAGGAATATCCTTGATGATACATTGAAAGTATGAATCAGCACAACGGTACATCAGGCGTTGGTGTCTTCAAACAGTCCAACTATTGATTAGTCATTCGTAGGAGATTCTAGTTCACTCTAAATTCGGATTTAGTATATTTCCAATATTACGTAACTTGACCGACATAGATTTACAAAACCGTTGGGAATATAACTGCTGACCAAATTATACAGTTTTAACCTTGTTTCATGAATAACTGAAAGCGATTAACTTTACTACTCATATATTTCATTCATTCTCGATCGGAACGTGATTCCTTTGCTCTTATTACGCTAGCATTATTGTCGGATTTTTTCTCGTGTTGCTCCAAATTAAATTTTATTTTGTAAAAGCACAAAAGGATTAGTCCGAGCACGTTATTCAAGTTTCTTTGAAACGAAAGGATTTACAAGTTGAATTTGACTTTTTCGATAGATTATTATGAGCGTATAAAATCGCTTGTTCGTGGACAAAACCATTCTAATAGGTGTTGAATCAGATTCCAAAGCACTAAAAACATTATCCGTACGATTGTCTCTTATCGAATGTACAGACTTTGTAGGGTAATTAAGTAAGTTGTAGACGACTGTAAAACTAACAGTAACACTTTCAGATATCAAGATCGCGATAGCTAGAATTATTAGTGTCAATGAGAAGTGTAACTTCAATAAAATGAAAATTTAAGATTTGTTTCATTTATTATGAATGAATTAAATTTTATGCAAATAGAATTACAAAAAGGTTTATAATCAAATGTTTGCTTTACGTTGAGTAATCATATACTGAAGTCTATGATAGTATTCTATAAAACAAAAGCATTTCGCTGCCCCGACAGAAGGCGCCTCCAGGAGCAGATTGCCAGGAATTCGAATATGAGCCCTGAAACGCATGACATTATTCCTCCTCCATGAAATCCAACTTCAATGAGAAAGTTGAACGGCAGCTAGGTCTATCTCCTCTTGCTGGCTCTTCATTTCTGGAGGCTTAACAAATTTACGGAGTCACTTGCATTGAGAAAAAAACGAAGAACATGTTCTGTGAGGATAACTTCTGATTCCTGGCTTAGCGATTTTGTCTGTACCAGTTCTCTTGATCCTAGCAGGAAAGGACTATGTGTGTTCTTATCCTCGACGATTTGCTGCTTGAAAACTTGTTCAGGATCTTCGATAGACTGTTCCACTGAGGGTTGTTTCTTCCTCAACACAATCAACTGGTAGAAAGTTCGTTAATCGTAGATACGACAATCCAACCGATCGATTCGTTTGATTCCGAACTATCCTACCGACTGCGCCAATTAGCTTATTTACTCTTCGTTTTTTGTTTTAAAATATATTTCATTCAAATAGAATTATAAAGGATTTATATTTATAGGTTTGCTTTACGTTGAGTAATTATATACTGAAGTCTATGATATATTCTACAAAACAAAAGCATCTCGCTGCTCCGATAGAACTAACCTCCGGAAACAGATTACCAGGAATTCAAATATGATCCCTGAATTGCATGATGACATAATTGATGACAGGGATTTTATATATGCAATATAACTTCATTTACATCTCAGATATTCATATAATAGATTATTTGTTCAGTCACATTTTTCATGATTCTCATACACAGTTGTATTTCGACAACATACCATGTTATATTTAATTTCATGAATCGTTGCACTGCCGCATTGGAGATGAGAGTTCATAGCTGTCGAAACTAGATACATCAATAATAATGTGGTAAGATTAGGAGTGATATTGTCAAGTCAGTCGAAGGTTTTAGGACCGTCAGTTTGAACTAATAGAACAGGAGGTAAAAAATAACTCGGTGTTACTCTTGATGGTAGATTAAATTGGAAGTCTCCCATAGAATCTAAAGCGTTAACTATCAAGCACGTTGTTTCTTCTACGTCAGCTTAGACATATTTCAAATCAAGTCACCTTAAGAACATTGTATTTCTCACTGTTTCAGTCTCATATAGGTTACGCCATTTTACTATGGGGAAATTACACTGCTGCTAATGCAATTTTACCCAACAAAATGAAAAGCAATAAGAATATTAGGAATTTCAGGGTATAGAGATGTAGACCTTTATCCATATAACTCATCAAATCAAAATGTTAAGGATGAATAAGTTCAAAAATCTTTTTGGTTAATAATAGTTTGTATTCCACTGATGGATACCATGAACATATTTCAGGTGCGATAAATTTCCTTTGAGGACATGCTACTTACGTAGAGCTTTACATTATAATTAATTTTTCTTTTTTAGAACAGTGTTCAGTATGTATGTATTTCTACTTTTTTACTCTTACATGTTATGATGTGCTATGAATATGCAAATGTATATGATAAAGTCAAATAACCTATCTAGATAGGTATCTATCTATCTTTAAACCGTCAATTATATTCTTTCTATAGCGTGACATCTTGAACACAGATTACTGAATACGATCAATTATTATTGATAAGTTGGAAGTTTCAGAGTGTGTTTATTGCATGTAAATTGAAAGGAACAGCTGTGCTAAGTGAATCAATTAGTGCTAGTGAAGGTAGCAAACACTGTTTTATTGTGTTTATGATTTATAAGGAAAGGTCTAGCTCATCATGAACATTCACGTTTCAATTTGCATACATCACAATCACAAGTGAAACTCGCAGAAGAAGGCAATAAAAGCATTCTAATAGGAAATAAAACATTATTTATTACGAACGCATCGTAAATCTGACCAAATAAATTTACATGAAAATGGTGGGTATTTGAAATTACCGTTATTGATTTATGCCTTTACCGGGTGTTCTTCAATGCAATATCTACGAACTCTTTTTGAATTGCGACCTCTTAGTGTTTATTCGCGAAACTTGTAGTCGTGGATACGTAAGAGTTGTGTCGTAATATTTTATAATAATTACAGATCAAGTTGCTGGTTCTGATCAAATTTGATGTACACCATTGTTTGTTATAAAGGACCTATGAATAAGACTAATGGCGTTGGAATATCTTAAATGGAACGTTAATAAACTATAGAAGAGTACACACTATGGATACACTACGACACTATAAATACGAAATGTTCACCCTTATCCATTAAACATACCCTTAAAGTACTGAGGAAATTTCAGCTACCAAGTAGTCATCATCAGAGTCAACAAAACTATAAATCAAAATGTGCCCGTTCAAATACTATTTGGGGATAATAATGCAAACAACATCAGAACATATCGCTGTCGAGTCCAAAACTGTATTGTTGCGAAATTAAATAGAATCAGCATGATGGAAATCCATTCTATTAAATATACTAACTTTAAAACTTTGATCACCACTTATTCAATATAAAATAATAGTTATGCTGACACAATAGCTCCTTCAAACAATGATTATAAAGTAATAATTTACTACAAAATAGATAATCTAATATATAACTTTGATGTTACGATAGACGGTTGGTGGAATTTCACTCATCGAAGGATTAAACGATAAACTGGTAGGAAACGAAAAATCTAATCATACAAATTTCGCAAGGGAGAATTATTGACTATTTGTTGATCGTTCAATATGATGCCGGGCTTCTTATATTGTTTAATTTGTAGAAATTGTAACCAATTATTATTTATTACTTTCATTGTGAATGTGTAAAATCTTAAAATTATCATTGAAGTTATGGTTTTCCACAATTGCATGTTCTACAAAGGTTGAATCAGATTTATGATGATGATGAAACTGCCTATGGTCTTTGATCCATTTTTTGAAGGTTCTTCCTGTCTGACCAATGTATTTTTCAGGATAAGACAGACGTGTCAGCTTGTAAACTACACGTTTGTCTTCATCGGATGATTTATATCTTCATTATTTTTGGCAATATTAGCTAAATTATTCTGCCTTTTATACGTTACGTCAATGTTTGGAGAAACGTCGGCTAACTTTAATCGTGTCACGGAATCCATCCGGAAGCCAAGAATTTTGAAGATTAGCTATCCGCGGAAGTCCACTATTTAAGTTACGTCAATACTTGAATTACTACAAATTTTTTAAATTTTTGTAGTGGTTGGACTCATATATGTGATATCAACATAAGACTACTTTTGTTTTATTGTATGAAACACTGAGTTGATTGCTAACTTGTATCCTTTCTATATAGGATCTGAACTATTAGACTATTAGTCTCTTTGTCAAAATTATCGTTTGACATCGATACGTTGAGAAGTCTGTGTATGAAACTATTGTAGGCTGTCATGTCGAAATGGATGGTAAATGAATGGTTTGGAGTATTGTGATGAATTGAGGTCAGGTGGGCTTACGAAATATTGAAAAATAAAACTTGTTATTAATGTTCTTGATGTTAAAATTCAACAAACTGATGGAATCTTCTTCTTTCATTTCAATTGTGAATTTAATATCCGGATGAATAATTGTATTTAGGAATGCTAGGAATGTATTCAATTGTGTCTGCTGTCAATTTGTGATACATGATCTCATATGAAATAATTACTTGATTTCATAAATAATTAATAGAAACATATAGAAATATTTTAAGTTCTTATTTCTTAACTGTTTCGTAATACCTGACATTCATTTAAAATAAATATGTTTATGTTTTACAAGAGCGTTCGTTGTATATGATGAGATATGAAAAAGTTTTAAGAATAATTACATTCCTTTATTACATGCGTGTGCATTGCTTATTACTCAGAACTACAAATTAAACACCCAGACTTCATAAGTGGTATTCTTTTCATAATCTCATCAGCCGAAATCGAGAACTGTACCGGGACTTCAGCTTGAAATTCTCGCTCTCGAAATATAAACTGTCCGTAAAACTGTTGCACTCATGCGAATCATTAGTTCCAATGCTATTGTGTTATATTGCAATGATTATCTCAATATTCATGTATTAAAAATAAAATAATAAATGAAAAAAAATATTAAAAAATTTTAAACAAATATTTAAGATAAAATTTATAACTTTGATATCACAAGGATATAGGCATTGAGAAACGAACCTGATCCGTATCCACTTTATATCTATCCTGACTTAAACACTTCCTCCAAAAACAGTTTGAATTTCCCTATACTCATTATAACGCATAGTAGTTGGAATAGGCTATTCAATATAATGATAATGGGTCGACAGTTTGCAATTATCAAAAATTTTACATCAATTAGTACCTTGAAAATGAGTTTCGAAAAAAAATTGTTCACCGGTGGTCCCCACTAATATAGAGCAAATAGTCTGTAATTACAGCTATCCATGCAGAAACAGCTAAAAACCTGCAATTAATACTCCATTTAAGATAATCTACGTGCCCTTATTATCAGTAAAACTACCGCCTCCGGAGAACGCATGGTCGTAATAAAATTATCGAATGCGTTAGATGCCTTGAAGGTACATGTAGGTAAACAATTTATAAAAATACTTGCATGGTGTTTAAGCTAATTATCTATGCGTATAATTCTTTACCTCGGGGATTATGTGAATTAAGTTGCACAAGTCAAATTCTTACAGTAGCAAATTACGAAAATTCCGGAGGACGTGTTTGAACTATTTGTCGAGGCTTGTACCGTAAAATATTTATTGCCATTTAGATCAACTGACCAATTACATTGAGTTATTTCTTCTCTTCATCGCGTCAAATGAACTTGTGTTTGTAAATTGTATAATGAGTTCATTGTTCATTACATGATTTTATCAACTCACAATTCGAAAATTGAAACTTAGTTCCGTTGCTTTGATGTTATACTCATTTTTGATGACAATATAATCAGATTCGTCCCCTGGCCATTTTCTACTCTTGTTAAACAACTCGTCTTAATTTTGGAATAAGTAGAAAGTTTTAGATTAAAATATAGTTTTTTCTTATTCAAAGTAACAGAGGAAGAGATAGTTAAAACTGCTAGTCTTCCAAAAAATAAAACTAGCTCTGGTTATGATGAAATACTCCTATCAGTTTCAAAGAAGGCAATTATGAATATAGTGAGTCCATTATGCTACATTTTGAACAGTTCTTTAAGGTGTGGAGTTTTTCCTCACTCTCTGAAAACCGCGTTGATAATACCGCTACAAAAAAATGTAATTTATATATGATTTGAAATTTGCTAGGTAGGGCCCGATAAGAAACATTTAAAGCGCAGCGAGCGAAGTGGTTTGGCATTCACTCAAATGGGATAATGCTACATCCGGTTTTTCTCAGCCGACTTTCTAACGATGACCTGGAAATTATATATATATAACTAGAACTTCAACTCAGCATATTCGCGAACAATGGTCTACTCAATCGAATCCTCCAATGTCGAAAATTTCACTCAAGTGAACCGCGAAGTAAACAATTTACATCAACTTTAAATCATTTTCAAACTGAGTTTCCACACGATATGCAAATATATGCAAATGAAGGGTTTTAGTGCTAAAATCAATATCGATCACCGTTGACCCTATCGATCGAGTAGCAAATAATTTTACTGGATATTTTATCAAAATTGATAGAACCATGTATCAAAATTCCGAAAAAATTCTCATGAAAATAGTATTTAAATTAATTTATTCTCGACTCCGACAGTTCCTGGCTGATGTTGAACAAAACTATTAATAAAACAACCTTTAAATAATTGATAGGTAATCACGAAGGTTTTTACCAGTCGCCGTGTATTATGTTTCAGAAAACGGTACATTAGAAAGGAATGCCATCAAATTGTAGAGTAAGTTGCCTCACCAGGTCCTGAATTGCGTAATTAAATGTGGGAGCATCCTCAATGTTATACAATCTGACATATCCTCATAATCAAAATGACAACATTCAGTTCGAAAACCATAGCAAAACACTGTAATTAATTAAATGTAACGCGGAAATTCACGAAGTTAGTTCCAGTGTCTAAAATTTATCACAAATAGTTGATGGTATAACGCTATAATTGATCAAGATGTAAAAACTAATGTCGAAACTGTAAACGTGTGACCAATTGATAATTAAAAAATGCCGCAATCTCCTATTTGTAAACAGCATTTGTTTTTATAGTAATTCTTCAGGCGGATAGATTCGTTACGGATAAGTAAAAGTTTTATGTGGCATTTAATAAACGAAAAGTGCCCCACTTCTAACAACAATAAGGATAAAAATAACAACGGTAAATATTAGCAATAACAGTTTACTTCAAATAAATACCGGCTTCTTCATATAATCGTACTACCTTTGTATGGTTTCCGTTAATGTTTCATTCGCATTTGAATTATTATTTTCGGAAGAATAATTCAGGAAAATTGCTCTTATAAAAAGATGTTCTACCAATCAGTTCTTTCATAGCATTCATCAATGATTCCGAAACAACTACAAACTGCGAGATATATTGAATTGAAAAAAATATATTTGTGGTAGGTCGTTATAAAAATATTAAATTAAGGCTAAAGTATGAATATTCAAACTAAGCTAGATCCAGAAAGGGATTTTTTGAGGGCTACGTTGATACTTTAATTCAACACATGAGGAAAGGATTGATCACCTGAAATCGGTGCAACGTGTTGAGAAATCAAGAGAAGCCTCAGAAATGGAAGTTAAACATGAAAAATTTAGTATAGCAGTCCGTGCTTTGCTGAAAAGTTGGAGGAAGTATAAAAAATTGTTGCTCTAATAAGTTTGTAATCTTATGTATCATGAAGTACACAATTGGAGATGCTTGTACCATTGCAGGAATATGGCATAAAACACAAACTAGCAGGGGTTAGAGGAGTGGAGAAACCGGCGATTCATAACATTCATAACAGATTATGCAAGAAGAATGAGGAATAATAATTATTAATATGGAATTATGATGAACATGAAACATGCCGCACAACAAAGTTTTTTTTCACAATACACGTACACCCTGCCATCGAAATAAAAATAAGGGCTATTATTAAATAGTGCCTGAAAAACGATCAATTAGACTTGTACTTGAAGATGACACGCTGGTGTCGAAACTATAGTCAACATTTGTTTCTACAATATATGTGATAAAAAATAAAGTAAACGTGTTTTATTTTTTATTTAATTATATCAATACTACAAAAGAGCTACCTGGTATATAACTTTAATGATAATCCTAGGTCAGATGGTTATTCGAATTTTACCTTATTGGGCTTAACCCATTGAGGTATTGAACCACAGATTGGTAACAAACGGAAAATCCAATTATCCAAATTTCACGAAGGAGAATTATTATGTATTTGTTGATCGTTCAATAAGATATGGGACTCCTTATATCTATTAATATCTAGGGATTCTAGCAAATTTGATTTACTACTTTCATTCTGAATGTGTAAAATCTTCAAATTACCCACGCTACGTGAATATACCGTGATATCAAAAATTATCTCGGTCAAAGGTGGTTGTGGAATCTAAAACGTCTGTCTTACTTCAGGTTTGAAATAATTATGTCACTGTCACACTGACATCATCAATAACCTACAAATTTCATACCTATTTATTTGAGTTGTAAAACAATAATGAACTACAAATTAAAAATTATCTTGGTCAAGGATGGATGTGGAATCTAAAACGTGTGTTTTACTTCACATTTTTGAATATATTTTGTTGTGTCAGAATCTGTTAAGTCATTGTGCTGAAATTTTCTAATCCAGTTTTTGAATCATGCCTCTTACCACACAGCACAAAATTTTCATGATTGAAGCCTCTTTTCGAACGGGTGCGCTAGTTAATGTGCATCGAACAAAACGGGGGACATTTCCAACGATTACTGTAATTTAGTTTTTCTCGTTACTAAAACCGTTATTTCATAATTGGTAGTTCATTATTGTTTTACAACTCAAATAAATAGGTATGAAATTTCTAGGTTATTGAAGATGTCAGTGTGATAGTGACATAATTATTTCAAACGTAAAGTATGACACACGTATTAGATTCCACAACCACCCTTGACCAAGATAATTTTTGATATCCCGCTACAAATTACTAAGTAGTAATTTTAGTAGTGGGTGGCCTCATATATGTGATACTAACATATGAATAGTTTTGTGCAGAAGAAAACTATTATAATAGCTCTGTTCTGAATAGATCTAATAGCTTCAGCGTATGTTCGGGAGCTGAACTCCAAACATGTGCTTTGTAGATTATGAGGAGCTGCCGGGATGTAAAGTAGCTCTTGGCACGGAGTGGGAAACAAAGTTCATGTGAAGTGTTTTTTGAAATAGACCTGACATAGTCCTACCATGAGTGTGCTGCTATTGGTGGTTATTTGAAGAAAACTGAAAATAGGCTTTTTTCACCACAAGTTGCTAATAACTCAGGGCAAAAACAGACCAGAACGCCTTTCAGAAAGGCGTCAAATTCGTATAATATTATATTCCGTATGCTCATATTGAAAAACTACGAGACCGGTTTGTCGAAGTGTCATTGCTATGGAAAGGAAAAGCGATCTAGCAGGCAGATATCCTCAACAGTGTTGATTACTTGTCAGAATAACTGAAACCAACGGACAAAACCTTGTGAAAGAGTCGGAATTGCGATGAAAAACTATAGTGTAAAACTTGTAACATTGAATATGCTGAAGAAGGAATTGTCATTAATATAACTGAACATCTCAATCAAAGCAAGTATTTTCAACGAAATGGTTGTGTGTTAATAAATTACACGCCTTTGAATATCTGTATTCGCCTCTATGAGGTATTAAATATTAGATTAACATGAAGTATAAATATTGGTATTGAATCTTGAATATTCATTGATTTTACGTTGTGGATTTTGCGATGAAAATCACGAACATCCTACAAACATTATTCATATATGAATGTAATTTGAAATTGATTGGCTCGTTGGATAATCATTGTAGAATAACTAGATTTGCCTATTACAACTTATTACATCACAGCAATTTTTGCATGTTTAGTTATATGAATATTTTCTTCCGTAAGGGAACGATTAGAGAGTACATCTCTTGTCGTTTCCATCTGATGAACTTGAATTTCTTCTTATAAATAAGAAATATTCAACCTCAACCACTAAAAATACTCTTAAAGTCCTGAAGACCTTTCGCCTATCAAGTAGCCATCATCAGAATACTAAATTATAAGTCAAACTGTGCCTGTTTAAATACTATTGGGGCGATACTAATGTAAACAAGGGACTACCCTCAATTGCTTTTTCGTTCACATATTTCCATCCCTCTTAAATTACCTAGATATTAGTATGTATTATGTTCTAAAAGTGATAAACTTTCTCGAGAATTGGTGCGACCTGAATTCAAAATATGTTAGGCTAACGCTGATTTTTCACCATTATTTTTCTTAATATTGGCAAAATGTTCCTTATAACGAGTTGAAATGTTCCTTCTAGTTTGACCCACATAGCATTTTGAACACGACTCACAATTAATTTTGTAATTCCCGGATTTGTCGAAATCGGAAAATTCATCAAAGGTGTTGCCTAAACGGTGTTTTAGCTTGTTCTTACATCTATAAAATGGTTGTATAGCAAATTTAGAAAAGAAATTTATTAATTACTGAAGGATGATAAGTGAAACTTTCAAATTTTATGAAGTATTTGAAGGTGATGGCCCAATGTGGTTAGTTCGCTATGTTCCAATTTCATTTTTTGTTTAGAAATTGAATTATTGATCAAAGATTTGTGGTAACCATTGTCCAACGCAAAGTGCTGACTGTTCTCAACTTTGTTGTTATAATTTGGTTGACTCAAAGGGACGTCCAATAATCTATGAACTAGACTATTAAACGGAGCAATTTTATATCTAAATGGTGTAGCTGATTCTGCCGGGGTGTACCTTTTTGTTTGGGTCGGTTTTCAGTGGATAAGGGAGAATATTTCTTATTTATAGTGTTATAGTATATACACAGTGTGAACTCTTTTATAGCTTGAATTCCGTCGTTTCATTAAAAAAATTTGGTGACTCAAGACTAGGTTATTTTGAGTAATCTACTGTTTTACATAGATGAGATGAACTACTATTTCATGCAAAACTGGACAATTCGTAGTTGTAAACAAGACTACTAGTCTTTTGTTGATGACACTCAGCTGCATCTTTCATATGACCCATCTAAATCTGTGGATACATCTAATCCTATCAATGATGATCTCATGTCCTTAGAACACAATCTGACTTTGATCCCGAGCAAATGCTGCCATATCATCTTTACTTCTGGTCCGATGGCTAATGCGACGGAAGATACTGATATGCGGCTTGAGATTCGGTTCTGAAAGCTCCAAATAGCGCTAGGAATCTTGGAGTGATATTTGACTGCAAACTACGCTTCGAGGAGTATATAACGTTATTGGTTAAAAAGTCCTACCTTGCCTTAAGACAGTTGTATAGGCATAGGAAAACAGTAAGTTTTAAGTTGAGGAAAAAACTTTGTGAATGTCTAGTGTTACCTATCCTTAACTACGGCTTAGTTTTGTATATCACTTGCTTGCTTCAAACTACTAAATATCGCCTTCAAAAAATACAAAATTACTGTTGTAGATCAACAATCTAGGCTGGCTCAGGATCGAAAATTTGTTCAGATATCATATGAGCTCGTTGCTCTTTCTTGTACTTTTCACCTCAACTCCCCCGTACCTTAAAAGTAGACTAATATATAGGAGAAATTTGCATGACCGCTGCATACGTTATAATTGCAACTTAGACTTGCCAAAATTTCGTCTTGCTTGGTCAAATAGATGTTTCACCTACAATGCAGTCAAAATATATAATTCTATACCTCCTGCGTTCAAAATAGGTTCAAAAGTTTTCTCTTAAATCGACGCTACTGGACTTGCAAAAAGAATAATTGGCTATATATTGCAGTTTGTAAAGTATTTTATTCACTATTGCATAAATCTATTTCTTTTCTATGTAATAAACTTTAGATTGTTAGATTATTATTTTTTTTTCTTGGTAGTTTAAAATTCGATAAGTAAGTTTATACTGTTTTTCAAGTATTCCTCTTCATTTTATTTCTGTTAGAGGTTAAGTATGAGTAACATAAGCTAAACTTCGCCTCTCTATTTTTTTATTGTATTTTCTTTTTACTTTGTACAAAATAAAGGCAATTTACTATTATTATTATTATTATCATTGGTAGACGATTTTAATCGAGAACATGATTTGTGGCCATATGTATTATGTTTATTAAAAAATAGCTTGAGCTTTTCTAGAGGACAATTTCATCCAAATGTTAGATAACAAAGCTATAGCGGCTTATAATTTCCAATTTTCTTTCAAGATTGTTTCAATTAGCATGATTAATCTTAATGTATTGTATATCTGCGTCATGTGTGACATCGTTCGTTATAACTGGAATTGTGGCCGTAATGTTCTGTATCAACTTGTGTTGTCTAGGAAGTTTGGAAACTGATATTCTGTTCCAGTTCTATTGTCTACCAAGTTTATGGTGTATTATATTCCTTACTTTACCGCGTCTTTATATAGTTCATTAACGTTTGTTGAACAGTGTGGCATTTCTGAGTGTTTCACCGTTTCACACGAAATCCTCTCTAATTCCTTATGTTTATGACTTGGTTTTGAGAAATAACTGCATAGTTTACTGGTTTGTAGTAGTTATGATAAGTTACTTGTGGGGCAGTTGTGAATTCTCCCCTGAGGTTTAATGGAATGATCCTCGAATAGTCATTGTAACTGTTATTATATTTTATCTCCCGTGATATACAGTGTGTGAACTTCAACACTGTAAAGATTTCTGTAACAGCTGAAACTTTTCCAAACCTTATCGAGTCATACATTTCCAACAATTAGTCTATATTCGAACAATAGTTTGATTTAAACATTATAAAGAAATAGAAATTTAATTAATTAAATAATCGCAAATTTCTACGTATTTTTTTTAAATTTTGAAAATTGTGGGTAGTTCAAAGCATTGCTATTATAGCATATTTGTTGTATCTTATGTTATATTACCATGAAAAAAATATTGATGTCATAATGTCATTTTCAAATAACCTAACGTTTTTCCATGATATGACAGACATTTCACTAAATTTATCAATTTTTTGAGTTTATATTCATAATCTGTGAAGTTGAAAACTCCAGAGCTCCAATGTTCTCTAATAAATAACAGATATGTGTATTTGTTGAATATACATCTTTTCGAAACTAGTGCTTCTACGTGAGTGCCATTTATGATATGAATTTTTTTACAATAAATTCTTAATCAGCAACCCCAAAAATTTCCGGGGTGTGATCTTCAACAAAAAGTCACAAATAGTTATCGAGTTATATATATTCGATATTGTTGTACAAAAATTGAATCCATTGAGAGCTGCTTCCGGTTTTACCCAAGCGCTTTCTACATTTTGGTATGTTTGACTCTATATTCGAGACCAGCGACTCGAATAACCTGATAGGTGTGATTCTGGCCAAAAAAGCGTTAATGGTTTTTGAGTTATTCAATTTGTTTATCAACTTATTTATCTGTTATTTATTAGGCGGAAGAATGCATTTGTGCATTATGTTATGTAAGGCTAACTTAAGGCATTGCAAAAGGTTCCAGGAAAAAAAATTGTATCTCAATTTTTCTTTATTCGACCTTTTTTTGTACATTTATTGACTCGACTACATAGTTAACAAAATTATAGTCAAGTTATTGTTTCTATAAGTGATAAAAAACAAAGTAAAAAGTGATTTAATATATCAAGATGATAAATTATCACAAAGTAACGACTTCCACTATCGATTTTGATTTTTATCTCATTAATGACTACACTACCACTTTTGAATCTCTCAAGTCCAAGTTGTATATTGTACTTTTTCAAGTTTTCATTCCCAACATCCTCAAATTCGCCAGAAATCTGGCCAATTCAACGTGTCTCCCGATTTTTGGAAATTATTGTAGCAAATGTTTCCACGCTATATTGAAGTTTAGAGCTTGTCGACCTTACTGAAATACGTTTGCAGTTCTGAAAAATTCCGAGAGATAACAAATAGCGCTTGGAATATTCCAAGCCTATGCACCCAATAAATCTCGCGGTGACTAATGAGATCTTTGGAGTGTACGATTATGTTAATCAGACTCTATAGTTTAATGTATTGGTGAATTCCTTTATGGTGAATGTGATTACCAAAGTTAATGAGGCCTTGCACAATTCGAATACTTGCTATATCCTTGGTCGGAATCAATGTCACCGTTCCTACAAGATGCTGCCAACGGTAGTTAACTTGGATGGAGTGCAATTTTATCGGTGCTGTCGCTAGGAATTGCCAGATTGTATTTACGATATACGAACATTCCCTTAAATCCTCGCCACACTATCTCATATTATACATACATATATCTCGAATCAACCTGTTATGTGACCGATAAGAGCCTGGATTCCATGGAATAATTTTTGTGTCAAAGATTTATATTTTCAACACATTTGCATTTCGCAACACCGATAGTATAGATCACGATGTTATCTGCATCGACCCGACTGCGAAAATGAGAGCTCATCTAAATCAGACGAACCTATTCAGTTTTGGGGTCAGTGTCGGCCGCCTATACAATGTGAAATATACAAAACAGCTTATCGGATCCGTTAGTAAAAGTATCACTGAAGAATCCCAAATTTACCACGTTTTTCTTCGATAATTTATGGCAGTACCGGCCATTTATGTAAATTAGCATATACAGTTGAAATTCATTATCTGGTTCCTTTTAATTCATTTGAAGAATTTCAAGTTCTTGATTAATTTGAATATTAGCTTAACGGTGTGTTCTTTATAATTCTTCTATTGGCCTGAATTCGTATCGACCGAGATCAAAATTCGAAGTAATTAGCACTTTTTGTGTAGGTCATCTTCACACCTTTCATTTCCCGAAGTAAATGCACTCATGGTTATGATGATTAGAAATAATCTAGCGAGAGATGTTTTGTATATTATATGCGAATTCTATTTTATTCTATTCAAATTTCAACTGATAATTCAGAAATCCTGTTGGTTCCTTCAGTATTCACTGAGAACTGCACTTTTTTCAACAATTAAAATTGTACTAAGATTGGAACAGTGGATAATGTATAATGAATAATTTCATTGCATAATCATTTTGTGAAGTCGTATCTTCTACATTGCAGCCCAAAAGTAACGAATGAATTCATTTTCTACGTTAGTTAGTTGTTATATAATTGGGGGCAAGATTTTTTGAATGACCCATGATTTAGTTTTTTTATACTTGGACTATAAGAGAGGGAAACCTATAATGTTCAGAGAGCATCGTGTGAGTCAGCGGTGGAATGTTGGAAGATGAGGTCTTCTCAATTCTTCTTGAAAGTTTGGAGGTTATAGGCATAGGGAAAGAACTCACTGGGTAAAGAGTTCCACAACTTCGTTGTTCGATAGATAAATGAAGTCAGGTATAGGAATCTGGAATCTCTCGTGGTGGAACAACAGACGACCTTTTCTAGAGAGGTCAATAAATTCGTGTGTAAAATCATCAATCAGACGAATAGCTCTCTTCTGGATAGAATCCAAGAGCTTCAGCGTCTGTTTGGGAGCCGCACTCCAAACATGTGAACAGTACTCCAGGGCATGTCGAATTTGTGCTTTGTAGATCATGAGGAGCTGCTGGGATGTGAATAGTTCTTGGCACAGAATAGGAAACCAAGTTTTTGTGAAGCGGTTTTCGCAGTAAACCTCACATGATTATCACATGAGAGGGTGCTATTGGTGATGATCCCGAGCATGGATATGGAAGATTTAAAAGGAATAGTTGTACCTGACATCATCATATTAAGGATCGTGGGATACGGCTTCCTGGAAATGACGCAAGCTTGAATTTTGGTTTCATTAAACTGTACTAGATTATCAGATCCCCATTTCAAAATCTTTGCCAGATCTCCTTTGATTTGCATCAACCTCTCTTTGTTTCGCTCCACTGGCTTCATTGTATGGTATAAGGGCTCTAGATGAGAAGCCGTATGAAGTGTGCCATCATCTGCAAGATCGTTTATATGGAGTAGAAAGAAAGTTGGTGCCAACGTAGATCCCTGTTTAACACCAGCATTGATAGCCATTGTATCGGAAGGTACTCCGTCAACCACCACATGGAGTACATCACTCCATCTGAGAGAAAACTCAATAGTAAACGACAAAGTTGAGGCGGCAAACTATATGACGGAAGATTCAGAAGAAGAATTTGGTGCCAAACTTGGTCGAATGCTTTGGAGATATCCAATGCTACAGCTAGAGATTCCACATTTTTCGCAATCTATTTAGAGATCACAGATAATAGTGCAATGGGTCTATAATTATTAGGAAGGGTTTTTTTTTATTTTTTTTTCGAATTCGTTGAAGTAGCTCTCTTTCAGCTGGAAGGAAACACACCAAACTTGTATGAAAGGGTAAAGAACCTGAAAAAAACTGTAGGTAATTCTGGCACACATTTCTTGAAAATGAAAGGTGGAATTCCGTCCTGCCCCATAGACTTTTTGGTCTTGAAATCAGGCAGATTGCGCCTAACAGTATGCTGACGAAAGACAATTTCAGGCTCATGGCTATCGATGACCGGAATATTAGGATGATCCTTCCCTTGTGGATACGAAGTGGAAGTTGCTGCAACCATTCCAACAAAAATGTTGTCTTCTTTCTTGTTGTGTATTAGCAGTGTGCCATCATCTTTGGTTAGAGGAGGGGATGAACTGGAAGTGAAATTCCTACCAACTACTTTGGCGAATGTCCAAAATAAACGGGAGTCATTCGGGCATCCGATAAGCTTTGATCTTAGTTGGGCATTATATGCCTCTTAAATTCGTCCTGTTCAAAAAAATCAGAAGCTTGGGTAACAACACAAAAATTGGAACATTTGGGAAAAATAACTACTTCAGTAAGTTCTACGTGAAAAACTAGATAAGAATACTTTTTTAATATTTCGCTAAGTTCAAAAGCAACTGAAATACGGAATCCGTTTTTTGTTTTTAAAACTACATTGACATAGTAATTATTGTTCCACACTGCCTACCCTCTTGAAGTGTCATCTAACCATCTATTTGTTGCAAATTGAATGAGGGGGTCAAGTGATAACTCATTTTGAAGAGTATTTAATTGTCTATTCAGAAATTGTTCAATAATTCAATATGAAACTGCCAATGTGATATGCGTTAACTTTTTTTTTGAATGCATCTTTAGTGTTATCTAAGCTGTCACAGTTTTGAACCATGTATTATATTGTTTACTTTTTCCATTATCCCAGTTCCATTCTCATTCTTAATTTTTTATAGCCTTGAATGGAAGATGAACGAATTAAGCACTAATTTGTATGTATCCGAAGAATATAATACAATGTACGCAATTCATTGTTTTATGTTTATAAATAATTGCTGAAGATACGAGAATGCACATAACAACAAGCTCTTATACACGTTATCGCCCGTAACCATGAGAATGCTGCAGCAAGCGGTAGCATGCCATAAAATTATATTTCAATTTTTATCTTATCGTAAATAACTCCCTGGCAAAGTATGGAATTTTTTCTTGTACCTAATTCATTTATTTTTCATGATTACTAGGGGACATACTAGCGTTTTGTGATGAAGATGATAATAAATAGCTTCTACAATGTACTATGTATGCACGCCTTGACTTGATCGATTCTTAAGAGTATATAATAATAACCGCAGCCCGATTTCACTGTGAGAAAATATGGTGAAAAGATGATGGTTCGTATCTCTTCAGAATTATATCGAAAACAATTTATCCTGCCGATAAATTTTACAGGAATAAATAAGAAATAAATTCATATTTATTATTAGCTTTCTCTCAATAGATAACAATGATAAGCCTTCTCTAAACAGTAACATTACAACTATAGTCGAGGAAATAAAGCACTAAAATAGGTCCAGCCTGGCACAGTAAGATGGATTGAGATGCAGTTGTCTGCATTCTATTAGGAAGGTAATTTAGAAATTTTGTGCCGCGTTAGTTTTTTGCGGAAAAAATTTATTGCATTTCTACAGCTAAAAAAGCATTTTTCTGAGTGCACTTTTTGAATAGAAAAAACGGACTCGAAATGGTTTGTCGGGAGTTTTTGGGGTCGCTGATCACGAATATGATGTCCAAAAAATTCCACGAGGGCCCTTTGAACCATCCCTGGGATATACGGGTGTCCTGGCGCTCTGAATATCGCTGAATTTCATTAAAAAATATTTTTTAACGCTTGTCAACTGTTTCGCATGATAATATAAAGGTCGCTAATGATATCATGATATGCAAAAACTCTCCTGCAGTATCTGGGGATACCCGGAGACGGGATATCTACGTCATTTTCTAGAAATTCGCTAATTTTTCTTTATAATGTGTAGCAAATTCTGGCTCTCAGGGGTATTCGAAGTCGTCGATCACGATTATTAGGGCGCTGCAGAGAACAAAATGAAAAAAGAATGGAGGTATTGGAATGTCTTTGCCGAGAAGGAATACATCCAAACGGAGAAGACCATCCGCAACTCCTATGGAGGAACAGCCAAAAGAGAAGAAATAAAAAGGGCCGGAATATCTTGATGACAGATATAAAGATTCGTCCTCAAGATATCCGAACAGATAATATCGGTCAGTGGCCCATATATACTACCAGAAAAACAAGATGCAAGAAACCCATTTGTAAGAAACTTTCATATGGAAAAAAGCTTGCATTGTTTTCGAGACTTTCGTCAATAGAGCTGTTGATGCATTTCGTATCAAATCTGATACATATTGAAATATATTTTTATTTTGCAAAATTCAGTTTCTAGATTTTTTATAGGTTTTTCTTTATTCCATAAAGTGTGTTTAACGTATACTTCGAAGTAATGAAGGGGTTAATATATACAAACATATTTTGGAAACTGTTTTCATTTGTAGCTTTTGTTATACCTGAAGATGGTGCACAATAATAATTCCATAACTGGTAGTATTTATCTACGCTCTCAAGATTGTGAAGAATTAACTGCTATCCGATTTAAATTTGAAATAAGAATAATGATAATGTTAACGACGGCCGGTTTCTGGACGGTGGCCCGCTGCCGATATTTCTGCACGAAGTTCAATTGATTGTCTAGATAAGTGACGCGTACTATCTTGTTCTTTCGATATCATAATCCACATCTGGTATCGTCTAGCACCGTTCACATGATAGAGTCATTGAGCAAAGAGTGCTTTCTAACGAAACCGTATACAGTGCTAATTCCGTTTCAAGTTCCAGAATTCAATCTGAGTTTCAAATCAGGAGAGCGAAGGAGTGCGCTTTGACGTAATTCTCGTTATACGGAATAAATGTATGGGAATTTGCGCCAGTAGCTGCGTATCGTTAATTAAGTAGGTAATAAATTACCTCTTCATTGACGTTTCGGATAACTAGATAGAAGTTTTCGTGAGGTAGCTAATTGAAATACCACTGTACAGTTATATGAACTGAATCGAAAGTGAAAAATTGAAGCACGTTAATTATACTGGAAATAATTGAACGTGTAAATAGTATTCAATTAAATTGCCCATCGAACAATAATTATTTAACAACCAGTTGCATATTAAGTGATATTTATGCGTCACTAGCTATGGATCCAAGAAAATCCACTAAATGAAATTTATTGAGTAACTTAAACGTATTTATAGTACAATCATTTAAAGATTTTATTTCTGAATATCTTTGTACAGTAGATCTTTGTCTGAAAGTTGTTGCAAAATGTTTTTGATGTCCTAAGAATCATTGGTCACCCATCAGTCTCACTATGGGAAATTGGCACAACTACGGTTTTATTAACAAATTGACCGTTTATAAAAAATTTAAATTAACAAATTTTCCAGATCCTAAAAAAATTGTCATTTTGAGACATAATTACCCACTCGGGGGGTTTTTGGGGTCTCTATTTACGATTCCGAAGTAAAAAATAACAGAATTATGCATCATCACCTGGAAATTGGCCAATTGGCACCGGAAGTTGATGATGTTGAACATTTATACCTTTTTCTTGCAAAAGTGACACTTTTTCCACTCCATTTTTTTCCACTGGTATATTTTTCCACTAGTTTTTTCTCCAATAACCTTTTTCCTCTAGTAATGATTTTCCACCAATTCGAAAATAGTATAATTGAAATGATTTGAACAAGTATCATAGCAACGACAGTTTCATACGTTGAACTAACAGTTTGACCTAACATATTGGTCTGACAGTTTTCCCCCCTCCGTGTGGAACATGTACGAGCCCGTGTTACAAAATCTGTCGAGGACCAACAATGTGTCTGAAGGTTGGCGCAACAGATTCCAGGTGGTTGTGGGAAAAAACCACCCTAGTCTTTACGCCTTGCTCCTCGAGCTACAGAAAGAACAAGTAGACACCGAGGCCATGATCCGCGAGCTGAACTTAGGCCACAAAATTGAAAAAACTACACAGCAGTCCAGAGTGGAAAACGAAGAGCGAATAAACAATTTAGTTCGCCAATATGAAGATAGGAAAAGTGGAGGCGAAGTTTTGGAATATTTAAAAGCTGTCGGTCACCATATACAATTTTGATATCCATTTATAAAACTATTAAATGTATTAAAAAATAAACTGGAGGAAAAAATAAACTGGTGGAAAAATGTATTAGTGGAAAAATATATTAGTGTAAAAAGCGGAGTGGAAAAAGCAGAGTGGAAAAAATGGAGTGGAAAAAATGGGTCCCACCCAATGGACTCAATCGATTTTTTTTGAGCTAGCAATCACTATACTGAAACCAAACATGACATGGTTATTCATTATCGCTCGGAAGTGTCCAATGATTCTTAGGATATCAAAAACATTTTGCAACCAGTTTCACACAAAGATCAACTGTACAAAGATATTCCAATAGTTGCCGTTTTCTCGTTTAAAATGACAGGGCTATTATAAATATCTATACGTCCGAGATAGAATGAGCTTTTGATCTTTGCCTTATGCATAATTATTGTCAATTTAATAACGAGTTTTTCACACAAAATGATGGATTAGGGTTCCTCCATTATGTTTTCTTTTGGTAGATATTTTCATGTCTCATATTGAAGAAACTATAATGAGTTCCCCTCTAGCTAAAGATCATATTCATTGATGGTTTAGATATGTAGATGATATATACTATTGATAAGAAATGATCACTTTTATCCACTAAAAACACTCTTAAATTACTGAGGACCTTTCGGCCACCAAGTATTCATCATCAGAGTAAACTACATTATAAATCAAAATGAGCCTGTTTAAATACTGTTTGGGGATAATAATGTAACCCTCAGCTGGAGATAAATCTGAATTTAATAAATTGCTTTATCGTTCATACATTTCCATCCCTTCAAAATTACCTAGATATTTGCCTGTACTGTGTCTTAAAAACAAATAGGTATACTCCGGTGAATTCAGCTACACCATTTAGATATAAAATAGCTCCGTTTAATAGTCTAGTTCATCGATTATTAAACGTCCCTTTGAGCCAGCAAAATTATAACAACGAAGTTGAGGAACTTCAGCAAATTGCGTTGGGCAATGGTCACCACAAATCTTTGAATGGTTTTGGTGCTTATTTATTGAAAATTCATGTCTAAAGTTTCAATAAAAAATACTCTCTTAATAAATTTTCACAAACTTCGTTCTTATTTAACAAAATGTGACATGTTTCACCACACGACGGCATTATCACTTTTTTTTTTAAACCTTGTGAAAACGAAGTTTTTTTCATTAAAAAACCAACCAAATCAGAGCCATTACCTTCAAATACTCCAAAAGTTCCAATTACCATTCTTCAGTAATCAATAAATTCCATAGTTCGTTTTCTAAATTTGCAATGCAATCAGTCTATAGCTGTGAGAACAAGCTAAAACACCGTTCAAGCAACACATTTGATAAAGTTTTCAATTTCGACAAATCCGGGACTTACAAAAGCAATTGTGAGTCGTGTTCAAAATGCTATGTGGGTCAAACTAGAAGGAACATTATAACTCGTTATTAGGAACATTTTGCCCATATAAAGGAAAATAATGGTGAACATCAGCGGTGGACGCACATATTTCGAATACAGGTCACATCATTTCTCAAGGAAGCTTATCACTTTTAAAACACAGTACAGACAAATATCTAGGTGCTTTTGGCTTTTTCTCCTGACAGTTGCAATGTATAAGCTTACATATTCTATAACTACAAAGAGGTTAACATACCATACTTTTCACTTATGTACTTACCATAAAAAAAACATTATACCTACTTGTTCGAAAGTTTCTGGTATATTCTTATACATTTTATAATTCCAGATCATAACGCTAGAAGTTTACCACACCATTCAATTTTTACTTACGCAAATGACTATGACTAGATAACGTCAGGCGGAACCTAGAATTTTCCTTTAAATACTCGTCAAAGAGCTCGAAATGACTTGGGGTATACCCCAGATAGTTACCAAATCCAGATTTCCATCAATACACTTGCTCTTGAAGTTACAAACAAGTGATTCGACCCAGCACTTGGCAGTTGTAATATTGTTACCGGCTGTTATTACAAGATCTATTAAGACGCGTATTCAAGAGGTAGAGACACGTCATTCAACCATTGAAAAAACGCCACTTCATTATGAGCTTAGGAGTATCAATAGTTACAACCGACATTGTATCTTTTTACGTCATACTACAGTCACGATTACTAAATCAAAATAAATATATCTATGGTTTCGGCGTTTACGTAGTGTAAATTCATAATACTTCAGAAGTTGGAGAATAAAACTCAAATTTTACACAAAACTTTTAACATTTAATTTAAAAATGCTGACAAATTGTTTCACCACACTGTGGCATTATCAAAGCGAGGAGTTATCAACTAAAGCTAAATCTAAAAGTATGTCCTTAAATATCAGGGATCAGAATGTGGTGCAAATTGAGGGATGGGGGTGGATAATGGTGGGAGTGTGTTTACAAAATTGTTAACAAGCGGTGAATTATATGTGTCGATTTGATCATTTAATATTACATTATTATTGTTTTTTGCGTGTTTCAAAATTTCTATGGATTCTAATATATTAAGTTTATGTCCTTTTTCCTGAATATGTAGAATATCAGGATTAAGGGTGAAATTGTGGTTATGTTCTAACAGGTGATTTGCGTAATTAGAGTCTTCTTTTTTGAGCCTGTAACTTCTCAAATGTTCATTGAACCTTACGCTGAAACTGCGTCCAGTTTGTCCTATGTACAAAGCACTACAGTCATCACATCTCAGTCTGTAAACTCCAGATTTCTTTAAGTTATCTTTTTTAGATTTCGAGTTATTAATATACGAGCATAGGTTATTTGTTGTTTTAAAGGCGACGTTTTTATTCTGTTTTTTAAGGAATTGAGATATTTTTAGTGAATGTTTACCTAAATATGTCAGACATGTGAAATTTGATTTTGTATTATTATTAATTTGCGGATAAATTATGCTTAAGGCTTTTTTATTGAGTTTATTTTGGAGTATTTTATTAATTATCTTTACATTATAACCGTTATTTTTGGCAATACTTGGAAACTAAGATTTTAAATTCCAATTTTCAGCACATGTTTGTATATTGGTATCGCTATGTTGACGACGTAATCGCTTGCTATACAGGCAGTAACCGTCAAATAAATTCTTTTCTCACCTATATCAACAACTTACACCCAAATATAGAATTCACATTAGAGATGGAAAACAACAAGTCCTTAAACTTTTTAGATCTGACAATTTCACACACAAATAATTACTTTTCTTTCGCTATTTATCACAAGCCCACCCACACAGATACCACAATACACAACACTTCTTTACATCCACAATCACATAAGCTAGCAGCATATAATTGTATGATACATAGATTAATTAATGTCCCATTAAGTAAAGATAATTTCCATTTAGAATTAAACAGAATCGTAGATATTGCCAAAAATAACGGTTATAATGTAAAGATAATTAATAAAATACTCCAAAATAAACTCAATAAAAAAGCCTTAAGCATAATTTATCCGCAAATTAATAATAATACAAAATCAAATTTCACATGTCTGACATATTTAGGTAAACATTCACTAAAAATATCTCAATTCCTTAAAAAACAGAATAAAAACGTCGCCTTTAAAACAACAAATAACCTATGCTCGTATATTAATAACTCGAAATCTAAAAAAGATAACTTAAAGAAATCTGGAGTTTACAGACTGAGATGTGATGACTGTAGTGCTTTGTACATAGGACAAACTGGACGCAGTTTCAGCGTAAGGTTCAATGAACATTTGAGAAGTTACAGGCTCAAAAAAGAAGACTCTAATTACGCAAATCACCTGTTAGAACATAACCACAATTTCACCCTTAATCCTGATATTCTACATATTCAGGAAAAAGGACATAAACTTAATATATTAGAATCCATAGAAATTTTGAAACACGCAAAAAACAATAATAATGTAATATTAAATGATCAAATCGACACATATAATTCACCGCTTGTTAACAATTTTGTAAACACACTCCCACCATTATCCACCCCCATCCCTCAATTTGCACCACATTCTGATCCCTGATATTTAAGGACATACTTTTAGATTTAGCTTTAGTTGATAACTCCTCGCTTTGATAATGCCACAGTGTGGTGAAACAATTTGTCAGCATTTTTAAATTAAATGTTAAAAGTTTTGTGTAAAATTTGAGTTTTATTCTCCAACTTCTGAAATCAAAATAAGTCATACACACCACGTTTCTGCTCTGCCATTGTTATCAAAGCTAGTCTGAATAAGTAATTGCCCCAGCATTGTTTACTTTAACAATAGTCGAAGTAACTGAAACCAGTCTTAGGCTTGTGCCTCACCAATTATCACAGGCTACCTCTAATATCGCATAATGTTCCTAGTTATTTAGTTCAACACTACTCTGATATGATGTAGGATGTATATGTATCAATGGGCCTAATTTCATCCAAAATGAATGATAAACTATGTCGATCCCACTTTATACAATTATATTCATCGAGTCTCAAGCCTGGTAGTGTCATTTTGTCGTAGATGGAATTGCGAAAGACTGTTGACAACCTCATTTGAATTTAAATTATTCTGGTGAATTTCAATTTTTTGTACCATAGATTCCCAAACAATTATTGTTGGACAGTGACTACATCATATTGTACACTGATAAATTCCGATATGAGCCTTTCCGAACTTCAACTAAATACTCTAATAGAACTTACGAATTCGAATGTGTTTACGGAAACGATTTATGTACTTCATCATTAGCTCGATTGCCTGGAGTTGTTATGTACCATTAAATGTGATTCATATGGTTATATTCATTATACAAACAAGTTGCATAAATTGGGATATGTTCAAAACGTAATTGGTCATTACGCGTAAATTAATTAAAACGGCGGACGAACTAGTTCTTAAAACTATCGTGAAATACGACGATATTAATCGGAAGAGTGGATACATTACTTTTCATCGAAGAAGACACGCAAGATGGTAATAGTTCGCGAAGCTCAGATTCATGCAAAAACGAATAACTTATCCATCTTTAACTGGTTCACATCACGAGTAACATTTGAAGATTTCATGCAACTCAAAGTTATTGAAATGGACTGATGTTCACCAAACTTCTGTAACCTCACCAAACCCACATCAAGATTTAGAGGTCTGGGAAATACGAGCTGTTGCCTAGTTCAGTACTTTGCTCTGAAAGTCGTTTAGATCTTGTTTTCGAAGGATTTAGAATGGACCAGCTCTGGTAAGTCCTGCCAGTATTTCCTGTTCAAGATGATACCAATCACTGTTTCTGGTCGAATTGAATTTAAGGTTGCATCTTCCCTGGCTGGAGAGTTTGCTGCCTCATCTCTCTCAATGCCCAAATGGCCAGATATCTAGATCAGAGTCAATTTGTTCTTGTGTCTAAGACGTCATAACTCTGGCTAAATAATCCGGAGGATATTGAATTATAAAGAATGTATTCACCAATGGAGAAAAAGATTATGAATAATGAACAAAGCTGCCAAGAATTGACAGCTGTTTCAGTCTACAGTTTGGGCTACTAGGTTTTGAACAAGTGCAATCATCTAAAATTTTGAAAATTGTGGAAATTCATTATTAGAATCATTCGTGTTACTGAACCACCAGATCAATATGCTTGGATTGCGATCAATGATCCAAAATAGACAAGCCATAGACAGCAGAAGTAAATAAAGCAACGAGATGTTTAGAATGTGTTTCTTAACTCAAGGATCTAACCTCGGTCCACTCCTATTTTGGCTCTACATCAATAATATTACTTATTTAGTGATTACATACAATGTAGTGTTTCAATATTTGCAGATAATTTGAATATTCATGTTACATCAATTGTTGATCCAAGGATGTAAAGAATCTGATGTTCGTTGGTATGACGCTCATAACCTAAATCTAAACATTTCTGAATGCAATACATTCACAAGAAAAATAGGAAGTCTACAGTTTAACTGCAACATTCGCGATAAAATAGTTAACAGATGTTTAGTTATGGAGGACTTCGGAGTAACATTCGACTCAAATCTAAGTTTCTTACCGCATATAAATCAGATGGTTTCCTCTGGCTATAAAACACTTTGATTTAATTACAGAAATTGCAAGGACTTTACAGACATTAAAAGCATGAACACTATTCACTTCTCATTAATAAGGCCAATATAGTTTGGTAACCAATTTACAAATATCATATCAAAAACATAGAAAGCGTCCAGAGAAGATACTAGAAATACTTATGTTTCAAAATTGATAAAGGTCATCCACCTAGAGGTTATGATTATCAGTGGCGGCTCGTGAACTTTTTGAGAGAGGAGGCTGGACATAAAACGTTTTTGTAAAAATATACTCTATTCAGCCAATTAATTTAACCTTCAGTGACAAAATCGATTGTTACCCATATGGATGGGTGTGAGCTTGACGTTCCACTGATTGACACCATTCTTTACTGGCGTCTTTGAACTATGTCGCAGAGGACGTTCTCGAATTTACCTCTTGGGAGTCTACAATTAAGCTTCACATAAATATGGAGGCCACTCCACCTTGTGGGCATCCTCTAGTTGTGCAGATGAAAATAGTTTGTTGCCCTATTTTGACCTCTGCTATTTCGGTAGAGAGCAGTTGCAACAACCACCTGGTTATTGCTTCATGCGATGTATTGTAAAAAGCCCCTTCTGTATGTAGAAAGGCACAAATTATAGTTTCTTTACTTCCCAGGGCATCCTGGATTTCCTCTGACCGTTGAACTAACGTGGTCTCCGTAGATTTTCCCGTTTGGTAAGCATGCTGGCGTGAGTGCAGGGGCAACCGATCTAAGATTTCTGTTCTGATATAATTATCAGTTGCTTTCTTCTCCACCGTTTTTACAGATCCAACAGATACGTAAATATCTATATACTCGAATTGTTGGCGAATAGTTGTTGGCAAAATTTGAAGTAGGGTTACCTCAGCAAGAACTCTAAATTACATATGAAGCAGTGACTATGTTGGTAATAGCGTGATATATAATGATATAATATATGTAATACCGTACAATATAGGTACATTGATTCATAAGTTACTCTATGTAGATATTTATTTAAAAACTTTGATTACTGTAATCTTAGAGTTGGATAATTTGCTCTTATTTTGAAATAAAAATTGTCAAGTTTTACTCCATAATTCATATTCAATTTCAATCTTTGAAAATTAATGAAGCAAACCTATCTCACCGCATTCTCAGACGTTCAACGTATACCACCTTCGCATTTGAGGCTCTTAAATATCAGTTATAAGAGAGAAATTAAATAAAAGTTAGGAAGAAAGAAAATGAACCAACAAACCCTACTTTCATGGAGCGATGGATGTCAATATTAGACCTTCCACATTACTGAAATTCTTATGATAGTGAGTTGTGAGGATGTGACAGCATCGCTATCGGAGTCAATTGGAAGACGTAATTTCTCTCTTTCATGATATAGATGAGACATTCATTATCTTGTATTGTTCTAGTGTAATCTTTCTGAGAGTCATTGCTTCATGCATCCTCAAATGTCTTGTAGGTAACCATTAACCAACATTTTCATCATAAATTCCTTTTATTCCGTTGAACTTCAAAACGTATTTTACGTTTTTTCGAATGCCTTGTGTCACCTTGACTACTATTTATTCCATTATTATTTGATTTAATGGTATATATATAAAAGACTGGAGCGAAACAATCAACACCTACCGATAATGATTATGGTGCTTGGTTTCATCATTGTCGGTGTTGTGAATGCATGTAAATAAATACGAAGTATTATAAAGCCATCAAGCGATATTCTTCGACGAGTTCACAGCGAATGAGTTATCAAATATATTCATTTCAGGAGAGGAATTTAATCTGTAACCGTATAATTTTCAAGTGATTAGTGATAAAACATGTCCGGCCATTGGTAATTTGATTATATATAAATAATTTCAAATAGCAATTTGAGATATACATTATATGTTTTTTCGTTCGGTTTGCGGTTTGTTACTTTTCACAACCTCAAGTTGTTATATAGTTAATTGAACGGAATTTTTTCTCATCATATTTTTGCGTAGGTAATAGATGATATTTCTAATATTAGTTTGTAATTTTTTTTCCAATCTACGTTACAATGTGGTGAACGTTACAATGTGATGAAAGTATATATTTTGGCACTACAAAATCATATTCATTCCATAATTTGAGTTAAATGTATCATTGGAAGAAAGAACTAGAGAACTGTACTCCTAGAAGCCTCAATAACAATATTTTTTTTAGAAAAATGTCAACGTTAAAAAGGGAGTACTTGTATGAAATTTATTTGTATAATAAATGTTCTTTAGTGGTGTTTTAGGTGGAACCAACTTATTTTCTACAATTTCGTGAATTATAATCATCAAATTTTGGAAAATAGAGACCAACGTCAAATAATATTAACAGTTTCACCTCGGATGGTTATAACGTAATTTCGGAAAATCCGTTCTTAGGGGGTGCCTATGTCGTATAAGGAACGTACATGAAAATGTTTGTAATCATTGCTTACCTATTAATTTTGTTTTGGAATGTTCCTTTTCTGCTTTGTATGTTGAATTCTGGAATAAAAATAAAAATAATTAATTAGAGAAATAAAGGATTGATTTCAATATTGGACAAGTGTTTTTCTGCATTTTGTGTATTAAATTTAATTAGATATCAATAAATCTAATTTATGTTTATTTTCAACAATTTGTTCCTGAATATTCCATCAAAATTGATTCGAATGTATGAAGGATGATATCAAAAATGCTCTACATTAGGTCACCAGCAAGGGCTTAAGGTTTGACGGCGATCCACAGGATGATCTCTTGAGAACATCGTTTTTGAAACATGGTAGTCATTATTGTCAAATAGTAAGCTAGATTCAATTCCGTTACCACAATGGTGACCATTAGATTCAATGATTATATGTTAACCTAGATATATCGAAAGTGATATAGCAATTGAAAGTTGAAACAGACGACGACCAGCGACTTTATCTGTCTACCCATTTGGTAATAAAGTACACAAATAGTAACAAATAATTTAATCAATCAATATAACAATACGTCAGAAAATTCTTGGGCAGAATATAAATATAACTCATGATATAACTATGTTCCGGGAACGTTCTGAAGTGTACCCGCGGCACAACATTGGAATAAAAAGTACAAATTCTCTTTGCAAAGTTGCTGTCATTTTCAAGCTTTTTTCCCTCGATCGCCAAAACGAACGGTAATTCATGATGAAATAGTCAAACGCTGGATTTCCAAAAATCAAACTGAACAAATAATTTGAAAACCAGGATTCTTCCGAAGAATGCTTAGACAAAATTATTGACGAAAATGGAATGGATTCAGTTACTATTAGTGAAGCAAAGTGGTTTATTGAAACATTTGAATTGCCCGAAATTTCTCTACTGCTTGAGTATGTTTCATTTCATCATGCCACATGTTGAAATATCATTTAATCAGATTCAAATGCGCGGTATTGACAGTGCTCAACTGCGAAAGGCAATTGAACAATTCCAGCAGCAAATTAATTGATTCTCAAAAGTTCAAACTTATAGACAAAAACATTTTGATGAAATTGTGAAATATTATTCATGTGGACAGTGTAAAACTAAAAAACGAACTTTCAGCAATTTATGAGCGCGATGACATGAAAGACGTAGGTGGTATTTTGCCAATTTTAGCCTTCATAATAGACAACAACCTAAAAAAGGTTTTGACGGAAACATACAAACTGTTGGATGTTATTTGTACAACGCCCATGTCGACAGCAGAATGTGAACGATGTTTTTCCACCCTCAAACGCATTAAAACTTTTCTGAGAAGCACAATGTCAGAAGATCGACTGAACGCATTGGCGGTCCTATCAATAGAAAAGACGTTCTTCTAGTCTATCCCAAATTTTGACGTTTTTTCTAGCATGAAAAATAGGAGAATGGATTTTATGTACTAAAAATAGGTAATTTTTTTCTTTTGTACACCGTTACTGGCTCGTGTAGAGAAAAAATGAGCTTTGCAGGTAGGGCAGTATTTGACATTTAATGTAGGCTGATAAGCCCCACCCCCTACTACTTTCTGTCGATCCACTCGGCTGTAACCGTTGAAAAACAAGCCGGGAACGGAGCTGTCCGTGATTTATTAATGGCGTACCAAGACCGCTGTAAAAAGATGATGGCAACAATTATAAATACTAAGAAACTACGATTCAGGTATCCTTGACGAGACATGATTGCATTCTATAACATCTATCGGATTCAACCACAATTAATGTGACAAACTTACTGGAGAATGAAGTTATTCAAACTGCGTTTTCCTTCAGACGTGTCAGTTCTTGTGGCAACTGTGTTGTTTGATCTCATAATAACGTTGGGAGAGATTAAATTTGTTGTTGTGACTTGAAAATGAAGTGTTCTCGTCGTACCGGATCGAGTGTGTGGATCCGGTGGTCTGGGTATATTGTATATTCATAAATACGTATATGTGGCATCTTTTGTTCCCAGAGCAGTTGAAATTATATGTTAGAAATTAAAGGTATTTTCTTGTACCACTAATGGCTTTGGGGCTCTCGCGGTAATACCTCTAATTAAGCTTCTAGTATAGTTTAAACAAAGCTCAATAAGTAAATGTCGTACACGGAATAGGCGGGAGTTGGTGAATCGTTGATGTAGACGGACAGCGGCCTGGGAGTACATGATGGAGTAATCGTGCCTTGTCCGATATGTGACGTTCTATAAATACGTTTGGGACCGTGATTTACAACACTCCTCGCTAACTAGATTTGTAGACGTTGCCAGTCAATAATTAAACATAAGGCTGGGGTTTGCATTTCATCTTCTCCATTAATAACAACGTATACTCTTGACTTCACGATTTGTGTACGGTGAAAGTAAAATTAGATGTTTGCAATTATTTGAACATCAAAGAAATACATTTTACGAATGTACTCATCTTTTATCATATGCAAGGACATTTTATATGAGAAGTAACCAATTAACTTTGAGATCGAATTGTCAAATAAATCATGATTCCTAACTAATGATTTCTCCAGGCTGACGTCAAAGTAGTTCTGAACTGAGTCTACTGAACTAGAACGCATCATAGATAATATTCCCAAAGCCAATATAATCAATATAAATCCGAATGCTCATATTTGTTGATATCACTTCAAAATTAGAAACATGTGCAGATAAAAACAAGAAATTTCACAGTTCATTATCAAACATACAATTGTATGTCATAACCAACCTTCAAGTGGTCCACAGCTTTGCAGATTATGCTACACTTCATACCGATGTCTCATCAAGAGACCTTATACCGTACAATGCAGCCATAGGAGCGAGACAGAGACAGGTTGACGCAATTGATGGAGATTTGGCATAGAGTTCGAAATGAGGATCTGATAATCTAGTAGATCTTAATGCAACCAAAACTCAAGCCTAAGTCTTCTCCCGAAAGGTTGATCCCACAATACCTAATATGATGATGTCAGGTACAAGTATTCTTGAGAAGTCTTCCGTGACAATGCTCGGGATCACCACCAACAGCACCCTTCGATGGGACGATCATGTGATGTCCATTGAGGAAACCGCTTCACAAAAACTTTTGGTTTACTATTCTGTGCCAAGAGTTACTTTACATGCTGGACAGGTCCTAATAATCTACAAAGCAGAAATTCGACCCGTCCTACTGTTCACATATTTGGAGGTAAGCCCCCAAACATACGCTGAAGCTCTTGAATTCTATCCAGAAGACAGCTATTCATTTGATTGATGATGTCACACTTACAAGATCATTATCACCTCTAGAACATCGTAGAAAGGTGGGATATCTCTCCCTTTTCTATAGATTTTCCCATGGTCGGTGTACATCAGAAGTCTCGTCTGTTGTTCCACCACGAGATATTCCAGATAGGCGGACTAGCAGAGCTCAAACTAATCACCACTTCACTGCCGATCTTCTTCCTACCAGACTTCATCCTTTTATCACACACCGAAGTTGTGGAACTCTTCACCTAGTGAGGTCCTCCCCTACGCCTACAACCTCCATACCCTCAAGAAAAATCCTCTCTCTACATTCCACTGCTGGCTCACAAGATGTTCTTCGAACATTATACGTTTCCCTCTCGTGTAGTGAAAGTATATAGAAAAATACAAATTAAAATATCTGTCAAATAAAAATGGTAGAATAATTTTGAAATTATACGTTTTTCCGAAATATTCTCTTCAGAAAAAATCATCTCCAATATCCCTCGTGCATTTGCAAATTGATGGATAGTTTTCTCTTCATCACTCGAAGCTTCTGACAAGTTCCAGACTTATAGGGAACCTTTTTAACCTATAATCATGCACATTATTTTTCTTGTAATTTATACCGTCTTGAATATAAATCTTGGGATCTCTGTGTGGTCTTTGGAATCAAATTTGCAATTTCTTCGTCAATCGACGAGTTCACCGCGCTTGTCGGAGAGTGCATAGAAGCACAGGTTAAACAACCCAGGGATATCAAAGTCCAGTTCATCTTGGTCCCAGGACACGGTGGAGTTGAGCTCTTTATCAAGGAGCTTGCTCCTAGGATCTCAAGGAAACTCCGTTCCCTTAAAGGGAGGGTCATTATTGAGATAACTGAAATCGGGTCACTATCGACTTTACCGACAGCTGCATATTATAGGCATGTAGGAAATGTTGAGAAATAGGCAGCTGATCATAGGACGCTGAATTATACCAATCTGGCGGCCAACGTGCTTCTAGAAGTTACACCGCTGTTCAATAATGATAATGAGTAACGACCCGTTTCTACATCAAATTCTTCGCATATAACCTAACCACCCACTACCCGCAATGCTGGGTTATCAATAGTTACTATTCAGGTAAAATAAAATTAGATGCTCAAATCGAACATATAATGATCTTCATATTATCCCTCGTACATTGATGGATAATCTCGGCCTCAGCAAAAATTATCTGCCATATACTGTGCACTCCGGCTATTACCTATGAATATTCAACATTTCTTTAACTATACTTGAAATTTATGTTTAGTAAATAAACTGAACAAATTAATACAATAAATCAATATTATTGATAATGTAGTTTCTTCGACTTTTGAATGGTAGAAAGTTAATAATAATAAAGAGAACAGTCATCTTTTATGTTTATAATCACGCTGCCAGACAAATTTAGCATTGCAACAATAAATCTCCGGATCTAACGGTTCTCACGAAACATTAATAAACAAAGGTGTAGGTACTGTTAAATGGTTTCTATCATGCTATTTACATCCGTAAACATGCTTAGTTGATGCTTAATAGGTCCCATATTAGCAGTTTATCGTGATTAAAAAAAACTGGAACATTAATGTAAAAAAAGGTAATATAAGTTCGCACATATTTCATACAAGTCTCCACATAGAGTACTTCATACTTTTCAAATTGTCGAATAATACTTATATACAGTAGCTTTGAAACTCTTGATTCCCTCTATTTAATGATTTTTTCTCGTTAGGCCATAAAATACTGGTTTAAACCACTAGAAACGCGAGAATGTGTATGTTTTCTTGCCTTCTTGACCATCATTGGTTGGCAATTCATATGAATATTTGGACAAAACTATAGAGATCTAAAATCGGTCCACATGTAGAATTCATCCTGGATTGGAATTTATCTGATAGTGACTTCGGTGAAAATCGAACGCTTTTGAATCGCTGCTTTGCTGGATAGCATGAGAATAACATCGAAACTAGTATGGGAGTGTATAATAAAATCGAATTATGAAGCACGATTTCCTGATAGATGCGTTCCCAAAATATTTCCAAATTCTTGGAACATCTGAACAACGTGCATGATAAAATAAAGTTCAAGATGGAAGTGGATGAATATAATGAGCTCCTGTTTCTAGAAGCTCTAGTGAAGAAAAGGAAGATACATGCCTTATGAGAAACTGTATAGTTGTATATGAAACTCACATACGGTCCGAAATTCAAACTCCAGTTCTGATCATCATCGTGCGCAACTCTCAAAGATGAACCGTTTCTCGGAACACCAAAGAGGAATTGGCCACACTTCACCAAGATGAAAAATTGTTTTCCGCAACGACTGGATGAGAGAAGACCAGGCAGAATTACAAATTACAACCGCAAAAAAGGAGGAACATTTCATAGCCCATGCACCTCCCTTATGTGTGAGGAACAACAAATGCAATCAGCCGACTCTTGAAAGGAGGTTATAAGATTCCTTTGTAAAGACTGCGAAAGTTAATATATTGTCAGACCAACCGAAGTATCGTTTCTCAAAAAAAATTCTGTTAATACTTTCTGAACATCGACATAATACATATGGACTGCGCGTGGCAACGATAAGCGCGGGTAGTGCCGGCGTGAGAGAGGGGAAAACGAAGAGGACTAATACTGTCTTTATCTATCGGCTCGGGACGTAAACATACTAGCTACAGTCATGTTGCATTTCCATGGCAACGCAGCGGCCAATAGAAACGCGATAGTTAAAGTAGATAAAGACAGTATTAGTCCTCTTCGTTTTCCCCTTTCTCACGCCGGCACTACCCGCGCTTATCATTGCCACGCGCAGTCCATATGTATATGTCGATGTTTCTGAAATGTAAGTCAATAGTTGTAGTTGGCAATTATTACAGCACATAACTAATATCACCCACTAGTTCAATGCACAATACTAACCTACTCAAAATCCGTCAAAACATGAAAAAGTTACAAGGGTGGTGAGTCTTCATTGTGGACATACAATCAGATACATCTTATTGGGTCTAATTGTTACCCCTGAAATGATATGATCTATTATTAGTCATAGGAATAGGGAGCACGTTCGATGACGTAATATATATATTACGTCATCGAACGTGCTTCCTATTCTTATAACTAATAATAAACCATATAATTTCAGGTGTAACATTTAGAATCAATAAAATGAATCTAATTGACAGAGCTTTGGGATTCTCGCCGCTTTGTGATGAAGATATAATAGCTTATTATATAGTTCAAGCCACAAATGAGAATGTGTAATCATCACTTCTCATATTCGATACGTTTGACTGATTTTGAACTCTTTATGGTTGCGTTAGCAAGAATCGTTTTCATGCGATGACGAATCGAAAACCTGATTAATATGTAATTTGAAAGAATATCAGTTTACATTCCTAACACTGAATTACAACAGATCTTTGAACGAATTGGGAATGGCCGTATGATAACTGATTGTTAACAATTCTCCTTTCTGATACTAGAGATTTACTTGTAATTGTAGGAAGTACAGCGAGTACCTAATAAAATCCTGGTTATTCACAACAACCGACAAATTGTTTATTTGCGGAAGAAAATAATAGCAAGGAATCAGTTGGTATCAAAATTTTGTCTCATTCTTTGAAATGGTTCACACGATGTCTTTCTTTTCAATGTATGAATAGTAAAATACAGACAATTATACGTTCAAACGATGATGGTGCTCTTATTATTCGGGGAAGTTCAATAAATTGAAATATGCATCAATAAAACACTTTCATCTGTTCAACTGTTTTCTTGATAAACATATAAGTAATTATTATTATTGGCTAACAACAACATTTCAAACGAAATTAATATATCTCGAAAACTTCAAAAAAAATTGTGAATTTAATCGTACATTCAATGATTGTTGAATTGTCGAAACTGCAGTTACGTTTTGTGACAATAAATTAGTGGTATTACTCAAAATCTTAGAGTGGGTATAATGCAACAAGTAGAGCTTTATAAGATTCATCAAGAAACGTAGCAACCGTTGTGGAATTATTGAAGTCTTCAGTGTCATTTGTACAATTATTCTGAGATAATTGTGAGAATATCAAAACAAAAGCCTTTTTTATGATAAGCGATACTACATATGAAGACGATATTTCTGGAACCAAAAAAAGGATAATATTTTTTGTTTAATCGAAATTTGCTTACGTGGCAAAGAAAAATTTAATGTAACATAAAAGAGAACTTTGCTAGATTGGATCGAATCATTTTCCATATTATAGAAATTCAGTTCTGTATCTCTCTATCGATTATAAAATAAATTAATGGTTGTTCCATTAAAAGCAGATAAACATGTCAAGAGAAAGAGATCGGAATAAAAGAATACATTTACACCGGATATTATAATAATAATTATTCACGCACCTCTCCGCCAGGCTAGCCTGTATGTAAGAGCTGTGTTCATTTTATAATTGGCTGAATGATTTCAAATTACGTCCCTATTAAGAGTGAAGACCATCCATTTTTTGTAATGTGCAATTTACACGGCACATATAGGAAACCTATTATTTCGAAAAGTATTTATCTGTTGGTCATATATTATGTCGTTCGTTAAAAGGACACTCATTGCCGTGAAATAATAACCTTAATTAGTTTTGAATGGTGTTTGTTATTTACAGCGCGGAAGTCTTCTCTTTTCAGACTTCAACTTTAAAACGTACAGATGGTATTTTGAATTTCATGTGCCAGAATGGTTTTGTCGTGAATCAACGGTATTCATTACCTACATCAATCGTTAATAGAAAAATATAACAGTATAACGACCGTACGTCACTTATATCCGATCATTTGAGTGAATTTTCGTGTAGTCCTGTTATTGATTTTTTCTTCAATTACACTTGTTCAATTAAACTGGTACGCATAACAAAATTTCCTTCTGCTTTTCATCCATTCGTCTACTATTCGAATTCGTTCCTTTGTTTTCGACGGATATACTTGAGCGCTGTCGATTTCAAACCTGGGTCATCAAATTACATACATACCAAATACCATAGATTTTGAAAATTGAGGTGAAACTATCAATTCAGTTGTAAGTCAAAGTACGTACAGGAAGTTTGATCTATATTGTATTGGTATTTGAAAACCGTTTGAAGATGGAGGAAACGTTACAAATTGCAGTGATAGTAAAATAGTAGTGTTTTATTTTACAATGTAGATGAAATTTCCTATTATTCAGTAATGGGTGAAACTAGAATTTAAGTTCGTTTTGGACTTTTGCCAAAGCAATTGTTAGAAATTTCAATTGCACTTCCCTAACCAAAAGATGATGGGACATCACAAGAAAAAGATGACCTTTTTGTTGCAGCAAATTCCACTTTGAATCCACAAGGGAAGAACCCTCCTAATATTGCTGCCATCGATAGCCATATGCCTGAAATAGTCTTTCATCAGCGCATAATTAGGCGCATTCTGCTTGATCTCAATACCTAAAAGGTTATGGGATCAGAAAGAATTCCACCTGTCGTACTCTAGAGATGTGCGCCAGAATTAACACCAGTTTCCCGCTGGTTATTTACCCTTTCATACAAAGTTTGTGTATTTCCTTCCAGCTAGAAAATCGCTAGAGACCAACCAATTCCGAAAATCTATTGAAAAATATTGTGAATCTCTAGCTGTAGCATTGACTATCCAAAGCATTTGACCAAGTCTAGCACCTAGGCCTTTCGGGAAACTTTCTTCATATGGTTTGTCGCCTCAACATTGTCGCTTACTATCTAGTTTTCTCAAATAGATCACTGTATGCGGTGCAATGCAATGACCATCAACGGTTGGTGTTCTACAGGAATCTGTATTGGCACCAACTTTGTTACTGCTCCATATCAACGATCTGTTGGAACTGACCACCTGAACCGTCGACAGATTTGCAGATGATGGTACACTTCTCCGCTTCTTCTCTCCGCTTTCTCATCTAGAGCCCCTATAATTTATCCAATGGACCTAGATGAACGGGACAGAGCCGGGTTGACGCAATAATTTTGAAATGGGGATTTTATATCCCAGCAGTCCCTCATAATCTATAAAGCGCAGATTTGTCCTGGAGTACTGTTCACATGTTATAGAAGTTTAGCTCCCAAACTTACGCTGAAGCTCTTGGAATTCATCCGGAAGAAAGCTATTCGTGTAATTGAGCTCAAGCTGGTCACCCTTTCATTGTCAAGCTCGTAATCCGCCGAACTTCTTCCTACCTGACACCATTTTTCTGACGAATGGTGACGAGGAGGTCTTTCCTTGTGCTTATAATTTCCAAACCTTCAAAATTCGAATGGCTACCTCACCTCCCAACATTTCACCGCTAGCTTACACGATGTTCTTCGAAAATCATAGGTTTTCCTCACGTTTAGTCAAAGTATAGGAAGAAAAAAATTTTTTGCTTGGGACATTTTTTTTCCCGCTTGTGCAATATATAGCTCAGATTAAAAAACGGGTGGAAAGGGAAAATAGAGTATGATCAATTTCATTATCTAAGAATGAAATGTAGAATCACAAAATACATATCGGTGAAGAATTAGAAAAATATTCGTTCTCCTTTGTTCTAAATTCGAATAAAATAACTATTGGAAGTTTGATTTCATTAATCTACATATTAAATGCTACTAATTTTGCATTATAATCATTAATGTTAAGATGTTAAATCAGTTCTCTTGTTGTAAGTTAGTGTAACTTTATTAGTGATTAGTCACATTTAATGATATTCAAACTTTTAATAGTTATTTTAGTTTATAATAGATTCTCATCATTTCATCTATTTGCCATGTTTGAACAAATTCGTCTGTTTATTTATTGCATTTTTCAAATTCAACTGCTACTTAATACCTAAATACCTAGTAACTATCATTCGTTTATATGGAATAGAATTCATATTTTATTTACATATTGATACATTAATTTTAGTGCATGCATAATCGAGGAAGGTCTTGAAAGTATTGTTTAAAATGTGAAACGAAAGCTTTAATATTCTGAAAACTTCTATATTAATAGAAAAAACTATTAACTCAAATATTTCATATTATGTTATCAGGGATTCTAAAGTAAGACACAAACGTCAACTAGAATGAGTACTGACCTAGAAGTACCTTTCGATGAAATAAGTTTGAAAAATGACAACAAAGGAGTTCTGTATGCTAAAGTATTTTGCAGTATCGGCCCCCGATAGACAATAATTCGTATTCCTAATGAACCACTGTGTTCAGAAGATCACAAGGAACTATATTTTACTTGCATATTTATTTTATAACGTTCCGCTGTTATGCAATAAGTTAATTGAGGTAGAACAACAATAACTATTATAAATGACTAACTCGGCGCGAAGGTTGTTAAATAGAAAATCATAATTAATTTCGCCTAATCGGTGAAATATTGAGCCATGTTAGTTTCGTCTCGTATCATTAATCAGTTCACTTCATCATCTAGATGACTTGAACGTTACCATCAATTCATATTCTTGGTTCGGCGTCTGGTAATACTATTATTACGATCTTAATTGCTTGCCTGAAGAGATGAGCTGATTAGTAGCCGGTTGAAGCACAAGAATAGTAGACAATGTAATTGATTTCGGAAATTAATGGTACCTGGTCTATTTTTCATTCATAGTTTTATTTCTTCAACAGTTATTTCACTCTCAGAAAGTTGAAGAGGATAGCTTCGTAAAAAAGTAATCTATACTTTTAACTTCCATTATGATTAGCGTAATATAATACGATACGTTAGCGAATATTAGAAATAATATCGGTTTCGGGTCATGCCCAAAACCAGTTTTTTTCGCTCTTTCAATAATCTGAATTCAATTTCTGCATGAGCAGAGTTTAGATTACTAATATTATGACAAAATGGAATGATCAGATTTGAATGATACGCACACGTAAAGAATGCGACACTCTCTAATAAAAATATAGATCATTTAATCATCTAATAATAACTTAGAACAGGTATTTAATTGGGATTAGATTAAATTAGATCAAGAGTATAGTCCCTACCACGTCAATGACTGACTATTATATCCTCCTCTCGATACTGTTGAATGAAATAATCTTCAATAAATCCTAAGTTGGTAAATTCAGAAATCTTGTTGTTTAATTGTTTATTTCATACTGTCTGGTAAATAACTATTTCCCGGACTCATTTGCGTCTGGTAAATGAGCTGTTACAGTATCAGAGCCGGTAAGTGTTGCCTAGTAACATATTATTAGGAAACTATCAACAACTAAGTCAGAATCAAGATTCTGACAGATGAAGCATTAACTAAATATCAAAAGCATAAACAGAATATTTTTATTGATATAATAAAATAAAACACTTTTACTTTGTTTTTCATCACATATATTATAGAAACAAATCGTGCCTATAGTGTCATCTTCAAACGATACTAATGTATGAAAATATGAATAATCTTGGCTATTTATGGTAAAATATAAGAGACAAGTAACAAGTGTGGTTCCGGTTCAGAAAATATATTGCTAGAATAGTATAATTGAAATTGGATAATGAGGTAGAGTTAATATTGTGCTAAGGAAATTTTAATACGGAGGTATACTGTACAGGCACAAGAGAATTATGGGGAATGCTGTAGTACACATTGATTGGTTGAAATTTTATTAGCATTATTTTTAATATCTTTGAAAATTTCTATTGATTCTAGAGTGTTTAATTTAAAACCTCTACTCTGGTTATGATATCGTTTGAAGATGACATGCATTTGTTTCTATAATATATGTGATAAAAACAAAGTAAAAGTGTTTTATTTTGTTGTATCAATATCACACAAAGTAATGGCTTCCACAACTGAGTTTTAGAATATTTTTATTTTATGAAATTACCTTTAGTTTTCAAAATTACTTTCAGAAACTACTTCAAGGTAATGTTATTCGTTATCTAACACTGAATGCAAATGTCTCGCAAATTCTTCCTCCTCATCGTCATTTGTCATGGGTGAGAAACTAGGACATATGTATATCCATCAAATATATGTGTTTAACAAAGTATATATATATAATAATACTTCGAAACAATTTTATTTTGTTTGACATTGAGAATAAATCTAATCTCAGCTGAAATCTGTAGCAGTGTTGAACCACATCTCTCAAATATTGAAACTTCTGATGGTACTTTTTAATATCACTGAACAGTTTACAAAATGTACACATTCCATGGTTTTTATAAAGTCTTATTTTATCCCAGACTTTATTTTTGTAAAATTGTAACGTTATAACTATGCTGAAGTGACGAAGTGACAGAAAAAAAGTCATCAAACATAACTGGCCACCTATTATTCAATTTTCGTTATATTAATTTCATTTGTAATATAAGGTATAAATGTTGCATTAAACGGAACATGAATTCCCAACTTTAATAAGAGGAAACGATGAAAAATGGTATGTCAATATAATTCTATTTGTAATTTTTCAACAACGTAATCCTACTAAAAATGGTAGAAATATATATTTTTTTAATAATTCGTCAGCAGTATCAGAAAAATTCCAATAGATAACTCATTCCATCAAACGAAACAGAAATTACCAACTTAAGTTGAACCAAACAATAAACATGGTTTGCTAGTATTCCTGTCTGTCATTGTTTAACAACATTATTCTACTAAATATGGTAGAAATATATTTTTTCAAATAATTCATCAGCAGTGTAGGTGTACCTATTCCATCAAACGGAACATAAATTACCAACTTTAGTTGAACCAAATAATAAAAACTGTATTTGATATTGAACTATATTAATCACAATCGAACCAACATTGTGACAAAAGAATAGTTTCGCGTACAATGAGAACTGGTTATTATATTTATTTTGTTCTCTAGTGTGCCACTTATTTATTATGAAGTCGACAAACTGAAGTATAGAATTTAATGTTTCACACGTTTCAGTGACTCTCATTATACATTAGTGAATATAATTTTAGGAGGGTCATTGATTTGTCTGAATGGCCTTCATGAATAATTATGTTGCGAATCCGTCTCTGTGCGCGGAACTAATCCAGTTTTCTTCAAAGTTCCATACATAATGAAACAGATCTTCATAAGACTGGAACTGCAAATGTATTGCGAAAGATGCCACTTGTGCTCAATTTTAAGATCTTTGGCAATTTGAATGTCCATGTTATGAGTCATGGTTGTATTTTACAAATTTCCAAGATCACATGCACCCATAGTTGAGCCATGTCATTCATTATTAGCTTCATACAGGAATATTCTCTCCAGAAAATGAGTTGTAAAGGCATTTGGAATTACTATACTTTTTCATCTTTTGAATATGAGAAAGCGAATATGTTTCGTTATTTCAATTCTGCTCTCGGGAGCTTAGAATACCTAGTTGGAATACTTGGAATGACATATGATAAACCACGCCCACGCGTTCGGCATTAAACGTACCGCTTGATCTATTAGGCGTCTACGTCATGTAGCAAATGCAACATTGACACTTTTCACGAATTTCGGGCCTATACTAGCGAACTAAAATCATTTTCAATGTTAAAAATGTCTTCCGTTACAGCTGTACGAAATTAAGCGCTACATAATCAATCATCCTAGCCCGGAGTCTGAACTTCGTTCGTGTGGGTTGCTACAGAATCCCTGGCATGGAACTTCTGGATTCTTGTTATTAATGCCCGAAGTGTTGTAACCGGAGAGATATGATTGTTATAATATAAATGTAGTTTGTAGATGTTGCTGGTACGGAAGTTCAGAATTGTTGTAGAGTGTAATAACATTGTGAACATTCAGGCATCCTTAGAATGAGTTATTGATCGAGTCGTCATTCCTCGAATACTATAGTATAGCCAAATGAGTAAGAAATAATCACCTTTATCCACCAAAAATACTTTTTTGTACAACTGTCAAATAAAGTTGACCTTTTTTCACCTCTATCGACACGTAACCCATAGCGGTCAACCCTGTTCCGCCAGCTGTTCCTTTCAATTAATAAAATAATAATAAATCAAAACAGGTGAAGCTACAAACGTATTCTTTTTTTACCGTGAAAAATGGGTTTTTCACCGTGGAAATAGATATTCGTATAACATATGCCACATATGATTTTTTCTACAACTTTTTTCTACGTTTTACATCAATTCCATTATTATTTTCTTATGTAAATATGTCAAGGTGTTATAATATAAATACTGATATCAAAGAAGATCTCTTGAAATTTGTAATTATGAAGTTCGAAAGTGAAGATGAAGTTCCCCTAGATATTCTGGAGGAAGCAATCAAATTTGTTTTTAATTACATGTAGCATTTCCAATAAAAGTAAAAAACTACTAAAATAGTAAAACCAATAAATAAAAGACGACGATGTACTCGTAGCATAAGATCTTCTCCCTAGGGAGGAAAAGTACTATTTTGCTCCCTAGGGATCAAAATCATACTTCCTATATAGGGAGTAGAAAAAAATATTTTTGCACTACAACAAACCACCTCTAAATTAACGGCAGAGGAATTTAACTTTAATGCTGTGAAATTGTATTTATCGGATTAATCCAAACTTACAGTTGTAAAAAAAATGTTGTTCGTATTTCGTTTCGTGCTAATGACACTCGAGCTAATTTTTGGCCTGGATTTGAGAATCTCGACCTGAAATTTACACTTATTTCTTGCACTTAACGCAAAACAATTGTCTCGGATGTTGTAACGCCATGTTATAATGCTTTATATAATTTCACAGCATTAATAGGGCCGCGAAACAGGCCCGTAGCCAGAAATTTGTTTTGGGGGGGGCCCAAAACGTAGTAATAATTTTTTGGGGGGCAGGGGGCAGAAATGGTTTTGATGGGTGTCTTGCAAGGATATTTGTTATTAAAGTTGGACTCATTAGTGAAAAACTGCTTTATCGTTATTAATATCATCACTGTATTTTAATTGTCAGTCAAGCACATACACATCAATTGTCAAACTGAAACGTCAATTTCAGTAGACAAAATTAAAAATTTTAACTTTCGCGATTTCCTTGCTGCCATAATCTCAAGAAACTCATTCGGATCGATACCTAAGTTTCCATGAATTGACAGTACGGCACTAAGTCTTTCGTTGCCCGTTGGGTTACGTAAGTAAGTCTTGATTCTTTTCATTGTCGAAAATGACCTTTTCACACTTGCCGTTGTGACCGGAAGAGTTTCCAAAACTGTTAATAGATATTTGATTGTTGGAAATCTGCTCTTGTCACAAAAATCCAATACTTGTAAAGCCTCGGCATCTTTCTCGAGTCCCGTTAAATTTCTCACACCACAACTTATACTCAGCTTTTACAGCGGATTCTGAGACTCGATCATCAAAGTATGGCGAAAGATGATGCAAGTCATCTACTTTTAAATCCAGGGAGAAGTATCTGTAAGATTGATAAGATTCCCGCGTTCTCATTAAGAAATTTGTCAGGCAAATTCTGAATCAGCGTATCGAGGCAAGGAATAAAAACAGCAAATTGGAACGATTTGTGTGCTTCGACGTGAGTCTCGGAACTTTCCGCTCCATATCGAATGTATCGTTTGCAAGCTTTTCAGCTGCTATAAAAATTTTGCTGAACGATACTTCTGCAGTTTTTCGTTCTTCTTGAAGCATATTCACGATTTTGTGAACATGCTCTACTGCTGATGCCAAATCACGTGACTTTTCTTGCAGTTGAACTGACAAAGAAAGCGTGAAGCTGAAAAGTCTGTTACAAACCAAGAGACTGACGAGAAACTCACTTTTTTGAACTGCTGCAAGTAAACAGGCCGCAGTTTTCGAAATAGCCCAAGATTTTTCTGAAATTTCTTCTAATTCCATATGGATGATTTGAAACAGTTCTACAAAAGATAGTATGCTGTCATGTCGTTCGATGAATCTTGTTTCTCAAAGACGAATAAGCCTCTTCTTTTTACTCTCCGGAACATGTTCTTGGATGAGATCTTGAAGAATTTTCGTCGCATAAGCGTGGTTTCTGAATGAGTTTACGACCCAACAATACTTGTTTGGCCTTGTGCACGTTTCATTTCAATTTCGATTCTCGTAAACAATATTTAACTTACGCCAGTAACAGTTGCTTATCGAAACTGCAACTGAGTGTGAGTTCTGATTCGGTTCGATTTATCTCGAATTGGATCACGAAAAATTGCGCGGGAAATTTCAAACACCAGTAAACTGTGTGAAAACCAACACTTGTCTAGTAAAAGCGTATTTTGTGTTCCACAAGCAATTTTTGATGATCGGATTCGAGATAATCGATCCAGATGAAAAAGTAATCTTCTGTTCAAATGTTCTGATAGAGGTATTATATATGTCTCACAGGCGTGAAGTTGTCATAAGAAATATGGCTTCACAGAATTTCGGGGGGGGGCCCGGGCCCGTCGGGCCCTACGGCTGGCTACGGACCTGCCGCGAAATTCTTTAGCAATCCTCGAGATTATCGAGATAATTTTTCTCTCGCTTGCTAAATAGTCATTTCGCGGCCTTGATATGAAACTATTAATGAATCTAGAATATAGTTTTAATACACTCGTAATACATTTTCAGAAACTTCGTTTTTATTGAACAAAACGTGACATGTTTGACCACACGGTGGCTTTATCAAACAATGGTTTTACAATCTGTGGTTATTCGTTAAATATTAAAATACGGTTAAGAAGGAGATGATGAATGGGGTACGTATATAGTAGGATAAGAGTTACCAATAAATTTAATAATAAAGAATTGGTGAAGTCTTTCTGATCATTTAAAAGGTTTCGTGTATTGTTAAACTTATTAATTCCAATTTTCTATAAGTTCTTTAATACTTTACTTTTAACTTACTTATGGAGAATCTCAAAATCATCTTTAAAATGATCATCATTGAAGATTTTGAGATTCTTCATAAGACAGTCAAAAGTAATGTATCAAACAATTCAGAGAAAATTAAAATTAATATGCTTAAAAATACAGGAAACCTTTTAAATGATTAGAAAGACTTTACCAATTCTCCATTATTAAATTTATTTATAAGGAAGTAACTCTCATCCAGTGGCGGCTCCTCGAAGGAGGCTAAGGAGGCTCAGCATTAAGATAAATTCTTAATGATCATTCTCCATTTTATTTCCTGTTCCTCTGATAATTCTTTAAATTTTACAATTAATTCCCCGTTCTCAGTAGTTATTTTTAATCTGACAACAGTGGCCAGAGGCTAGATTCTCTATATATCTCAAACGCTAAATACGTGCGGTCAACACAGTTGCCGTTTTCCAAGCAGTTCAATTGCTAGATAGGGTGAAAGAGCGAATATGGCAACATCCTATGGAAGCTAGCTTCTCGTATAGAATCGTCGGTCGAATGAAATAGGATTACTTGCTACTTGTTTTGTAATTTGTACCGCGAGGCGAAGTAAGGTTAAGTAGTTAAGTTATAATTTATCTAATCGGTGAACGTTAAAATGATGAGTGACTTAGTTGCTGGGTTGTTAGAAAATCCATTTAGTGGATTAACATATGATAGAAAAGTGTTTTGTTAAAAATAAACGGCCTTTACTGGATTTGAAAGGATTAGTGGTGACGATGACAGGTATGTTTCAAAATCAAAATACACAATAAATTATATTGCTTGCTATTTACATCTGATACAACTTCATGTTGGGGACACTCGGGTTATGATGATTTAAAAAATTTAGCTCGTGGTATAGATGGACATGAAAAATCGCAGGAACATATTACGTCGTGTTTAAATTAACCGGTAAACAGAATATTGTTAAAGGAGGAAAACGTATAATTTGGTAGACAAGAAACTACATTATAAACAACTTTTTTTATGAAATTTTAGATACTATTAAAGGTCAAATTGAGATTCGATTTTCCGATTTACATGAATTGAAATTTTTCGACTTGACGAATAGAAGATTTTTCTAATCTTTTTCAAAAGAGTTTCCCAATACACTTAAATCTAAAATATAAATTTTTTGATAAAATAGCACTGCACAATGAATTATGGGTTATATACCTACTCGGATAAAGATATTTTAGGCCAGTACGACATTCACGCCGATATATCATATAAAATATATGATAGATAATGATTTGCAACAAGTTTTACCTCAGTTTTATAAACTACTTTGTTTTATAAAAATAATAAAAAAAACAAAATATGAAAAATTTCAAAAAAAAAAATAAAAAATATCAAAAATCCAAAGAAAAAAAAACGAAAAAAAAAATTTTTTGCCAAGAGAAACTACACCTCCACGTTGGTTCTTGCTTGGCAACAAATAATTTTGGCACTGAAGTAGCTGGTACGGTCGCTGTGCAAAGGTTACATTTATTGGCTGAATAGAGTATATTTTTACAAGAACGTTTTATGTCCAGCCTCCTATCTTAAAAAGTTCACGAGCCGCCACTGCTCTCATCCTACTGTACACATACCTCACTCATTCTCTCCCTCATCTCAATTTTAATATTTGAGGAACAAACCAAAGTTTGTGAAACCATTGTTTGACAAAGCCACCGTGTGGTGAAACATGTCACGTTTTGTTCATTACAAGCGTATTTTTTACTAAGACTATAGATATGAATTTGCAACAAGTAAGCACCAAAACGACTAAAAGAATCCAAAATCATTTCCATTTTATGCTAATCTCTTATTTGTATTGCTAATTCCAAATAGTATTTCAACTGACACATTTTGTTTTCTAATTTAGCTCACTCTGATGATGGTTACTTGTTAGCTGAAAGATTCTTAGTACTTTAACAGGATTTATAATGGATAAAAGTGATTATTTCTTACTCAGTATTATAGTAGAATGTCTGCTCATTGCCCATTTGGGATGAGGTTCCAGAAATTAGTGAATGCAGGTGAATTATACTTATCCATTTGACTTTTCAAAATTTCTATTGATATAGGACATTGGTTCGCATCAATATGGATGAAACGATGTGAAATATTATAGAATTCATGATTACTCGTTATGATTAATACCCACAAACTAATGCCAAAGGTGAATATTACTATAATTCTGGTTAGTAGACGATGATGTCCAATAGATTTGACATCAATAATTGTTGTAAACAACTAGGCATGTCTAACAGATTTATTGATGTAATATAAATCCTAGAGAAATCGTACGGTAAATATAAACAATGGGTCATCTGTTGAATGTTTTTCATTTTATAAGAGAAATACGAAATACAAGCACCTATACATTCTGCGGTATAAGAAACCGTAAGCATATTTCATCTCTTGCATTACAATATCCTGAACCTCAACCATGAGATGAAAATGTAGGACATGCCCATAGGTACACACGTCTCACAAGAATTTGAAAAAATTCACGCCATAATCGATTTGCAGAATTTAACGTCAAAAACAATTCGAAATATAATGTGGAGAGTAAATCACTTTCATAGCAACCCAACAACTACCTACTTTGAAGAAAGCGACATCTCCATAAGTAATAACTTTTTCCAACATTTCTTCGTGTATTACCTTAATGTCACAGCGGAACAGCGTAGAAGATACTTTACATACCGATTTGCAATTATTGGTTACGCGGAAAAAGGTGCGACGTTGACGGTTGTTTTCTAAGAATCTCATATTTTTTATGACATCTGGCAAACAGGCTTTGTTGGACAAGCGAACGTATTACATCTGCGCTTGGTTGCAGTAATGTCTTTATTCGAGTGGAGAAAGTAATTGTAATCACAATACAGAAATTAAGCTAATAGATTGAACGGGCCACTAGAGAGGAACGTGAAGAGTAAAAGCTTATTAAATTTGGAGTTATTAACGCTACGCGTCATCATCATTGGAAACATGTTGCATTATTTGGTTCTTGGTATAGATTCACTAGTTTGACACTCAATGAACTGTTGGATCCGGTCTTGGAAGTCCATATTGAAGAGGGAAATATATAATAACAAGAAAAAACAACCCCCTTTTCAGAAATTGTTAATTTCTCGTGATTTCATTCACATTCCATATCCTACTGTTTAGGTTATACTGTGGGTGTGTAGCTACACAAATTAATGTTACAGTGTGTTATAACTGTCTTGTTAATCACACGAGAACAATGGGCTATTGGATTAGGACGAGAAATGGTAATTTTGTAAATTGTGTACATAAAATAGACTCTGTTAAGGAAATGTGAGATATGTGATATTTAATACCAAGCGAGAAAAATGGATAATACACCTACTTACAATATCACGCCAAGACAATACGTCCTGCTCTTGATGATTAAAACTTAAAGCGCATATTACGGAAGAAGGAGCGGAAATATTGAACGTAATATCGTTCCTTAAAAAGCTATCACTTTATCTCGAATACAGGTTCGATCATTAATGTTTCGTGACCAATTTGAAATTCAATTTTTACTGATTGTTCATTTGAAAGTGATATTTGGATTTTTACTACCCTACATTTTTAGTAGCGACGATAATTGATCGTATAAATTGTGGTTTAAAGAATCAGGAAAATTTATGGATTAAACAAAAATAACTAACTGATGGGAATTATAATTATTTGTATCTCTATTTTCATAAGTCGATAATATATCAAAATAATTTAGTCATGACCTTCGAATTCTTTTAATAATGGAAAACAACAGTTAATAAAAGTTGTAATTCTTCTAATTCTTGAACTCGATGAGGTTGTGGAGACACTGGTCAGTACCGAAATATCAGATCAATACAGGGCCGGATTAACACTATGAGGGGCCTAAGCACAACAGATTTTGGGGGCTCCTCCCCCCTTTTTTTAAATTACTCTCTTTTCATAGAATAAGATAATTTGTAGAGTAATATAATGCTCTAAATTGTGGGGAAGGTTATTGCCAGGAAAATAAGTACATAAATGAATATTTACACTATTAGTACGTCTTCTTAATTTGACATAATATACAATGCGTAACTACATTAATCACTTTTACAATTGCACTTTTGGAAACTAATCCGCTGAATTATTCGCCTTTAATACAAAATCAACTAATTCTTGGCTACTTTTAGATATTACCAGTCGTTAGGCATACGCAAACTTTTATATTCCAGTAATTACTTTACTTCGTTAATTTTTCCCAGAAAAATTGTCATTATTAGTTTTTTAATTTTTAATTTTTACAATTCCCGCGGGGTCCCCAAAATGTCGGGGCCTTAAGCTATACCTTAGTCAAGCTTATGCTATAATCCAGCACTGGATAAATATTGAAACAATTCCAATGTCTATGAATCTATGAGATCACCATCAAGTTTATTCAATGTCATGTAATCTAGCTTTGTAAAAAAACCTTCCTATAACTAGGAGCAATGATTAATTCCGATCATAAAAAAAAACAAACAAATGATGGCAGAAAACGATATTTCATTTCGAATAACCATAGAATTGACGGAAAGTGTGTTTGAGGAAGCTTATGGTATCAAACTCCGGCCAAGAAAAAATAGTAATCACATTAGTTCTTTAATGCCAATGGCTGAACTCTGGTTTAAATATAGTTACATACCATACGAATCTATAGATGACGTCTTTTAAAACATTATCTACGATGCCTAAAATTCGATAAAATCAAAATTATGGTCTAGAGTATTTTTTAACGTGGCATTGTTGGTATGAGGGATCGTTTTCCTTCTTCAAGGTAATCGATATGGACGATACCTTGTGCATCCCAAAAACCTGTCGCCATTGCTTTGTTAGCCGATAAGCCCACTTTGGCCTTTTTCGGTTTCGATTCGCCAGGACAAGTCCTCTGTTCCGACTGTTAGTTGGTCTCTGATGTGTTGTGATGGATCCAAGTTTCGTCCACGTTCACAAAACGGCGCAAAAATTCCTTTTCATCGCGCTTGAACATCGCCAAACACTCCTTTGAAGTTGTTACACGGTCGTGCTTGTTATCAACACAGAGCAAATGCGCACCCATCTGGCAGATAGTTCTCTCATATTCAAAAAGTATGCACAGTGTTCCGTACCCGTTCAGTTGAGATGCCCATAGCCTCAGCAATCCCGTTATCATACTATGGATTTTTTCGACGATTTTTGGAGTTGTAACCTCAAAAGGACGACCAGAACATTCGGGCGTCCTTTGTGGTCATACAACCACAACGAAAATCAGGGAACCACTTGTGAATCGTTCCACTCGAAGGTGAAGTCTTCATAATGTTTAACAAGCGAAGCTTTGGTTTGCATAATTTTTTTCCACGCAACAATTAATGTTAAATCAGGAAGCCAAAAATTTGTTTCCATGTCTACAAAAATGTTCAAGGTTGCTTGCTTTCGAATGGTGTCAAAACAGAACTAAATGACATATCAGTCTGGAAATGCGTCCAGTTAAAGATGGTACATCACAAATCACATGGGTTTTGCGATTGTGGGGTCGTCTGTTTTTTTTCAGGGAATTTTTACCTTGCCTTTCAGCTGCTTCAGTATTACTGATTGGAACTGTATGGCAACGTTAGCACCTACATATATAAGTAGTACAATATATGTATGTTGTATGTACACTTCCCTAACACAACTGATTACTATTTACCTACTGAGCTATGAATCTCGTGTCTTAATATGTACATAAACTGAGACTTCCCCGGTAATGAATCTCGTTACAAACACCTACCAAGTATTATATATAAAAATTCTTGGGAAATAGGTCACAATAACACTCTGTTTTAAAATTTTTTGTCTTTACGTACGTTTCGGTCTCACGACCATCATCAGAAGACTCACTATGTAAAAATAAAAAAAAAGGGGTTTATTAAAACTAATTATATCACAAGCGTCCAAATCGCACAAATTTAATTTCAATCAAAAGAGCCCACGCCGTAGAAACGAACCGAGCCACGAATAATCGAAATTGTATCGTCAATATTAAAGTATAAAAATTCTTTTGTAGTAAGAATCCGCTATTCAGTAATATTCTCAAAATGTATAAGTTCATGTTGATATTCTCACATTAACTGAGACGAAGTTATTTGTCGAGTACCTACCCTCGACCCAGATGTGTAATTTATGAGATACTTAGAAGGTTCAGACCTGTACTGGAATATTACTACAACGCTTTCTTCTTAAAAACATTTTCAACAATTATAAAGACGTATGTAGGAATTTACAATTTCCACTGTAAACTTCAATTCACTTGTGAAATAGAATTAAACAAAAACATAAATTTCCTAGATATGAACATTAGGCTTGATGCAGATGGAAAAATAAAAACCTCTTGGTTTACTAAAGAAGTTTGGTCTCAACGTTATCTTCACTTCAATTCCGTTGCACCAGCTTGTTATAAAAAAAGTGTCATAAACAGCCTTACGGACCGCGCGATAAAATTGTCCCACGCAGATGACCGCCCCAAAAATTTAAATATTGTTCCTAATACACTAGAAATGAATGGCTACCCAAAAACATTTTTCAATCTTATCATTAAAGAGAGAATAAACAAAATCTATAATGGTACGTCATATAAGAATAACATAAAAGGTATTACAGACAATTTTATAACTTTACCATACATTCCGGAGACCTCAGAGAAAATCAAGAAGTGTTTGAAAAAGTATGATATAAATGTTGCGCATAAACCTACTAACTGTGTTGGGAAATATTTCTCAAATCTAAAACCTGTAATACCTAAAGATAAACAAACCCACACAGTATATACATTGAATTGTTTAGATTGTGATGGAACTTATACTGGGATCTCTAAACAATATTTACAAAAAAGAATGTATGGCCATAAATATAGTACAGGAAATAATAACTTAGATTATTTTTCCGTCCCAAATATCGACCAATAGAATTGCACCATTCGACGTCACGTGGTATAACCTACATGGAATTATACTGAATATTTTTTGAATATTTTCTCTGGTAGTTGATATATATAAAACTTCAAACTGACAGGTTGAATTCTGTCCACCATCGATAAAAAAGTCAAAGGAAATGTTCATTTGGGACGGAAAAATAATCCTCCGAATACCACACGAGCTTCAAAATTATCTGGCATTTCCCTCAAGGTTCCCTGCAAACAAATAAAGTCGTCAAGTTTTTCAGGAAACATCACTCGCGCTTTGCGCTCGTGATTTTTTAACCTGAAAAACTTGACTCCTTCATTTGTTTGCAACGAACCTATCGGGAAATACCCGATAATTTTGAAGCTCTTGTGGTATTATATATGAAAATTCCACCGCCCTTGCTGAGCACTGCTTTGATTATAACCATCAATTTGATTACAAAAATGTTAATATCTTAACTAAGGAAACCAATTATTATAAAAGATCTATCCTGGAGATGATTCACATAAAACGGGATTCCAAGTCTGTACACCATAGTGCTGATACACAAAATCTAAGTCATATTTATACTAATTTGATTAAATAATCTCTTGCAAATTCCTACTACGTCTTTATAATTGTTGAAAATGTTTTTAAGAAGAATGCGTTGTAGTAATATTCCAGTACAGGTCTGAACCTTCTAAGTATCTCATAAATTACACATCTGGGTCGAGGGTAGGCACTCGACAAATAACTTCGTCTCAGTTGATGTGAGAATACCAACATGAACTTATACATTTTGAGAATATTACTGAATAGCGGATTCTTACTACAAAAGATACAATTTCGATTGTTCGTGGCTCGGTTCGTTTCGACGACGTGGGCTCTTTTGATTGAAATTAAATTTGTGCGATTTGGACGCTTGTGATATAATTAGTTTTAATAAACCCCTTTTTTTTATTTTTACATAGTGAGTCTTCCGATGATGGTCGTGAGACCGAAACGTACTTGAAGACAAAAAATTTTAAAACAGAGTGTTATTGTGACCTATTTCCCAAGAATTTTTATATATAATTCATACTGGGTCAAGAATCTTTATTACCTACCACAAGTATGATAAAAAAACCTGTTTATGTTTCAGAATAGGGAAAATATTTTGGAATACGTATAATCTCAAAATCAGTGTTCATGTTTGTGAATGTTGATGTTATGTTATGTTCACATTACCGGGGTTCTACTGTACAAGAAGACTGATAATTTGGTTCGGAGTGTCACTATCAGAGTAAATGAGTGCTCAATCAATGACCAGGGTGCAACTATTACTTAATATCTTTTTAACTGTTGTTTTTTTTTATAATTAAAAACCTAAATGTTTCTTTGTTATATTGAAGTTCGTCTTAGGTGAAAATATATTTTGCTCATCTAATACTGTGCGTTGCGGTATTTATTCAAATCATTATATGTAAGATTCAAAGTCATATCTGTACATGACATAACTGTTAGTATCAAGATGAGATGTTTATTTCGGTCACTAAATAAATATCAGGAAATATATGTTTCAGTGTAATTACGATATTCAAACCTCCTAAGATAAAATCGAAAAATGTGACTTAACGCAACAATCTGAACTGGAATGCGGTAAAGACAAACGGCGATTTCTCCGTAACAATAACTGTTCGTGTGAGGCCTTTCTTTACAAATCCGCATTTATCAGTGTTATGTATTATTTCGAACGCGGTGTCATAAAATAGTGATAAATACCAGGAAAGCTATCGTTCATATCGACGAGAAACTGAATTAATATCGTAAAGGAATAACCGTTAATTACGTGATCGTGAATTCGATTAGGAAACACACATTTTAATTAATAGTATCTGATTCACAAAAGCCTCTCGATGTAGGTCAGTTGACCATCGCCTGATGATATTCTTGTAAGTTGGAACCGTGGGTATAGCAGACAACTTACCAAATCGCATGCTTGCAATGTTACCTTCATGGAAAACGTGGGTGTGACATTATTGATATTCCTTTTGCGCATAAGTTCCGTTATTTCTTCGCGACGTCTGCAATTTGCAAGTCCGTTAATATTCACTTGTACGTTTTTCAAACCGGCTTATTGTGCGAAAGTAATTACCGATGAGTATTTGAGAATTTGCAATTTCCTCAACGCTGTAAAGTATATTGTTCTTGCATCTGAATCCATAAGGAAAATAATTTGACGTGTGATTTTCGAGGCTTCGATTGTAGCAAAACCGTAGTTAATTACTATGTAATAGTATTTTACGAGTAGAATGCATATTTAGCTTAAGAATATGACCACCGGGTAACTGTTTATCTTGCATGACAGTTTTTGGACAACATATCTTTTGAATCGATATAATGAGAGCTGATGATCATGATAATCAGGATACCGTAACGAATAAAAAATGTGAACCTCTTGTTCTGATTTTTAGTTGGATAATGATGGTATTATAGCCGGATGTATCATCCTAATTAAGACAGGATATTCTTAATGAAATAAATCTTGCTCAATCATTCCTAAATTTCAGAATATACGGGAAGGATCGCTTTAATAGTAATTTTACACATTCATCGGAAAACAACTTATTCATCAAAGATTTTGCAACGAAGCCTACATTGGTTAAATGAGTCAAACGTCCACCATCAGCCAGACTATAATTACCAAATCTTCTATACACTCATAATGTCATCAACGCCGGTGTTCGACAGGGGCCTGTCTTGGCACCAACTTTGTTTCTGCTCCATATGAACGATCTGCTGGCAGTGACCAAATATCCCGTTCACAGCTTTGCAGATGATGGTGCATCTCATACCTTTTTTCATCTAGAGCTCCCATACCATCCAATGAAGTCTGAGGAGCGGGACAGGTTGACACAATTAATGGGAATCTGGCCTTCTCCAGGAAGGCGGATCACACAATCCCTAATACGATGATGTCAGGTACAACTATTCCTATGAAGACGTTCATATTCATGCTCGGGATCACCACCAACACCCTCCCATGGGATGATCATGTGAAGTCCCATCCAAAAACCGTACTGTCCACATGTTAGGAGTTTGGCTCCAAAACATCCGCTGCAGCTTTGTTGATCTCTAGAACATCGTAGAAACGTGGGACATCTCTCCCTTTTATATAGATATTTCCTTCATCGGTGTTTATCAGAAATCTCGTATGTTGTTCCTCCACGAGAGATTCGCGATAGGCGGATTAGACGAGCTCAAACTATTCATCCATTCATTGTCTAGCTCGAGACCTGCCGAACTTCATCCTACCAGACTCCATTTTTCTATCGAACAGCGAAGTTGTAGAACTCTTCACCTAGTGAGGTCCTTCCTCATGCCTATAGCCTCCAAACCTCCAAGAAAAATTTTTCTGCCAACATTCCACCGCTGGCTCACACGATGTTCTTCGAACATTATAGATTTCCCTCTCGTGTAGTCAAGGTATAAAAAAAATGTGGCCTGGTCGGTCTCTCGACCTCACCCCTCTTTACTTCACTATATGTGATGTTAAAAATCAAGAGTTCATAATAGGTACTCATCAACATTGGAAACTTAATATTGACTGACGCTATATATTTATGCAGAACTTTTAAAAGGAAAGTAAAGGACATGTTGCTTAATCTGTACAGTGTTTTCATTTTTTCGTTCATAATACGCTAGAACGTCTCAAAATAATAGTCTTTGATGTAAAATTTTTCTCTAAAACACTTAGTTCCCGATATGAAGGGTGTTAAAGTTTTGAAAAAATATTACATTTTCTTCATTACCCTAAACAAATGAAGATTTTTAGCTCAAACTTGATAAATTTTAGTTTCACTGGATGACTAATTGTTTTTGAGACAAATACAGTAGCCTAGCTATTGGATTTTGAACTTATTTAAACTCCCTGATCTTCTATGCCATTGGTCTGGGATTATTATTGCATGTAAATATATCAACTTTGAATCATTTTCGATAAAAAAGTATTATTGATAAATTTCGCTAAGAGGCTAAGAGGAAAATAAATATTTTTTTCTTGTATGCAATAACAATTTCTGATAATGTGATTTTTCTCATCAAAAATATTAGTCATTCAGTAAAACTAAAGTGTACCAAGTATGCCGGAAACGAAGTGTTTTAGAGAAAAATTTTATATCCAAAAACCCCCATTATTTTGAGATTTTATATCGCTTACCAAAACTGTGAACGAAAATATAGTTAACAATTAGCAATTTTCTACTATTGATTGAATTATGATTTAATATTTCGAAGCATTCTTTATATGTAAAAGGGTTCATTGATAAAACTATGTTTTAATGCACGTTGATTTTTGAGCTTAAACTACTCGAGAACGGCTTGATTTATCGAAATCCAGTAATAAAAAAATTAGTTTCTTATGGAAATTTTTCAAAATAAAAAAGGTAGGGTAAAAATACTGCCTTCAATCAGTAATAATATAATATCGGGTACAGCAGCCATGTATTGTATTTTACGCAGACTGGCGCAGACTTAAGCCTATTCAAGTCCAACTGACATTGGACGTTAAAAGAATTCGGAGCATGATCGCATGTTATTTACACCTCCATTGGCTTATCAGCCGTAAAACGCGAGAAAGCCGTTTCACCACATTGCTCCAGACACGGATTGGCACCTGTCCTTGTTAACATTTACTGTCGTTTTGTTTTGAACGAACCATATTATATATTTAATATATTATGTTAGTCGCTGCTGTTTTTTAAACACTTACATTTAGTTTCTTCGTTGAATTGGAAACAGGGTTGTGCAACAGATATTTAGTATCAGTGTTGAAACAATCAAACTGTCGATATCGGACAAGTTTCACGAAAATACAAGGCAAACTACACCGGTAAGATAGGATGTTTGTTGTCAGATGAAACTTATGTTTGATGTATGAATGCAAGCTGCAATAGTCAGAGGAATCGTAATGTAATCTGCAACGTGTTATGCAACTCTAGAGTGCGACGACAGACAGATACAAGCATTTAGCACTAATTACTTGAAAACTAGTGTTACACATTTGCGAGCAAGTTGAGCATGTCTTGCGCTCGGATTCCAATAATATAGCATTCCTTGAATCGACGCCAACTTGACACTTGGTACTTACCGGTCTATTTGACCCTGTTGCAAATGCAACTACAGTTAGCTAAGGTGATCCAATAACATTTTCATTGTCGCGTATGATGCCGCTGCGTAGAATATCAAACGATACATAACTAGGCTACTCGGTTAATTAAGTTTGTCGCGGTTTACTACGAAGTAAAATTTCATGGTGTTGTCAATTGCATTACGCATAAAAAATTACTGTAACTTCACCTCGTATATCCGGCAAATGGTATTCGTAACAATGGTTGGAAGTTGTTAAAATTCCAGTCTAGTTTTTATATTTCGTGTTACATATATTGTCTGTAGATTTACAGAAGAAATCTATTCAACCAAGAATACTCCGTTTTTTTATATTCTTCCCGAAGAAATCGGAAGAGAATATTGTATTTGCTCAAGCTATTTATAAAAAGGTCAAAAAAGTCCTAGAGCAAATGTTCTTGACCCGTAGTATTTTTCATCAAATTTTAAGCAACTTTGGAACAATTCGTCTGCCTGGATGTATGTCTCGAATTTTTTGAACAAAAAATCGTCTTCTGTTCTATTGTTGTCCAGGGAAATCGCGCAATAAACACACCCTTTTCTGAAGGGTTCAAAATGTGAAAAAATCGTAACTCTCAAAGTATACATTGAATCGATTTGGAACTTTTTCATTACAGGCAAGTTAATTTGAAACGACTTTCATCCAAATTTCAACAAAATCGTTCAACAATAACAACAAAAAGTGGAATAAACTCGAATTTACATCGTACTGTTGAAAGTTTATAACAAATGGCGATGTGGTCTACATATATTCAGTAGTCTCGTGTTCAATTCCCAGGAGCAGAAAATTTGTTATCGTACATTTTCTTAAAAACATTATCAATTTGAATATTATTCAGTTGTGTGAGGGTTAGTTAGTTGCTAAATTCTTATTTATTTTTGGGAATACTATGTGAAACTATAAATTCACATCTTCCATATATTCGAAGATGGTTTTAAGAGATCCTACATTATACAATACGTTTCAAGTGGAATCTACCTTTTACTATTTTAAATTTATTTGTATTGACATGAGTCAAATTGTGTGTAAATCTGATTTTATTGGTAACTGTATCAATTTTTGCTTAGTGTCTATTGTTAGATTTTATTTTACTTTGGATGGTTTTGGTGCTTCCTTGTTGAACATTCATGTCTATAGTTTAAATAAAAAATTCACTTGTAGTTTACCCTAGTACAGTTAAGACTCATAATTATAGATCAATAATGTATGTAGGGAAACTTTCTGATAATTTATGCAATTTTCTTAAAAAACACAATGTTACCACATCTTTTAGAACAAATAATACTGTAGGCAAATATGTTAAAAACAACAAAGATAAGAATAAAAAAGATCAAGAATCAGGAGTATGCAAGGTATAGTGTGAAGATTGTGATAAATTCTTTATAGGTCAGACAGAAATATCTTTCAAAACAAGAATTGAAGAACATTTTAATTAAAACTAAATCCAAAGAAAATTTTGAGATTATCCACAAGTCAGTTGAAAGTAAAATATTGTTAAAACTTAGAGAAAATTGAAACATGTCACGTTTTGTTTAATAAGAACGCAGTTTGTGAACGTTTATTACAAGTGTATTTTTTATTAAAACTATTTTATTTCAATTATATGAAAGATAAACTACTATGCTTTTATACCACTTTTATTAATAATAACGTGAAAACGTAACTATAGTTTCAACACCGAAGTGCCACCATCAAACAAATAGAAAATTATGAAGAAATCAATGAAACAGTTGAAGTATGAATAGATTAGAGTAAAGTAGGGTTGAGGTTAAGGGATCAACAGAAATTCCAAAACAGGTAGATTCTAGGAAAGTACAATATTACATAGTAAAAATTTTTTTTTTATTTTATTTTACTAACTTCCTATCTTAAATAAAAATTGTGTCATTTTACAAGCCGATCAGATTTTCTACAGCGTAAGTATTTATAGAGCTACTCATTTCAAGATACATAGATTTATTTTGTGTTAATACAAGAACATTTGCTTACACGCGTCAGAATAAGGAATAAATCATTGCAATATATAAATAAATTCATTCAAAAATCAATACATAAAGTAAATATAGATTCAGTTAGAAATCAATAAAGAGAGACGAAATAAATAAATTATCTTAGTATCTTTACACAATTACGGAGGAGTATCTTATAAAATGTGAAATAATTATATAAAAATCAGTAACCAAATGGAACGATTCACCACGCACACTATTCATCTATTCTCCAACATTTCTAGTTTACTCATGTTCCCAATTGTTCATGTGAAATTCAATAAGTGATTGTAATAGTGACTTTTATATTCGCTGAAATATTCGATATAACCGACTGACGTGAAAAAATTATGCGGAAATGAAAACAGTTAGATCAATTAACATCCGCGGTCCTACATCAAAACCAAAATTTATTGGCTTTATCAACATCTTAAAGATCAATCAGTATCCGGACAAAGTTTCCGTGACACTTCTTTGAACAATCCAAATTAGCACACAAATTGTACACGCGATATCCGTGGTAACTTTTTGACCGAGATTTCCAATGGACCACCACCACTAAATGTCATAAGAATTTCAGTAAATTTGAAAACTATGGTTAGAGTAAGCTTGGTTCCCTCCGTAAGTTTTATTTAATTTCTCTTTATAAGAAATATTTCAGAACTTCCAATGCGGACGACTTGATGGGAATCCCATAGCTAATTCATTATTCTGTGTGACAAAATTGGCAATAATTTTGGCTGAAGCAAAGAGCAAAAGCTTGTTCTAACTCGGATTTCAATACGGGATTATGTGATTTCTCCAGAATTTTTGATATCAAAATTTTTGGTATCAAAATTTTACATTCATTGGAAGGAATATTTGAAAACATATTTGAAACATCGAAAGATAGCAAAATTCCGTTCTTAGGGAAAGTTAATCTATTCATCAACTTTGAAAGTTCCAATGAGTTTTTCACTGCATACATAGACTTGAAGTTACTTTCACTTTTCAAAATTTAATTTAATTTTAGCGCCAGATTATGTATAGTGCTATTAACATAGAATACTACGGGGCGGATAGGAGCATTTTGTTTGAAGATGACACGCTAGTGTCGAAACTATAGTCACGATTTGAATCTATACTATATGTGGTAAAAAACAAAGTAGGAGTGTTTTATTTCATTATATCAATTCAATAAATTATCACAAAGTAATGGCTTCCACCATTGAATTTATATTATTTTGATGAGACATCCCGAATATGAAAGATTTTAGTGTGAGCGTTTTTTAGTTTCGAGTATTCTTCTTATCATTCAAAACGTGTTTTCTTTCAACTAAAACTTGATGCTAATTTGGATTAGTTCGTAAATCGACAATTATTAATTAATTTTCAATGAATGAAATGAATATTTGATGATAACGTTAGTCAAGTTCATGTAGTCGGAATTCCTTGAGATTCCAAATTTGCAAAAGGTAGACTTTATTTATTTTCCTACTTCTCCAGTATGAACATACATAGTTCGACGTTGCATTCGTTATTATTTCGTTCTCTGTTTCCCAACATGAAACTTTTTTCAAATGTATAAAATGGATAAGCTTCTACATTCAACTCATTCCGATGTACAATTGCGCTCATCTCACGAATAAAATAAATATGCTTATTAACCTATGAGCGCAAGAGTGAGGTGCTAACAAAACATGAAGATTAAAATAGGTTTTGTGGATTTTAATGTGAATCACTGAGGTCAATGACATCGGATCAAGTTCGGGGTCTGGCAATTAAATAATTAACACGTCGTAAAATCTTGTGTTTGAATAATCATCGAATGGGAACAAGTTCAAATTGAATTTGCAATACGGAAACTTCCTCAGATATTGGAATTACCAACACGTTCACTGAGAAATAGTTCACGTTCTATTGATAGTTTGTTCACGCAAAATCGACGTATGAAGATTGAATACACACATTTGGATACAAATGAATGTTCAATGAAGGCTTATTGATGTTGAATCATAAATTATTTACACCATTGAGTTGAAATATTTGCGGTTAGAATGCTAACCTGGTCGATTTTTATATATGTCGATATTTCGGGAGAGGAAGCCCATCATAATGATTTCACAAGAAAAATAGTTTGAACAAAAAAAATAACAAATCAGCATTTTCATTTTATTTTTTGTTACAGGTGAGTGCTTGAACGAAAAATCCTCGAACTTTGGCTATCTTGGTTATCACAAATAGTAAGTGCATTATAAAATAAAATTAACGGATATATTAGCTACTTTTCCACATGGAGACATCTTGGATTGGCCCCTGCGAAACCCCACTTGCAGTTTATTCGATAGATAATAGGTAAATGAGACTTATAGGGCATACTATAATCGTTTCATCAAGCCTATAAGCTTTCTCCATGACAATTTTGAAATGCCAAGTATAGCAGTATAGTTTCTATTTATAATCGGTGGAATATTATTTTTTCGGCTATGGAGATTCAACGAATACCATAACAGCGCGTAATTTTATAAATGTAGCACCAAAGAACGTACACTATCTTATACACGAAAAAATAATAATTTTGAAATATGTAAAAATTTTGTCCCATTGTTATGTACATGAAAATATGATACTTAATAACGTTTCTAATCTAGTAGAAAAATTCTAGATTGCGTTTGTATAGTTTGTAAACATATGTATACCTATATGTTTATGGTTAATAAACTATAAAAGAGTTCACACTGAAGAAACACTATGAAACAATGAATAAGAAACCAATCACTTTTATCCACTGAAAATAGGTGAAAATTCTTGGCTTTCGGATTGATGCCGACTTTTCGCCAATCAATGCAGGGCAGGCTTGAGGTTTGAAATGAAACTGATTCCCCTGGTTTCTGTAGCGGTATTTATGGGGGAAAAAACCTTCACGCTACTTAGTTCACTGCTTTCATTCCGGTGGTTAACTTCGTTCTGGCACCGTTGCCGTTGTGTGATCATGTGCGAAGTGGAATTTTCGAGGATTGGGTTTCCAAATGTTTGGAAGGTCACGGTTTAGATATATGTCTTAAGATTCCTATGGCTACATGAGTTTTACGCTGATAGAATTTTGGGGCTCGGGCTAGGATTTTCGTATTTAATGATTAGTGTCAAAGTTATGTTCTACATGTGCAGATATACTGGCGTCACGAAGGCTTGTACAGCGTTCATGTTCTTTCAGACGGGTAGCTACTGTACTGTCTAGATTGTTTCACCAATGTAGACTTCATTGCAAGACCAGGGAATGTTATAAACACCCTCGAAATCAAGAGTAGTTTGTAAAACTGTATATAGAAGAGGAGGGAGGGTTTGTGAATCAGCTTGACAGACGGTGTTTTAATACTGATTTTAAGGATTGGAGTTGGGATAAGACAATAGCTCTGAGGACCAAGGAGTTTATAACAGATTACTTTAGGGCAGGGTGGTAGTGGGGAAGACCATTGAGGTACCCATTGCTGTTAGTTGGTTTTCAATACACAGAATGTCCCAAAGTACTATCAGTCTGTCGACTAACTAATACATCTAGGACCGGCAGTGAACCTTTCGATTCAACTTCCATGTCGGAACGTATATTGGGATGTAGTGAATTTAAATGATTGAGGAAGAGATCAACATTATGGCTTGAGAACCGATGAGTGAATAGCATCTTGCTTGTCTAACTTTTCATATCAACCTGAGCCACAACCCCCGAACCCAGAAGATCCTATGTCTTCTTACTTTCTTTGTCCGAGTTACTGAATAGTATTGTGTTTTCAGGTTATAGTCATATAGTTTTTCATCTTGGCATCATGTGTTACTTTCGTTATTCCCGAAGAAGGAATAACTGCTCGAAGTTGTGCCTTCTCCAAAATGAAGGATCAAAAAAAATCCTTAAAATCAGTAAACGGATGAAGCGGCGGCATCTGTTCTTCGATCTTCTCAAAAAAGGAACAATTATCCAAAGAATCAGCGGGTGTTTTTTCTTTGAAAAAATGAAAGAACAGTGAAGCTCTGATTAGAAAGCCGCGGCATTCATCTGCTTTCTAATCACAGCTTCATCTGTTCTTCGATCTTCGCGAAGAAGGAACAATTGTTCAGAAAACAGATCAACAGGTTTAAGATGTTTCTTCTTTGAGAAAATCGAAGTTACCGCGGTTTTACATGCTTTATGATTGTGGCTTTATCTGTTCTTCGATTTTATCGAGAAATGATTATCTTAGAGCAGCTAATCCTTCTTTAAAATAAGCAGCAGGAGCAGAAGAAGGAATCTTGTTCTTTCAAAGAAAGAATAATTTGTTGACATGTTTTCTTAAATATTTCTCCTTGGAATTTTTGAGCTCTGCAACCGGTCTTTTCACATTTAGAGGTTAAATAGGTTACTAAAGGAAATTTTCGAAAATCTTCAATTTTTGATAGAAACCCCTATACTATACTTTTGACAATACTATTAACAAGTTAGTGTTTTCTGCGTACTCTCTTCCCGTTTTATGGTGTTGTCACGAGGCGAATCCTGAGGTGAAATTGTGAATCGACTCCGAATTATATTTGAGTGAAGTGTTAGGTTATGTTGTAGATTCAAATAAATAAATCTGGTGCAAATATTAACTCAATATTGCAATAGCACTAGATTCTCATGTAACAAGGTGGCAATGGAATGGCATTTCCGAGGGCAATTCAGAAACATGAAGCTACAATACAAATCAACAAAGCTATCGCAAATTGAATCCATTCTCATAGTTATCTGCTCCTGCAATGTTCGTTCCAATTTAATTAGGAACACGACCATACTGATTGCAATTGTGATACCAGAAATTAGCGTATGGCATAATACTTTTTTCAATTTCTTATTTTCTGATTAATGCAATCATCGCATACTGATTTTTACCAACACGAATATTGTACTATCAGCTGTGAAGTAAATCATGAAATACCTCAGGCCGTCACTTTAAATGTATTAAGAAAGTATAAATCAGTGAAGGATAGAGTCTAACGTGCTAGCAGATGGTTAGATGATTGCTTAGCCGTTCTAAGTGCCCGTTTGCGGACTTGATCGATGTTCTATTGCATTCCACTCCCCCGCCCGAGACACGATTTACTCGTCGTGCCATACCACAGACCAAATCTTTGAAATCCTCCAAGTCGAGGGGCGTTAACAGGAAGTTCATTCGAAGAAACGTTCTTACGTGTGCGAATAACAATTTCATCAGATAAATTAAATGGGTCAGGAAAATATAAGAAGAAACGCAATTGTGTACAAAATGATGCAAATTGTAACTGTAGATTAAGAACTAATACCGAGTCATTAGATTTTATTATAGCTCCAGTACATGCTTCCGATTCTAGGGAACAGACATGCAACGGCAAAGAACACAGTAAATGGATAGAAGCTATTTCTTTTAATTCGACAATAACTGTCCGCATACGCACTGAATTCTTCAATAGAACAAACGTTCTGATCCCGTAAACTTGAATATCTTATCCTTTTTTTTGGTATTTATGATTAAATAACTGACTAATAGATAATATTAAACTATCTTAGATTGCACAAGCTGTGGATTTACGTTCCTGTATATTTATTTTATTTATTTATTACTAGACCCAACATACATCAAGAACCTGAACTAGCTGAAGCTTGTTCCTTCTGATTAATTCAGCACCGCACTCCAAAACCAGCCTAGAAGTCACTCTATGGGGCCAAAGTGCGGCTGTCAATGCAGATATGAATACACCTACCACTGTAGTTTAGTATCAGGTTTTGCAGGGCGCAGATCAGGATTGCACAGACCTTGGCCCGGAAAACGGTTACGTGAGCATCCTGGGGAACTAAAACTCCCTTCTGGGTGTGCACGATTAGGCTCCGGCACCGCTAGACTCTCCCTGATGGAAAGGATCCGGGGTCCGTCCTCTGGGTTATGAGGACGGCTGGTATTTGGAACGTGACAGCAGACTCTATTGCGCCCAGCGTCAGTCGAAGGCAGCTTCCAGCAGCATAATCCCTAACGTCATGACCGTTAGGCATGGACGTACAGACCCACTGACGTAGACCAGCGTCCGATACGACCCGCAGCCACTGTTTTACAAGAGATCCCTAAACGAAGAGTTAGAGGATGCCTTGTTCCAAGTGTATGTGAAAATTCGTTGGTTTTTATAACGCAGCCAACGTGTTACGCCGCCTCTCATTGCTAACAAGACCAAATATTTCGAGCAGTAAATCTTGAGGGTATACTCTAATGTGATAAATACTTTTTGATTCGGTAAGAGAGCGACTCAACAAATATTATTAATACACGCTCAATTGTATCGGTACCAACAGCAGGTTCTAGCATACTCAAACTGAATGCTAAGGATCGACACCATTCAGACTATTGCGGAATAAGAAAGTCAGAGATTTTTGATATCTACTCTAATCTGAAACAACAAGTTTAAAATGGCGATACTTAGTGGATTCTGTGTCTGTTCACATAACTCTCGTTTAAAACTTTCGACCTTCCCGGAAAAGCTTTCGTAATGGAATCAAAGCAGACCAATACCTTTAGTAATATACTATAGTATGTATACGGATGCCAGTCTATGGGAGAATACGATGTCTGGTTTGCGCCTGGAACATTGACATGGTGTTTGAGCGTTTGGTTTTATTCGTTGGGTGCGTCTCACACAACGTTGTGAATCTTATTGAAGCATATTCAGAACCAATTTTGGCAAGACTCTGATCTGTTTTGTTCCTCCCGCACAAGTGTACTAGATGACTAGGATAGAAAACTGTCTATGTCACACTACAGTTGATATACGGTAACAATGGACGGGTGCCCAGGTTATCAAAGGAGTAGAGATGGGCAGCTCGTGAACGAACCGGTAAAATGAACTATTCCACTACGGGTTTTCTCAACTCTAAAACCAAACCAGATGCCCAAACTTGGCATCTCACTACTTCCATTCGAGTCCTTTCCTGTTTTAGTATCCGTTGCTGAGCAATGTTAGTGATGCGACCTGGGTATACACAGGGATACTTGTTCATCAGGTTTGCTTCCTGAAGGTCTATATACTTCAAAAGAATTTAGGATTCATATGTGGATGGATGAGGGAGGTGTCGGACATTCGAGCTTAATGCGTATCATCACTCAAGGTGTACCCTTCTCAATGCGGCATATTTTCGAGAAGATGGCGTAAGTTACTGTGCCGTAGAAAGGCAACTCGTGCTCTCCCATTCTACCTCGAGACTTCTGTTCATTAAATTGGGTCAATTGGGATGATGTTTTCAGTTTTCATGATCACTAATGATTTTTCAAAATGTTGGTTTTATTGCCTCATTTGACAAAGCATCAAGTTGTTTGTCTCAAATCATCCGACAATTCGAAGTCAGATAAGTTTGCTCTCTTGAATATACAGATTGAGTCGTATTGTAAAATACAGAAGGAGAGTGTGTATTGTACAGGTCAAATTGCTAGTTAGTAAGAATTAGAGATGAGTTCCAATTCAGCGATTTGTTGTTACTTACCAACTATTGTTTCATGAAAGCAACTCTGTGACTGGAGCATATTTTGTATAATATCAAATATCACCTGCTAATTGAAACAGTTATTTTGAGATTTGAGATTGAAACAGCAGTAATAGCATTTGGTATTATGATTATCGTATTTACATTTAGCAATAACAGTAGATGCTATCAGTGGCGGCTCCTCGAAGGAGGCTAAGGAGGCTCAGCCTCCTCACCAATTTATCTTAATGATCATTCTCCATTTTATTTCCTGTTTCTCTGATAATTCTTCAAATTTTACAATTAATTCCCCGTTCTCAGTAGTTATTTTTTATCTGGCAACAGTGGCCAGAGGCTAGATTCTCTATATATCTCAAACGCTAAATACGTGTGGTCAACACAGTTGCCGTTTTTCCAACCAGTTCGATTGCCAAGTAGGGTAAAACAGCGAATATGGCAACACCCTATGTAGGCTAGCTTCTCGTACGCACCCGTCGGTCGAATGAAATACGATTACGAATACTTGCTACCGCCCTACCGCTGCTAGAAGAATGCGAATCGTGTTCCGTTAGTTATTGTTTTTGTTCCAAGAGGCGAAGGTTAAGTAGAAAGTAGTTAAGTTATAATTTATCTAATCGGTGAACGTTAAAATGATGAGTGACTTAGTTGCTGAGTTCTTAGAAAATCCATTTAGTGGATTAACATATGATAGAAAAGTGTTTTGTTAAAAATAAACGGCCTTTACCGGATTTGAAAGGATCAGTGATGACAGACAGGTATGTTTCAAAATCGAAATACACAATAAATTATATTGCTTGCTATTTACATCTGATACAACTTCATGTTGGGGGCACTCGGGTTATGATGATTTGAAAAATTTAGCTCGTGGTATAGACAGACATGAAAAATCGCAGGAATATATTACATCGAGTATTAAGTTTAAATTAACCGGTAAACAGAATATTGTTAAAGGAGGAAAACATATAATTTGGTAGACAAGAAACTACATCATAAACAACTTTTTTTATGAAATTTTAGATACTATTAAAGGTCAAATTGAGATTCGATTTTCCGATTTACATGAATTGAAGTTTTTCGACTTGACGAATAGAAGATTTTTCGAATCTTTTTCAAAAGAGTTTCCCAATACACTTTTAGATAACTTAGTTCTAAAATATACATTTTTTGATAAAATAGCACTGCACAATAAATTATGGGTTATATACCTACTCGGATAAAGATATTTTAGGCCAGTACGACATTCACGCCGATATGATAAAATATATGATAGACAATGATTTGCAACAAGTTTTACCTCAGTTTTATAAACTACTTTGTTTGACAGTCACCCATTCCTGTCACGTCGGCATCGGTGGAGAGATCATTTTCTACTCTCAAACGAATTAAAAGTTTCATGCGAAATACAATGGGCCAAAATCGTTTATACAATGTTAGTTTGATATCTATTGAAAAAGATTTAGTAAAACACTTAAAACAAAATGATACATTTTATGATAATATTATTGATCATTTTTCGCAAACTAAAAACCGTAGAATTCCGTTAATAGATGAAAAAGTTAATAAAAATAATAAAAAAAAAAAATATGAAAAATAAAAAAAAAAAAATAGAAAATATCAAAAATCCAAAGAAAAAAAAAAACAAAGAACAAAAAAATTGTTTGCCAAGAGAAACTCTACACCTCCACGTTGGTTCTTGCTTGGCAACAATTAATTTTGTCACTGAAGTAGCTGGTACGGTCGCTGTGCAAAGGTTAAATTTATTGGCTGAATAGAGTATATTTTTACGAGAACGTTTTATGTCCAGCCTCCTCTCTTAAAAAGTTTACGAGCCGCCACTGGATGCTATTCGCATCTGCGTCGATTCTATATCGTACTTATCAACTTTCAATACCCCGCTAGATCTGACTCAAGTTGTAGTTTTGTTTTGCATCCACTTTGCATGAATCTAACCAATTTCTGTTTATCTCATAATCTTATTATTATTATTACTTGCTTGAGCGAATTGTGGGCACAGACATGAGATTTTACTGGGACCTCATATTTCAAAGGCGCAAAATCAACTCATTTCTACTTTCTCTTATTCAAACTGCCTGTTGCTGATATCATTATTTATTTCGTCGATAATTTACCATCCGGATAGTGTAGCTTTCGAAATTAAATCCGAGTTCGAGACCCTAACATGAAGGAATGAGGACGTACAAACAGTATCTCGTAGATGGAAGGATGTTAGGAAGAAGACTCGAGGTCATGAATGAACGATGGTTGTGGAATGTTTAATGCCTTACCTGTGGTCTGGTTTGTGTATTCATTACTAATAGTCGGTAGAGAGGCTCGAAGCGCGTGGTGTACGTTTGCACCCTGGCGAGAGCGTGCGTTTGCGGTAGCTACCGTTTATGTCGCAGTCATCCACCTCTAACCCCTGACCGCGAAGGAGTCAGAACGTAGACTTCCATTCCGCGGGCTGATGTTTCTTTTTACAAATGGCCAACAGATAAATTATGTCCCCGAGGAATTCTATTATCGACATTTGCATTTATTACTATTGTTACTAAACAATAATATTGTACTCGGAGCACGACCATCTCAACAACTTGTGTATTGCTCTTAGTCATATCGTTAAATCAGCTCATAATGTTTATTGTCAATGTCCCACTGGTATTCCAACTAGTTCCAGATATTCCAACGGTCGTATTCAATAGTGTTGATAGGAAATTGATTTCACCGGTTTAATTTGTATTTGAGTTATTCATTATCTGTAACTAGATTCTCTTCCCACTACCACCTCTAGCACCAATGCGCTTTAATCCTGATCCACGGAAGCTTTTGAACTAGTTCTGGCTGTTCTCAAGTGTTGGGTAAAATATTGAAGATCAATCACAAGGTTCACTTCCATTTCTGAAGTCCCCATTTGTCGACAATTTGAAGATAGTTTGTGCGATTTCCATAGCCAAAAAGCTTGCCTAGGAATGTTCATGACACTTGTATGGCAAAATAATTGTAAAGATCTTATTTTTCTTTCTCAATCATTTGAATTCTTTGCATCCAAATATCCGCTTCACCATGGGTGTTACATCCATCTCTGGATAATTGACTTCTCGAAAATCTGATGATATGTACATAGAGACGTTTCGCAATCGAATCCTTTCCAATCGACGGTGAACATCCACTTGGTAGACTCATTTGTCGACAATCTGTTGGAAATTTTCACACAGATTTCTATGCAGCGTCTACCCATATTTTGAAAGTTGGTGTAACGGACTGGGGATAAAAGTAATGAATATTTCGGCCATTCCGAAAATTGATTATGTTTGTTTGAAGCGAATTGATAACATAAGTCGTTCTTCATAAGAAATAGATACAGGAGTTCAGGAACTTCAGCCAGAAAAATCTGCACCTTACACATTATTTTTTAGGAGCAGTTTGAAAGTAGGTTAATTTCGCCACACGAAATCTCCGATCCTGTTAATCGAAGAGACTCCTTCAAAGTTTCCGTTAGCTAATGTACAAACCTCTCCCGTACACATTTCTAGTTTGGCTCGTGCGGAACGTTTTTGGATACACTACTGACATATGTGGCATTTTTTGTGATTCAAGCCCTTAGTTCGTTTCCATCCTCCATAATATGGCCAGGCATTGCGATAGTAGATATTTCTGTTTTGGGTGCAATATATTTCCGTTCTCATAAGAGAATTATAATCGACATTATCTGATGCTTAGAATATATTCAATGAACGAAAAATCAAAGGTAATGAACCACCCATCACAATATAGATACATATTGAGTCAAATCGAGTGGGGTATAGGGTTAACGTTACGAGTGTAAGCAGTCCAGACGCTGGTATTGTTCAATAAGATCAACAAGAAGAAGAATTTGTGCGGTAAGGAAAGGGAACTGCAATGCGCAACTAGTCTGAGCTAGGCGAGTCAGACGTGAGGGTGTTCATCGATTTGGGAATTCGTGACATCGAAAAGTTTATTTCTTTTTCCCACTTTTTAATGTTCTAATAACATGCGTTTGATTGACATTAAGATTCTCCGCTTTTTGATGACCTAACATGTCCTCAACCTATACACATGCCCGTTATAAATCACGTATCACGCCCATTCTGTTCTATGTAGGGGATGATGCTATCCTCGTCTTTGTCGATTCTTTATCGCACTTATTTATTCTCAAGCTTGAGCGATATATAAAAAGCAAATACCATTGACCGACTAACTCACTCATCACGAAATTTCCGGAACTATAAAAACAATCGACTTAGAATTTAGCGCTAAAAACGGATATTTCGTAACTCAATCTCAAACTCGATAAAGGGGATTCGATATATTTTCATGTTTCTGACAGATAATCACGTATAATTTACATGACAGTCAGTTCCATATATTAATTGATAATTATCACATTTCAGACTGTAAATTATGACAGACAACACATACCCATCAACAAGACATGCAACGTTTACATGACAGATAGCTGATACTTTGACATAATGTCCGTGACAGACCATTTCATAACATAGATATCCAATTCAAATAATTTTTCACATGAGAGTATAATTTTACGATTTGGCTGTTTGTACTCATTTGAAATATTATGCATTAAGTCTTGAAACTTGGAAAATGTAATCACGACGCTTTCTTCTACAATTATTAGCTAATTCTGCGGGCAGTAGTTGAAGCATTTTATTTTCAAATATGATATTCATGTAACTAACCTTCCATTTCTTTTCGATTCTTCGTTTTCTCGTTGCCCAAACTTTACTCAATAAAACCCGCGACGAGTGTTCACAATTGTTTAAAAATCGATTATTAACATAACGGTCCTATGTTTTGTTCTCGTACGGGACGTGTCGTGTTTCCCAGTCGAACTGGTCCGATAACTGAGTGGTGAATTTCCAGTCTTAGCGTTCAGTAGACATTTACTACGAAATAAACCTCAATAATCCATTCAATCAAAAAATTGTCGTCTCACACGATATTCGCCTTAGTTACAAACTGATCATGAGTCATCTATCATTTATTATTTATTATGTTAATTGGTTAATTACAAAACATACTTTTAGTCGTTTAAAGCGACATGCGGTCGATTGTACACACAATATTTGTACATTTCTATCCATAATAATTGGCAATAATTCTTGCGAAGGTAGTTATTTTCTGTTTTATAGCATCAACCACAATATACGCGGTTTCAAGCAAATCTCTATCAAAAGTAGGAACAAAAAATACAATATGATTAAGTAAATTGGCTAAAGTTGGCGAGATGCCGTTGTAAATTCTTGATGTATTGGGAAAGAAAACACGAATTCCTCAATATACGTTTAAGTAATTAATTGGTTTTGCTTCCTTCTACTCGTATAACCACTTAGGTTCAAGTATTTCCTTAATTTCAAGGAAGTTGTCAGTTAATGACAAGAAGATGATCACGTCCATAGGTTATGTAAAATAACACATTGGCATTGGCTATTATCTACTTTTCACTATTGTCATCTAGTCGAATAAGATTGCAATAGTTAAAAAATGAACTGAACTAAAGGAATTATGTGAATTTATGAGTCACTATTATACCTGGTAATCTAACGGAAAATAATTGTTAAAGCTGTCCTTTCCATGGAGTAGTTAATGAGATGATATAATCATACATGGAATGACATAATATACCGGGTCACCAATTCAAATAATCCTTTATTCTTGACAAAAAAGTCATGGTAGCGAGGAGTCATCCGGTTCTGTCAAAAATATTCCATCCCCACTCTTTTTGTGGTGAGGGAAGGGGACAACTTATTGAATAGTAACCTCTAATTTAGATTAGATTTGTATGGGGCTTATGGGTAGGAGCCTCACCACCGCGACCTTTGCAGATCTATTGTGTATGGCCTCTTGTTATGTTAGAGTTCCCTGTCTAGACTCGTCTTTGTTACTGGACTCCATAGACCAGACCTCAGGTACTCCATATAATAAGAGGTTGTGTGTTTTCCTATCCTGTTGTTGAGAACCTTAGCCTTGTTGGGCCTTCGCAGTACCACAGTATGTGCACTGAGGTCCTTTAGCCTTCTTGGAGGAACCTGCGTAGGGTTGTATCTGCCAGTCCGATGTTGTTCTTGTGATTTTTGAGTTTACAATGCCCTATTAGTAGCCCAACCATGATTCCAGTTGATTTTCCATTCTGGCTTAGTAGGTACATGGTGAATTTTGGCGATGGTTCTTTGATGAGCTCTTTGGCCTGCCTCATTCCCGGTGCCTTGTTCTACCATTTTTGAGATTGATTGTTCAATCAAGTACTGTTATATAATTTGCGCAGCGCTTTCGCTGTCCAAAGAAGGGTTTTGTGAACCAATTACAGCTCTACGTGGTCCTTCTCGGGCCAGTGAATCAGCCTCTTCGTTGCCTTTGTAGCCTGTGTGGCCTGGTACCCAACTGCCCAACTCTTGTAGGGTTTCTGAGCAGTCCCAGACATGTTTGGAATTAACCTGTACGGATTTGTATACTTTCATAGCCGAATGGCTGTCAGAGCATATGGCGACAGTTTTTCCTTAAAACAGTTGCCTTAATAGCTCTTCGGCACAGTGATGTATTGCAGCAACCTATGCCTGGAATATCATCACGTGTTTGCCCGAACTCAGTGAGATTCTTGTCTTTGACTTGGCTATATATATATATATATGTATTCTTACTTCTGCACATCCCTTGGTTTTTGAGCCGGCTGTGTAACAGGCCATTTCTGCATTTATTGGAGACATGCACTTCCATGCCTCCCCGCCTGTTATGACTATTGTGAAGTTCTTCTTGAAGCTACATCATCTAATCTAATTTTAAATTGCAGTTTTTGAAATGACCATTTTTCATTCATGATAGATGGTGCTAGAACCGCCAGAACGATAAAAATGACATTCGGTGAATAATTTTCAGGGGACGTTCAACTCTGATAACATGAGAACACTCTGCCCACTGTAAGAGTGGAGGGGGCTGAATTTGAAGTCTTGAATGAAATCACTGAACCCTTTTGTTCAACTCAGTCTTGGAAAATAAATATTATAATTCATTATATGCAAATTCTCGGGAAATAGGTCACACTAACACATATGCTCATTATTTTCGTGTCTACTTACGTTTCAGTCTCACGACCATCATTAGAAAACGTATCAGTGTATAAAACGTGATTTCTTAAGACTAATTGTATCATCACAAGGCGTCCTTATCCCACTAATTTCAATTAAAAATGCCCATGTCGCGAAAACGAATAGAAACACGAGTAATCGAAATTATAACACATGAATGTTCTAAGTATATGAATCAAAAATCCGCTGCTCAGCAATATACTTATGAACTTTGAAGTCATATCAAATAACAGTATGTAATACGACTGAAGGACTGAACTAAGAATATAACGCTCGAGTATTCACTTCCGAACCAGATGTTGAAGACTTATGAGGTAATAGAACAAAGTTATCAGACCTTTTTAGGAATATTGCTATTTGAGCATTCTACCTGAAATATACTTTTATGAGGGATGATACATTTGATGGAACTATTGATAATTTGCCCACCATTGAGATGGCGAGAATTAATTTGGATGATGCTGCAATTCAAATCAGTATAACAGATAATAATACTATAGATTGTGGAAACTTTCCAGATATTCATCCAAGAAAAATGACCACTTTCTCAATAATAATAAGGAGGGTGGTTTATGATGAATCAATAAAAAGTTTGCATCACTGAAGAATTACATTAACATTTCTTCCGTTGTGGTGTGAACGATATTTTAAAATGTGTTATTAATGATTTATGAAAATCATACATTCCCGTGTCATGTTAATACGGTTACCTGAATAAAACCGATAAGCAGAAGATAATTAATCAGAATTATCAGGTTATTTCTTATTAGCATAAAAGTAAATAATGAAACAAAAACATGAATAATTTTCTCTCGATTTGAGATGTAGATTGTTCAGTTATCGATCTAGAGAAAATTCTTGATGGGGCCAATAGACATTATGATTTAATACCGGATTTAGTTGGTTCCTTCCAGGTAATATAGTAAAACTCCCATTAAATTCCACATATTTCCATGTGAGTTTTTCGGATATTTCATATCATAGTTTTGCTTGACGCAAAAGGAATATGGAAGGACGATCGAAGAAAATATTCATCCGCGAATATAAGTTTTATTTCTTTCTGCTTAACATATCTTACAGTGAATTTATTTGTAGACAGCAAGTTCGGAAAGTCGTGTAGCCGCATCACCCAGTTCAAAGTCTCCATAACAATGCTGTTTGTGCGATCAAATAATTAAATTAAAGTCCCATAGAGTCGCAGTATCCTGGTATCCGTACAAGAATTCCCAGGAGAAAACCGCTGAACTAGTAAATGTTATTCAATTATGGCGGGGAGTTTTTACGTTATCAAAAAATTGTGACACGTCCGCGTGTATCTGCCATAGAGACGTGAACGTACCGATGCATATCGTTGAGGCCAAACATTTTATATCTTTTACAACAGTAAAAGTCATTCTTCGTTCCCGTAAATTGGAAATCCGAGCGTCGGTATATATCGCATTGAGAACTATATTTTATGAATTTGTCGGTGAACGCGATATGTTCTATGCAATTACAAAATGCCATAAAGTTAATCGTTCGGATCGTGTCATACAACACGGTTGACATAAAATCATTGGGTATTAAAGTGAAAGGAGCATACACATCAACTGCTTAATAGACACGTTATTACCGCTATTAACATCACTTAGTTGTTATCTTTACAAACACGAATATGCTTCACAGTCTCCTCCACAATATGGTGTCAAAGCATAGAATAAATAATACATCATAATCTGCGTGTAACTTTGATCCACATATTTCAATGACAGTTAATGAAGTTAGAACACTGAAGGGCTTCACTTACGTGGGAGTGCGTTAAAACAAATTTTACTCTAACGTTATTCATGAACCATGAAAACAAAAGAGGTGGTATACTCAATAGTTACGAATAAAAGTGACCATCTTGAAGACCCAACGTCTATTGATATTTGCTTTGATGGACTAGCGAATATAATACATAATATAATTCATCTACTGATGAAAAAAGTTTATTTACCCGAATATTTATTGTTATTGATTTTTTAAACAATGAATTCGAAGTTGAAAATCTCGAAATAGCAAACTGGGATTCTGGTGTAATTGCTTTAGCAGCTGAAGCCCTAATATATTTGCAGTTAAAACTCATTGTGTTCAATTTGTTTCTATGAATGTGCCTTATTGCTTATTTTATTAATTTTTTTAATAATTTCTCTTCACAACAGGCCTTTTCATTTGCCAAATTGATAGAAAATATTCTCAGGTTTACAATAACTTGAGTCTATCATTATTCGTTTTCATTTTAAACTTGATCTATTACAAAATGATTATAGTCTTCTCGACTGGCTTTAAAATATAACGTCAACGTATTTGCTGATTATAATAAATCATTAATCATCAGATTATTGAACAGGTAAAGCTGGAGTATGGTTCATTTTGCCCAGTTAATATGGAAAATGAACCCAGGAAGGGCATTCAGAAAGTGACAGAGAAAATATTTTTAACGGCAGCATTAGTGATGCAAATCATTGCAGAGAGCTCTAAAGATCGGACTGAGGTGTATTAATTCATGAATTGGATATGAAGCAAATTTTTTGTTTACATTTAAGATGGCTGGCGCAGCTATGGGTGCACCCCATCAATGGATTATTTGAAAAGTTATAAAAAAATGATAGATACAAAAGTTTTATATTTTTCTTTCATTCAATAGAATGTTTTGTCAAAAATTCAAAACTATGCCAGAAAATGCCAAAGTTTAACATGTTGTTAACTTTTTAATAATGATTCTTGACCCAGGTATGAATTATATATAAATTCTCGGGAAATAGGTCACACTAACACATATGCTTATCATTTTCGTCTTAACGTTTTCTCGGTATTCTGGTTCTTCAATATGACTGAAAATAAATTAAAAACTCTGTTTTTTTTTACTTTTCCACGATGTATTATTATCCTTATCAAAAACTGTTTTGTCAATTAGTGTTTCCATGTAATTTAGAAAAGGATAGATCATTCCGATTATTGACATGCGTCTGCAGCCGATTTGTGTTCTTAAAATCCAATTAAAACAGCAAAAAACGTTGGCTCGGTTGTGTGTGAGAGAGTAATGTATGGCTAATTATCAACTTGAAATGGATTGAATATACATAAGACATTTTAAGATTGTACAATTCTAAATATCTATGATTATTTTATGAATTAGATATTCTATGATTCACATTTTATTTCTATTATTAACAAAGAAGCAAGTTTAAAATGATTCTACGGAATCTAACCTCAAAACTGTCACTCATAAATGTCAAATAATACATTATCTTTTTCAGATTGAATTAAATAGACACAATTGTTTCTTTTAATTTGAATACTTTCTGATATCAAACCTTTATTATAATTATTTTCAATATTTAAAATTTTTGTATTGTTGTAGTTTCCCTGTTCTCCCAGTCCTTGAACGTCGAGGAATACTACAAACAATTCATTTTAAATATTACTTTTCGGTACTTCTCATCCTGTGAAAATTAGAAACCAATAAAACACTTGGTGGTACAAAAAGTTCATAGAAACTTCTAGTTGCACACTGATGTGTGTGGTATTCTGGTTTGAATGAGTGAGCTTCATTAAATGAGACTTTATCGAATGAAAGTCAATCAGTAATATCAATATACATATCCCTTTCAATTGCAACGTATCAATGAATATAATATATGAACGTTGTAGATCCGGAGGCGATTCTGTTTGACACCAAATCAGCGTGTAATAAAGTGAAAGGAATGTTGTTTCGTACTTAATATGGATGTTATTTCCACTATCAACATGATAAGAAGGTACATAAATACCGATGGTGTTTAATATTTCCCTACAGTACCATTAAATGGTCATTGATGGGGTTAATTGCACATTTAACATTCGATTGATATCTTGTTGTAATGGACATCCGCGTGTTATTTCATACTAGTCTCGCTAGCGAATTTTCATCCATAGCTTTAGTTCGAAAACTTGTCAGATATGGTGACTTTACTCGTGGCCAGTAGCCACACGGTCTTTTATGATACGAGCCTATATATTGAGGGTCTCAGTACACACATTCGAGAATTCATAGCTTTACACAAAAATTAATTATTAATAGATCGGTCCTGGAAGGATTCAAATATGAATTTCCAGGTGTAGTCATCAGATCTGCAGACACAAACTCTAAAGTGGAAAGCACTTCATTATCTGCGCTATAACTAGAGAAAAAGTGTTATTTAGTAAACAGTGTGGAGTAAAGTTTTCTTCCGTTCATATTGTAAGAGCATTAGCAGGAATTTTGAACACTACTCACAATCAAAATGCTATATGGAGCAAACTAGAAGGAACATTCTAACTCGGTATGAAGGATAATTTGTCCATATAAAGAAAAATAATGGTGAAAAATCAGAAATAGCCGAACATTTCTTAAATACATGTCACGCCATTTCTCAAGGAAGTTCATCACACCTGGAACTCAGTGATGACAAATAACTAGGGAATTTGGAAGGTATGGAAATGTATAAGCCTAAACTAATCTAATGAATTTAGGTACGACTATTCCTTTGCAATGCTTGGGATCACCACCCTCTCATGAGACGATCATGTGAGGTTCATTGCGAAAACCGCCTTACAAAAACTTGGTTTTCTATTTCGTGCCAAGAGCTATTTTACATCCCAGCAGCTCTCCATAATCTACAAAGCACAGATTCAACCTGTCCTGGAGTACTGTTTGGAGTTCGACTACCAAACATACGCTGAAACTCTTGGATTCTATACAGAAGGGAGCTATTCGTCTGATTGACCTCTCTAGAACACAGTAGCAAGGTGGGAGAATTCTCCCTTTTCTATAGATATTCCCATGGTCGGTGTTCATTAGAAATCTCGTCTGTTGTTCCACCAGAGAGGTTCCAGATATTAGGCCGACTGGACGAGCAAAGTTATAAAACAAAGAGATTATCTCCAGTTGAGGGTAGTCTCTTATATACCATATCAATTCCAAATAGTATTTGAATAGGCACATTTTCAAGTTAGTTTATTGTGATGATGACTACTTAGTAGATGAAACGTCCTCAGCACTTTAATAGTATTTTTAGTGGATACGGGAGATTGTTTCTGATTTATAGTGTTATGTGTATCCACAGTTTATTATAAACTTTTAAAAGCTATTTCATTTAAGATGATTCATATGGTATTTCAAAACAAAGTTTTAATTAAACCAACGTATATTATAATGCTGTATATATTATGTGGTGAATAGGAAGAAATTGCTTCCCATGGACAAAGTAGGTTCACTACCCACAGGCCCCGATTTTCTTTCCACGGATCTGATTACAAATTAAGGTGGGTATCTATAAAAAAAAAACATCTCGTCTGACCATGTAATGTATTCCGTGTATTGACTTCACTCTGATACTCAATTTGAAGTATTTGAATACACAATAACCACTGTTTACTAACAGATTATTCAACTCGCTACGTCACTTTCTTCACTGTTTTGAACAAGTTAACATTTGAATAATCATGGAAGCGTGCTCGAATTATTCCTTGTCATTAGTAGGATGTAATTGAATTTATTCTATCTTTGACCAATGTGAAGATTGAACTCGATAATGAATTATAATTTGTCCATTACTTTCAGGCCTATACAAGGTACACGCTTCAAACTCAAATTCGTTGGCGCAGAAACTTGAATTGTGAATTCCTTTCGTTTGAACCCAAATTTCTTGAAATATGTTATCAAATTGCACATACCAATTCTTTAATTGATGAGAATAGTTTTCCAATCTTTTACCATTATGTTGTTGCAAAATCAGGAGAGCAAATTGCTTAATATGATTAATCTACCGATTACAGGACCGTATTTGCCAAATATTAATTATTATTTAATTTCAATGAATTGAAAATACTAAACTCAGTAATACAAACTTTGCCTTTTTTAGGTGGTTGTTATTGGGAAAGGATGTTCTTCCAATTTCTCATTATTAAGGTACTCAAATTGAAAATAAACTGTGAAAGTGTAACTCTCTTAATAACTTATAAAAAAATGAACCCAGGAATATTCGACTATTTTCTATCGTTCGAACAATCGCAGCTAACGTAGTTCAAGTTGGACAATTGTACAAAACAGAAAGACAAACTAGTTTTTTATCCTTTTTTTCTTGAATTGATCTTTTTCAATGCTGTTTGAATATCCTAATAAATTGTTGATGGTTCGTATTAATTAAATATAACTTATAATAACGTATGACGTATTTACTCACGTGTTTATGTGTCAAGAGCATATACCCTCTATTTTGACATAGGAATAGATTCTGATCGTTACCTGAAAAAAAAAGACAATAATTAGAGAACGAATAACTCTACCATAAGAATACACAAGGTTTGGTCAATAAGTCCTTACAAAATCTAAGAGATGGCGCTGGCAGTGTCGAAACAAGTTCGCTTCTGCCTTCTGTCTTGGTGCTGTTGTCGCGTGGTTTATGCTCACAATCGATTAAACAAATGACTTTTGTTAGTTTCTGAAAATGGATGTAGACGTGTATCGAGCAGTGATTAAACATTTTCATTTGGGAGGCAAACCATCGATTGATGGTTATAATCAAAACAATGTTTAGCAAGTACGGGGGAATTTATAAGCTTGTGTTTCTGAACTAGTGCTTCCAGAGAGACGAAAATAATAAGGATATGTGTAAGAGTGACCTATTTCCCGAGAATTTATATATAATTCTGATAAACTATATATATAAACTTTCAAAGCATCTGAACCGAGAGTTGCAGTCCAATATTTACCAATTTATTATGCCGATTCCTTGTATTCAAATTCACAAACTATCATTACGTGTAAATATAAAAAGTAATAAATACAAATTCACCAGAAGCTCCATCAATACAAATGCAGATCGGTTATCTGTAGTGACACCCAAATCAAAATCATTTGACAAATCTCTCGACTATTCAATAAAATATCTGACACAGTGAAGGAAACTTGAAAACAGTAAATTGTAAAATTGAAAACATTTTATTCAAAAAACTACTACTTAGTCCATGAATTCCTTGTAGATTGTTCGGACTCTCAAAATTATTTCATAAAAACATCCATGTGCTTATATTTATGTGGTCAATTGTCTGTAATATTGAATTCATAACATAACATGTTGATCATGATTCTATGCTTCAGGATATACAAAATAGAGTCATTTGATTTAAATGATCACCATTAATTGTTGATTAGTTATATCATGAATATTTGGACATTAACATGAGAAATAAAAATATAAATACAATTGATGTCGCGGGTATAGTTTCTATGGGAAAATGAGTTTAGCTCAATAGTTTATTCACCTATTCATAATTGTATTGCCGAGAGTGAAATATTTTATTTCAACTTGTTGATATCACCATTATTGATATGTAAGAGGTGATTTTTAAATTTAGGTAACTCAATAGAAATTGAATGTTTCATAACGGTGTTGATAGTTTCTTGAATATAACTTGAAACTATTTAGGTTCCTTATGAAACCTGTTCTTATATATACCATTTAGAGAACTAATTCGAACCTATCTTTGGATATGTACTTTCGAAGATTTCCTAAAAAGAGTCTAAAAATTTGTTCATAATATGAATATACAGATATTGGACGCAGAGCCTATTTGGGCTCGAGTATTCTAGAATCGCATGTTTTGTATGCGTTACGAAACATCAAGTATGGGTAAACCATAATGGGCAATAAAGTATTTATGCGACGATTTACGCAACAATGTAAAGAAATTAATTCTTCGCGAGTAACTGTTAAAACGTCTGTTGAATATTAGTCGATTTTGGCGTTATCTAAAAAAGGAGGAATTCACAGTGTCATCCTGTGGATGCATTCGGTAACCATAAAATAATTCAACTGAATTCTGCTTAATGGCAGACTGGTCTTCCGCAAGTGCCGTTATATTATGAAAATTTATGTACGAAGCCGACAGTCAGCAGTTGCGCTATAAAAAACTGGTATCGGTGGTACACTCACATACATACGTAAAAGCATATCTGTATATGTGGTAGTTATGATACCTCGAGCAATAATAATTAAAGCGGGGCCGGTCATTAATTAACTAGTAAATCACGAAATTTCTTGCTGCTCATATTAATTGATTGTTAATTTGAGAGGTAATTGAAACTGACAACAGTATTCAATTTATAGTTTTTTTTTCATAATCGCCCACGTTCTTTTTGCCATGTTATTTCTAATTATGTCCAAAAACAATAATATGAATTATACAATTCCTCTCAAATCTACATTTATATTTATTGGTCAATAATTCTATGATAAGAATCCTATTCCTTTCGGCGTATAGATAAAATAATTTAAGGATCTAGTTTCGCACTGTTTCAAAATAACTGTATTCATATTTCGTCCGCATATTTTGGTACACCGTCGCCATTTTATAGGGGATAATTTTAACTTTTAGCGTTACGTCCCATTCTACTGTTTAAAATCCAAATTTCGAGATTCAGTTTGAATCAGCGATATATATTTTTTCAAATCTTGGCTACACGGGAATTAACGCAGATGATGTTTACTTGGTAGCTGAAGTCCTCAGTACTTCAACAGTATCTTTACTGAATGAGGGTGATTATTTCTTATTTATATAGAATATACTGATACAAATCAATCTATTCCATCACCCATAAATATTCAGTTTCAATATCACAAGAGCATAGAAAACATAGGATTATACCCCCAAATTATGAGACGTATTCTGCGAAACAGAACGACAACGTTAGCTGGAGTGGTGTTTCAAGGATATTCATCAAGTGAGGAGGTTACTATAATTGAATATTTTCGTTTGCTTGAGTGGTATTCGTTACGATTATATAATGAATAGAACGATAATAACAAATTTATCATTTATTTTGAATTAATATTTAACGTACAATTATTCTAAGTAATAATCAACGCTATCAAAATGCTCTATAATTCTCTGCCAAGAATCAAATTAGAATATTGTTCAATAATTTGGAATCCTCAATATGGCAAGTATATTCAATCATTAGAAAGATGCCAAATTAATTTTTCCAAATTCCTACACTATAAGGAGGATAGGGTTCATCCAACCTTCAATGATTTCTTTATAAATTCTGGAAAAAGGTTATACAATGATAAAAATAATCAAGAACCTTATGTTTGTCCCATTGAACCTCTGTCGAATAGTCTTTATCTTTATCCAGTCACAGAAGATGAGATAATAAAGAGTTGTAATCAGCTGCAAAATAAGTTCAGTTTTGGTGTTGACGGCATTCCCCTAACTATTCTTAAATTCTCATTAACAAAAATACAAAAAATATTATGTCATATTATAAATTGTATATTTGAAAATGGTATATTTCCCGACGCTTTAAAGGTAGCAATAGTAAAGCCTTTGTATAAAAAAGGAGACTGCGAGGACTTGGGTAGCTATCGGCCTATTAGCCTACTTTCTTCGTTTGCCAAACTGGTTGAAAAAATTTTGAGTCACAGATTAGTAGGTTTTTTTACAACATTCAAAATTTTTAACAAAAGTCAACATGGCTTTCTTAGGGGCCGAAGTACAATGACAGCTGTTTTCGAATTTACTAGATTTGTGTTAAAGGCTTTGGATAATCAAGAGATACCTTGTGGAATTTTCTTAGACTTATCCAAAGCCTTTGACTGTATAGATCACACAATTTTAATCAAAAAACTGAAAAATTACGGTATACGAGGGAAACAGTTGTCAATTATAGTCAGCTACTTAAAAGATAGAAACCAAGTTGTAGAAATGAACTCAGACCAGAACCAATACATATCAAAAACAAAATATATTGAAATGGGAGTGCCACAGGGCTCTATATTAGGGCCTCTTCTCTTTCTAATATTTATCAATGATTTGCCTATAATAATATCGGAAAGTGGTCATACCTCGATAAACTATGCGGACGACGAGAATGTTGCCATTAAAAGTAACAATATTGAGAATTTGAATCAGGAGTTGATCCTAGTGCTGACGGAGATTGAAAATTGGTGTCAAGTCAATAAACTTGTAATTAACAAGTCAAAAACAAAGTGTGTGATTTTTCAAACTAATAAGTCGAATATTGAAATTCCAAAAACTCTTACTTTGAATAACCAAATTATTGACGTAGATAATAGTACTAAATTTTTGGGACTTATTATAGACTAAAATTTGAATTGGTATGAACAAATAACATCTCTTTCAAACAGACTTAAATCTAAACTATACGTATTAAGAACTTTAAAAAAATCGGTGGACAAGGAAACTCTAATGGTTGTCTATTACGCCTTTTTTCAGTCTCTGATAACTTATGGGATTACTTTCTGGGGCAACAGCTCTCAATCTAAACAGATTTTGATTCTACAAAAAATGGCAATACGCATAATTTATGGCCTGAGGCATCGACACTCCTGTAGAGGTACTTTTCGCAAATTCAATATTTTAACTGTTCCGGCACTTTATATCTCGGAAAGTCTTATGTTCAACTTCAGGAACAAACACTATTCGACAGAGTATGAAAACGGACAAGTATATGAAACTCGTAAGATTTTATATCTTTACCCAGAGGTTGACTTAACATTATATCAAAAAAATATGGAATACATGAACCTTAAGCTTTTCAACAAACTTCCAAAAGAGATTAAAGAGATTAAGGAATTAAAATAATTCAAAGCAGCTGTTACTAAATTGCTAATAACTTTAGAACCTTATACAGTTGCAGATTTTTTAGAACAATAAGTCTGTATAGTATGTGCTAACATTTTACGGTGATAGTGTTTCTATATTATTTATTATTTGTTTATATATGTATATATATGTAGTGAAGTGTATATACATATAGTTACTACGACGTTTTTTAATATTGTATTGTTCATGTTTATTTTTTAAATGTAGACAAACCATGTTGAAATAAAGATTATTATTATTATTATTATTAACCTATTCATTTCTAAAATCATGTGATGACTTAAGACCAAAATTTGACTACACTACATTAGAAAAGCGTCGAAATAATTCTCAAATAATGTTTCTTTATAAGTTATTAAATGACAAAATTGATGATATGGCATCACTAGCTCAAATTAAATTTAGAATACCTGATATACGTACAAGGCATTCCAGTCTCTCTATATTTCAAACTCAGCTAGTAGAACTAACAGACACAGTAACTCGCCATTAATGAAATGTGTATCTCATGTAACAATCGTAGCATACATGTTGATATTGTTGCTGATGCTATTGCTCTATTTAGACTAAAATTGGATGATTAAGAATGGTTATATTTAATTTATCACAATTTGCATAAATGTTTTGTAATTGTTTTTCTCCTAAGAACTGTGGGGGAAACTAAATTAAATAAATAAATAATATTTGAAACATTATCTGTCGATGAGCTACAGCTACCTATATTGGTAGTGCACGGCAAGGTTCTTTTTCTCATTTTTTCAACGATGTTAAGATGATGTTCGTTGAGTTTTAGGTATGGTTTGAGAGACTCACTCGAAGAATGACCAATAGCTTGAATACATTCTTGACTGTTGGCTCCAGATTGTGTTAAATTGCTTACAGCAGAGGAACGATTTGAATGATTGGAGATTTTACCTTCTTGATATCAATCTCAATACTTTGCGAGTAACCAACTCGCACTTTTGTACAATTTTTGTACCAAATACGATAATTATAAATAATTTTCATTAAGGATTGTATTATTTGAAATTAATAACGAATGAACGACGTTCATCAAACAGTAAAGCTTAATAAAAGTATAAATTCATCATTGTAGTTGAAATATCTATTCTGATTCTTCTATTCCGCTTATTAAACAGTCTTTGAAATGATATTTTGATGTTCAGTTCATAAAGACAACTGAAGTAACTACTTTTTTATAACTCCGAAATTGTTTATCTTTGCTTGCTCAATAAAATCATTTATTGCTGATTAATTGATGTTATTGAGTTGAAGATGTTTGCATGGATTGATCAAGTTATTCCAGCTGCCATAAACCAATTGTACATGATAGAGCTACACTTCGAAATGTAGGGCTACTGTTGCGTCGTCAGAACTTGATATAAATAAACAGTTATTAAATGATTCATTTCTGTTTCCCAACCAACTAACTATTCGGAGTTAATTGTTTGCTTGGATAATAACGGGACATTTCGGTGCGAAATGCGTTTTATCATGGTCACTTCCACAATGACTAAGAATGATATTATTATCTTGAAACATCTAACGACTTATCGTCGGTCACAAGAATTTTTTTTTATTAGAAGATCTGAATCAAAATGGTACAATTCGCGTACGACTATCGTTCTATAATTTGCAATGAAAATACAGCCACAGGATGAGTAATGAGAATAAACATGATTAATGTTTTTATGTGTGAATTTTATTTGACGATGTGCAAAAGAAGTTAGTTTTATACCTCGAGGCTGTCGCTTCACATAATATCCATCGTCTTGATGCATGTAGGATTGATTCTTCAAGGCATAAACAGATCAGCGAAACGGTACATGTTATTCTGTAGAATGAAACATTCTGGTTGCATCATAAGAATTAGTTAGTTCATCTACCCTTGTAGATCACATCTGTTATTTGTCAATTGAAATCGAGTTCAGTGCAGCAGATTGGTTCATCAGGAATTCATAGAGAACACTGGTGAAGTTAATTTTGAATTAGAAGTGTATCGTGTATCAACAAGAACTTTCTGACATTCATAGCATATCTTAAAGGTGTAGGTTGACATATGGAGGGCCTTACTAGAATTAATTGCACTTCAGACATTTCACGTCATTTATTTCGGAAACGGCAAATGTGAACTTTTGTGGAATAATCTGTATGTTGTCTTTCTTCAAATTGACTTGAGGGAATTTTGAATTCACTGTTATTACCATCGACATATACATATGGACTGCGCGTGGCAATGATAAGCGCGGGTAGTGCCGGCTTGAGAGAGGGGAAAACGAAGAGGACTAATACTGTCTTTATCTACTTTATCTATCGCGTTTCTATTGGCCGCTGCGTTGTCATGGAAATGCAACTTGACTGTAGCTAGTATGTTTACGTCCCGAGCCGATAGATAAAGACAGTATTAGTCCTCTTCGTTTTCCCCTCTCTCGCGCCGGCACTACCCGCGCTTATCATTGCCACGCGCAGTCCATATGTATATGTCGATGGTTACTACCTACAATGAGTGCATGTACTACAAAGAAATCGTGAAAAAGAAATTTCGATACTTATAAGTCAACTGTAACTGTAACAAAAGGTGGTTCTACATCATGGTATTGAATTAACAAACGACTGCAGGGGTAGCTGAGTAGAAGAAGATGACTAGGTAATTCGTTGTCTGTTACCATTTATATAATCAAACGATTTATGAAAGCTTATCCAAATAAATATCTCATTTGCACTCAGTTTTCGATGTGAGTTTGGAAATTCGCACAAGTCAAACAATTCAAAAATTCGCATTCAGCCCTTTCTGTAACAAATCGCAAGAAATCCTGATATCAAGTTGTTTATGTACGAAATTTTATCCAATCTCGATTTGTATACGAGGACAAGGTGAAAAGTCCCTGAAAAATGAAACAAGAAATGATTCATTTGGTGAAAGCTCATTTTATTTCTCAACAGTGTCCTTGTAGTCCGATACACTTCGACAATCCTTCAAAATAGGCGTTTGTTCCAGCGATGACCTCATCGTTGGAGCCAAATCTCTTTCCCCTGAGCCATTGCGTCAAGTTTTGAAATAGATAAAAATCGCAAGGGGCCAAATCTGAAGAATATGCTAGATGACGAAGGAATTCGTAACGCAATTCATGCAATTTTAACATTGCGACTGCGGACCTGTGTGGCGGTGCATAGTCCTGGTGGAAGTACTTTTTTCTTTGCTTAATGCGACCGCTTTCGCTTCAAATCGGCGTCGAATCGATTCAATAATTTTGCATAATATAAGCCGGTGATCGTTTTGCCCTATTCAAGATAATCGATATGAACAATACCCATGTCCATCCCAAAAAACTGTCACCATTACTTTGTTGACCGATAAACCCACTTTGACCTTCTCCGACTCCTATTCGCCAGAACAAGTCCACTGTTCCGACTGTCCTCTACTCTCTGGTGTGTTGTGATGTGATGTTGTGTAACATGTCCTTCTTATCGTGCTTGAACATCGCCAAACACTCGTTCGAAGTTGTAACATGATCGTGTTTGTTGTCAACAGAGAGAAAATGCGGCAGCCATGGCAGAAAGCTTCCTCGTATTCAAAAATTAATGCAAAATGTTCCGTACCCGTCCCGTTGAGATGTCCATACCCTCATATCAAATAATGGATTTTATCGAAGATTCTTGGCATTGTAACCTCATTTGGACGACCAGAACGTTCGACGTTCTTTGTGGTCATACTAACACAACAAAAATCAGTAAACCACTTGTGAATTGTTCCAGTCGATGGTGAAGAGTCCCCATAATGTTCAATCATGACGCGAATTTTTTTCAATGTTTACAAAAATCTTCAAGGTTGCTTGCTTTAGATGGATTTCAAAACAGAACATATCAGTTTGAAAATTTTAATGCGTTGTAGTTAAAGATGGTTCATCACAAATTTCACATGGGTTTTTCGATTGTGGCGCCATCTGTTTCATTTTTCAGAGACTTTCCACATTGCTCTCGTACGTCTTAAGAATCATAGAAAAACAATCCGCTCAATTAAAAGTGAGCTAGAACACAGAGTAGTGAAATAACAATTATGTTTACGATAAGGACTAACAAAAACTGATAGTTTTGAGATTAAACTCTCATTATAGACTTTTGCTCCATCCTATACTATAACACCGTGCAAAAGAATGCCGTCATAACGTAATTGTCATATTTTCTAGCGACTCGCCATTTGTATTGATAGGAATGTCTAACAATATGGTGTAATGTAACCGACTTAAAGCGATACCTGTACTAACAGGTTCCGAGTCCATCATTGGAAGCTTATTACGCTACTACATTAAAGGAAACCTGAACTGATTTAAGTCTTCGATTCTTCGCGTTCACTCTATTATTTTATGAAAATTAATTCTCGGTACTGCTTAACTAGAAGATTAACCTGTTATAAGCTTATAAGTATGCATTAATGCAAGTTTATTAATTGCATAAGGTGTATAAGTTAATTTTATCCGAAGCCTAGAGAAGTACATTAATGTCGACAACAATGGGTACAGATACGCATCTCAGCGTGTGAAGGAGTCTCCAACAACGACTAATGAAAGCGCGATGTACCCGTTACTATCACCGTTTGTGGGAGTATATTTCAGGTCGCATGATCCTTAGGGGTTGATTACCAGGTCATGGATTATTCACTTCCGTTTTAAATCTATTAGTGGATATCAATTCTATCAATAAACTTACGCGATCAATACTAATCGCCTGGAGTTGCAACTGAGAGATATTAATGGATGATACTGAACGTTTCTACCTTTGCAATATTTTTGCACCTGTGTTTTGGGTCGAATCTGACACTTTTTATATAATTTTGATAATAAATGGTTATAAACAAATTTATTATATAAAAACTTTATGGTTTTTGTTGGTGATAACCTTTTAATAAACCGTTTTGAGAATACTACTGTGCCATGAAATAATTGTTATTAGAATGTGATTGTATTGAATTCACATTTGATTATTTGAGTCATATCTGGATAAAGAATATGAATGGAAAGTATTGATAATGCACAACTATTTATGTCATTATTATTAATGTACAGCAAAAATAACAGTATCCGAAACCTGTCCCATTAAAGTAAGATTTAAAAACGAAATGAGGATTTTGTGAATCTTTGACCTAGGTTGTAGAATTCAGCAAATAACATGTAAGACTGCTAACCATCTATTTTTAAAATATACTGCTTCAAATATTGTCTATATAAACCTAATAACGTTGATGTATTGAGTTCAAAAACTAGTCGATCTGGTCGATGAATATTCATTTCTGTTATTTATAGTTGATTTGTTATGAAAACGTTGGGGTCAAATTTTATACTGCTGTTCCCTATTTATGTATGTTAATAACATGTTTCAATCTTTAATAAGCGTAATAATGCAAGTATTCCATTCTTCTGCTCAGCTAATTTTTGGTGTATTGATTTCTTATTATTCAAATTTACGGAATACTCGTTTTTTCGCGCGAGTCTAGAAATAACGGTGCCGGTAGACGCATGCATGAACTTCGAACAGATTACCATATGCCCCAATTACCATTACCTGTATTCGGAATATTTCTATATTTCGTTTTGATGAAGAATTCAGCGCTGAAAATCTGCATTCAAGTAGAATCACAATTATTCATCACTTACATTGTGATTCTCATCTGTGCTGCTAGAATAATTCAGAATATCAGATTTAATGATCCTTGACCTAGGTATGAATTATCGTATTCAAATTCTTGAGAAGTGGGTCACATTAACACATATCAAGATGTCATATCTGAGAACGAGACAAAACAGTCCGACAACCAAAATTCCTTTACGCCATGAAGATACCATGCTAAACAGATGTGCTTAACACTTTTTCACTACGATAGAAACTGTCCTTGCCGTACCAGTGCAGAAGCAGAAGGTAGTAGTTCCTTGATTGTCAAGTTCGAGACTTGCCCAACTTCTTCCTACCAGATTCAATTTTTCTATCAAACCGCGAAGTTGTGGAACTCTGCTTAGTTAGGTCTTTCCCTGTGCCAATATAATCTCCAAACCTTCAAGAACAATTCAAATGCCCATTTCCTCTCCCAACGTTCCACCGCTGGCTCACATGATGTTCTTTGAACATAGATTTTTCTCTAGGAAGTGAAGGAAAGAAAGTAATTTTCATTCAAAAATTCCGAAATTGTGTTAACCGGTATTTGTGTTTTGCATTCGTAATTTTGGTCGTTTTTTACCGCTTCCTGTATCATTCAATCTTTCCACCGTTTTAGAATCGCTTGACTCAAGATATGCCTCAATTAGGATGTACTTCATTGAATGTGTTTATACTAAAACAGCAATTTTGAAATCTGTTCCGTCCAAAAAAAATCATGCAATATTCATCCTGTATATTTCCCTTTATTCGAAACAAAATCAAAAGGAATAATCATAGAAGAAGACACATATTTCATGTAAAGCACGATATAATCGTTATTCATTACGCCCTTCCAATAGATCGATATTCGAAACCTGATAAACAAGACGATGATGTAACATAACAAGTTTCTTCTCTACAATGAAGCTCTTTAGGAGAGTATATTCCTCTTTATTTCCCTTCACTCACAACAAAACAAAAAGGAATAATCATAGAAGAAGACAAATATTTCATGTAAAGCACAATTAAATCCTTTTCTATTGAGCCCTTCCATTAGATCAGTATGCAAAATTTGATTAGCAAGACGATGATGAACCATAACGAGTTTCTCCCCTGCAATAAAGTATATTCCTGTATATCCCATTTCACTCGAAACAGAACCAAAAGGACAATCATAGAAGAAGACAAATATTTCATGTAAAACACAATATAATCGTTTTTATTACGCCCTTCCAATATATCGATATTCGAAACTTGATCAGCAAGACGATGATGTAACATAACGAGTTTCTTCCCTACAATAAATGTTACAGATACCTTTTTATAATTGACTGACGTATTTAATTTTTGTTATTTTTACAAGTAACAAAAATTAATTATATATCATTTAATTAAATTAATTCAATTTATCATGTATCATTAAATATATGATAAATTCAGATTTTTCGTTTTGTCAATGTCAACATTTCCTGTTGCTTTTCAAACATCTCTCATCCTAATTCTACATTCTTATTTTCCATTTCCATTTCTATTTGTCTTCTACTAGGAACTTTACTGGTTTTCAACTTGTCAGGACTTGACTTCTTTGAACCATTTTCTTTCACGGTTGTAATCTTCCTGCTGTCTGCATTTAAGGATACCTCGGAATCGCTATAATTTTGATCCATTTTCTTGGATCCTTTGGACACATTCGATGTCTCCCCTCTTCTATTTGCCAGTAGTTGGCTCTGTCTGATTCCGGACATTCTTATATGTTATTGAACGATTGATGAGTATATTCCAAAGTGCTCGATTCTATAATAGCGATGAAGGAACAGATTGTTGAAACTTCTATGTTTTGTCAATGTCAGACATATATTTCATGTGAAGCACTATATAATTGTTTTTTATTGCACCCTTCCAATGGATTGATATCCGAAATTTGATTAGCAAGACCATGATGTAACATAGCGTGATTCTTCCCTACAACAAAGGTCTTCAGAAGTGTATATTCCTGTTTATTTCCCTTCTCCCGCATGTGAAGCATAATATAATCGTTTTTTATCACGCCCTTCCAATAGATCGATATTCGAAACCTGATTAGCAAGACGATGATGCGACATAACGAGTTTCTTCCCTACAATAAATCTCTTTAGAAGAGCATATTCGAAATAGATAAAGTGTATTGAGCGTCATTTAAATGCCGGACGTTCATTGTGTGGTCTAATAATTGCAGGAATATAGCAGTATCGAGATTATTAAAAGGTTTCAAACGCACTTGAAAAAGTAACGGTTTCATTGTTAAACACATTAGTTTAACTCAATTAGTTATGCAGTTCTGCGATGCGAAATACAATAATGGGGTAGTTACAATCCGTGAAGCTAAATAGGAAGTAACTTGACCTTGCCTTCTCGACGTCATATGCCATGCACAACGGAGTTCCTATGCTTTTATGGAAACCGCGTATCGGAGCTTTCGGGTTTTCCGCTATAATAATCATCAATCATATATCTACACATTATTAAGAAGCTGATGACCTGCATTAGGAGTATCTCGTGTTAGAAGCTGCGTTTACTCTCCGTGAGCATCGCCAGCTCTCAGTCATCTACGCTTTAGACTTTATAAGGCAAGACATAAACACATGGTCGGGTTTAGCTTCTCATCGCTAACTCGGGTCTCCGATTAAACGTTTCGTAGTGGCAAAGATCATGTTGTTCCGCACGCAAATTTAATCGCACTTCGATGATCGTTATTGGAATGTAGATTGTATAATTGATTTGATCGTTTATGATGGGACTATCGAGATAATTTTAGTTATGTACTTGACAACACGTCGAATTTGAAAGATTTTACGACGTTGATTTTCTAGTCATCGCTCATAGGTACTCATGGGTATCTTGTGTTTTTTTCCTATACTTTGACTATGCGAAAGGATCTAATGTTCGAAGATCATCGTGTGAACCAGCGCTGAAATGTTTGGAGAGGAGATAGGCATTTGAATTTTTTTTGAAGATTTGGAAGTTATAGGCATAGTGAAAGACCTCACTAGGGAAAGAGTTCGCCGCTCGATAGACAAATGGAGTTGGGTAGGGAGAAGTTCTCTCCTGGTGGAACAATAGACGAGTGTTCTGATGAACACCGACCATGGAAATATCTATAGAAAATATAGATTGCCCACCTTTCTACGCCTATACCTGAGATTTACATTGAGAGGCACATTGAGTGAGTTGGCATCTTAGAATGACGTTATGGTAGTCTCATACGTGTATATTAAAAAAGAAACGTAACGAACTAACTTCTAGAAGTGCTTTTATTCATCGATTGACAACATACGTTTTGGTAATCAATATAAGAATCAAGAGAATGATACCTATACTGATATAATAAAATAAAATACTTTTACTCACATATTATAGAAACAAATCGTGACTATAGTTTCGACACTAGGGTCACATCTTCAAACAATACTGATGTATGAAGATATGAATAATCTTGACTATTTATGGTACAATATGTGTGAAAAAATTGTTATTATATTTACAATAATTTTGCCTAAGGCAAAGATCAAAAGCTTGTTCTATCTCGGATTTTAATATGGGATTTGTATGTGACTTTTCCAGGAGTTTTGACATCAACATTTTACATTCATTGGGGAGAATATTAGAAACCACATTTGAAACATCTAAAGGTATCAAAATTTCATTTTTAGGGAAAGTTAATCTATTTGTTCACTTTGAGAGTTTCAATGAGTTTTTTACTGCATACTTAGGCTTGAAGTTACTTATAAAAAAATCGGCACGCTAGCGTCGAAAATATAGTCACGATTTATTTCTATAATATACGTGATGAAAAACAAAGGAAAATTGTTTTATTTCGTTGTATCAATATGGTAAGTAATGGCTTTCATCATTGAAGTTTTGATACCTATATCTTCACGTTCTCTGTGACTTCCTTCAGACATATTCAACTAATTTTAACTAAATCTGGTTCATCTAATTGAACATTATGATCGCAGAAGTTGACATGAAATCCTGATAAGCCAAACGGAAGAACTACAATAAAATAATAACACATTCTCTACTGACAATTTCAATGTATGATATGTTACATCAGATGTATTCAGAAACCTTAAATATGACTGCAATCAAATGTGAATGGTAGATCACGAGCGGTATACATATTTTGTTAAAATATGTTTTAAAATTGAATCTTCAAGTGTTGGCAACAGCGCGATACCAATTATACTCTAGCTAGTTTATTTGTAGCGATTTCCAAATCTGTTACTAATTTGTTAATTATTATCATTAACGCTCATCTATATGCTAGGTCACATCTCATTAACAATAATTAAGTATTCATTCAATCAAATATAATATATAGAAGGGAATATTGAAGAATTATAAGCGAATTCTTTTTGAATGATGATAATGGTAATTGTCAATTAATATTGTTGAAAATTCCTTTAGTTAATTAATTGCATCGATCTTGATGAAATATCGTGGAACGCACTTGAAAAGTGATCTTCTCGGCTTATTAAAGAATTATATTATATTTTTAATAATGGTTAATATCAATTTTTGGAAGGACATTTTTTCTCCGACGTTCTTCGTCATTTATTTCAATTCATTATTTATTTTATTGCTTATTCCTACTTTATGACGTGGGCTCTTCTTTCTAGCAATTTCATTATACAACTTAAATATGAATAATCGCCAAATAAAATTAAAAAATCTACTAAAGAAATCGTATCTACTAAACCCATGGTTCAAACAGGTATTATTGGTGTTAATGAACTTTTCCATCCTGTATTTTTAATGAATCCTATTGAACTTAGGATTCTCACACTCAGTGGGGATGTTTAAAGCTGTTCTCACTCATTATTCTTGTTGTACATTGGAAATTATTTCTCTATTTTAACTTTTTTATACTTAGGTTTGGAGGTTATATGCATAGGGAAATACCTCACTAGGTAAAGAGTTCCAGTAGTTCCACAACTTCGCTGTTCGATAGAAATATTAAGTCTGGTAGGAAAGAGTTTGGCAAGTGTCGAGCTTGATGAAGGGGAGAGCTGAGCAAGTCTAGTCCGTCAATCTGGAATCTGTAGTGAAACTCCGAAAGAAAAGTCTTAAGTCAGTTTCAAGCTTTGCTTACTAGCTAGTAACTAATAATTTTCGCATTGTTTCTAAATTTAACCTTGAATAAAACGGTAGTAGAGACAATTTAAACGTATTTTTTAAGAGAAATTCATGATCGCAATAGTATATTAACTATCAAGCAAGACAAGGAAGTTTTACCGATCGACGACAATGTATGAAATACTTCCACGGTCTGTGAAAGTTGGTATAATAAGAAACATTATATCACTGAAAAAGTTGTATTACAATATTTTATTCGGCGAAGCGAGGAACTTAAATCTCCTGGAAGCTTATGGCCCTCAGCTCATGAAAAATGGAGTCGACTTTTGAAAGTTTGCTACTTCATCTGGAATTATTTGAGAGGAGATGTACTGTACATCAACCGAAAATATCAACAGAATTTCTAATAGCAACTATTCGATGAGCAATGATGAACAAAGTTAAATGTCCTAAATCTAGTTGCTCGTTAAGTAGATTGTTTGAAGGATTGTTGTGTTTGAAGATTTCTATAGATTCTAATAGATTAGGTTTTCTATTATGTAAAATACTTAGGTTCTCTAGTGGAGAGAAATGATGTTGGGTTTCTATAAAGTGATTTGAAAAATTTAAATTACTTTTATTTATTCGAAATGACTTTGAATATCCCTTATAACTTCAAACAATCTATCTGTTTGCACCAATGTTTTGGACATTACATTCCTAACAAGTTAACTTATAAGCTCCAGACTTCCAAAATTTATTAGATTTAGTTTCTGCATTGAAAAATATGATTGAAAGTTTTTACCTTGGTCTGAAAGCTACTTTTAAGTGTTTGTTGAAAATGTTCGAAATTTCATTAGATACTGGCTCAAAGTACGTCAAGGTAACATACTTTTTCTCAGTGCAACAATTTGATAAAATATCGAATGTCTTCAAGAAACAATAGTTAAATTTAGCGTTGAGACCAAGCCAAAAACTTTCGAACATTTTTTTGGAATGTGAAACTAAATCTATTGGAAGTTTACTTGTGAGGAATGTAATGCCATACATTGGTCAAATAAGAAGATCGTTTTCAGTTAGTTATAAGGAACATTTTAAGTCATTTCAATTACATAAAAGTAATTCAAATTTTCCAATTACTTCATAGAAACCCAAAATATTTCACATACAATTATGAAGGGTAGAAAACCTAATCTATAGGAATATTTAAACACAATACTCCTTCAAACAATCTAGTTAATGAGCAACTAGACTTAGGAAATTCAACTTTGTTCACGCTGTTAAATTACAGGTAATAGAATCCTTAGAATGTTATTACCGACAGTTTAATCCCTTTCCGTTTAATATCTCAACATAATTAACATTAGTAGCTTTCTGTATTATTAATTCTTACAATCGATTCCCTTTATTGTAAATTCCGTATAAATACTAAGTATGATATTCAGTGTTTTCTCATTGTATGTTTTGATAATGAACTGTAAAGTTCGAAATGGCAATCAGCTTTCTTCTGAATAAAGTGATATTTAACAAAGTGAAATTTCTTGTTTTATCTGTAAATTAATTCTCGATCAATCTATCAATCAATTTATTCCACATTTAAAAAAATTTGTTTATAGTAATCATATAAAATAACCATTAGAAAAATATTGAATAAAACAATTACAGCATGAATAAAGTTGAAACAAAAATAGCACCCATACATTTATAATAAGTAATAATTTAAGATAAAATAGAGATAAAATATTAAAATATTCTAGGATGTGTCGTTGTAAATATCCAGAAAATCGTTTAACGTGGAACAAAACTTACTACACGGTAGCAATAATTCTAGACCAAAAAAATAAAGAAATTATCAATATCAATGCTATTATGAGAAACTTTAACATATTGCAAAGCTCCAACTTAATTTCCATTTCATTTCATCACTTTGAGGAATTGCTTCATTCTCAAATAATTCAGAACATTCTGGAATAATAATGACTTAGAGGTAAGGCATTTGCATGTATTTGGCGATCGCTAACTATAAATAATATAATTTAAATTGTCGTCCAAGCAAATAGTTTCTTACTACCGCGATAATTGAATATTGTCTCAGGAATCGTTCACCCGAAAATCTGGTTTCGTTCGGTATGTGACCATGTGTATTCTCAACATGTCGAATCAGAATTTAATTCTCATTCTAATACAATACGATAAAGTGCTCGTATTTAGAATTCGTTAGTTTGAAAAAAGCAAGTAGAGGATAAGAAAAAACCCGAAAGATGATAAAATCTATCGATAAGCTAGGATCACGTTGTTCAAGTGAAATATAATTACCGTTAGATGAATTGTTTGTACAGTTTGCAGGCACCTATTACTAGTGAAATTATTGCATCATCATCATCATCCCAGTAGAAGCAAATTAACGTCCAATATATGATTAACTAATAAACACTATTATTACTTTTCAATTCGTTATTATTCAGAGAGTATTACTAAACAGTAATAAATGACGAATGTTCCTCTGTATAAAAATCACATCTAATTTTCGCTGAAATTACTAGCTGGTAACTTATTATTATTTTTAACTTCTCTATTACACACTTGATGCTTCTACAGTTATATAGGGAAATGAATTTCGATTAGGCGAAAATAGTTAATTTCTCTGAAAAATTTTATATTGCTAAACTATGTTTTTTACTACTTTCGCTTTTTTTTATTAAATGATCATTTCTGATATGCTAGTATAATATCTTTATCTAGTATATAAATGTTTCTCCTCATCGCTTGGTAGGTTTCATTATCAGATTTCATATCTTTCTCACATTCTAATAACATAATTATTCGTTCACACAATACTGTTTATATTATTTTCTTTTATTTAAAAATATTTTAATGTGAATAATTCCTAAATATTCTCTGAGGTTAAATCAAAATTATGAATTAGGTAATTGAAAAATAATACTATATGAAAATCATTTAAATAGTTTTGAACAATATCACATTCAGGGTTGAAGATAAGATAAAATTGGGATAAATTGCTCGATTCAATATACCCCATCAGACTTTATGCTCCATTTTAACAAAATCTTCAGAAAAAGATGATGCACTTGGAGAAAATAACTATTGAATGTTTGCTTCTCAGTAACTACATTAAATGCAATCTGTTTTGCTGAAACTTCCTGAAGATATTACAAAATTCTACAGTATTTTGCAATGGACCAGTGACATTTATGTATCAAAATGAAAATCAAACTTTCAATAGATATTTTATTCAAGTTTATGATGTATTTTCATTATGACTTTGAAGGAAAATCAATAGGAAAAATATTCATTCCTCTGGTTTAATTTTGAAATTTGCAAGATATAATTTATCACTCACCGGGAGGATGAGAAAATGTTGATTTATTTGATGGAACCTAATAATGTAATTTTTTGCTTAAACGTTATTCGAATTTTCATTCAGACTTGACATTTGAAACTTGTGTGATAATCACCCTTAAAATTTAATAATTTTCCTTGTGTTTCTGATCAGCAAAAAGTTACTACGAACGAAATTATTTTCATATGGGATCCATTCAAAATACAGTATTCTGTAAAATCTGCCTAAAGAAGCTACCGTGGTGGCGAAACTAATTGTATTTATCGTATTAAAACGTGAAATCCGAACTTTCAATAAATATTTACCTCCAATTTCAAAAGATAATGCAAAATTTTATTTATTATATTTGACTGTATGAAATTCGTGGTTCATAAAGTTGGCGAAACTAGTTGCATTTAATATATTAAATTTGTGTTATTTTACTCAAGTTTACAACTGATTTTCATCACGTTATGGCTGATTGTATTTAATTTTAAGAGGTGATGTATCATCTCACTATATGTTTCAATATATTTGACCTAATTTTGGTTATTTTTACCGGATTATTCTTCAATAGAAATGACGAAAAATAATTGTATTTCCAGATTCACAGTACAATAAACATGCATTTTGTTGATTTATTTATGATATTACAATGAATAAATCTATTTGTCACCTGTTTTAAAGCACATAATGTTCGTTATATATTTTGGATCTTCTCTATTCTCTATTCATGTGAGTATAATTTGGAAAACTAATTGTAACTATTATTCAATTGAAAAATCGAATTTTTGAAAATTGTTATTATACTTTCAAATCTATCATTATAAATTTGTCATTGGTTGTTCGACAAATCAGATATAGTATGTGATGTATCAGCAGGCAATATATTTGAGTATAATGTTGATTGATTTGGAATTTAATATTGTAATTTTTCTAGTTAAATGTTATATTTGAATTTCGATTTAGACTCCAAATTTTAATTTTGTGATAATCACTCGTGAAATACTTATAATAATGCTCTTATTGTGAAAAAATCGTACACATCCTATTAGACTTATCTACCAAAAAATGTAATCAGGATTCGTTCAAAATACAGTATTTTGTAATATCTGCTTGGAGAAGCTGCGAAATTAATTGTATGTAAGGTATTAAATTAGTCGAAATCGATCTTTTAGCAGTTATTTTTTCAGGTTTATAATTGATTTTCACCACGTTATGGCCAAATTTTTCAATTTTAAAAGATAATCCATTATTTTATTATATTTGAATGTATAAAATTCATGGTTTATACCGATTTATTCTTCAATAGAAGTGACAAGAAATAATTCTGTTACTCGATTATCAATAGAATAAACATGCATTTTGTTGGTTTATTTATGATATTACAAAATATTAATTTATCTCTCTCCTCTTTTAAAGCACATAATTTTCGTTATATATTTTGTATTCCATCTATTTATGTGAATATATTTTGGAAAATTATTATTATTCATTTAAAAAGTCGACTATTTGAATATTGTTATTAGGTATTTGAATCTATTATTATAAATTTGGCATTGGTTGTTCTACAATTCTGATAAGGTATGTTATGTATCATCACACAAAATATTTGAGTATAATGTTGATTGATTTGGTGGAATGTGATATTGTAATTTTAGGTAAATGTTATCAGAACTTGCATTTAGACTCCAAATTTAAGGGTTGTGATGATTGCACGTGAAATACTTATAATAATGTTCTTAATGTGAAAAAATCTTACATATTCTGTTGGACCTATCCGCCAAAAAATTTATACGGGATCCGTCCTACAGTACTTTGTAATATCTGCTAGAAGAAGCTACCGTGTTTGCGAAATTAATTGTATTCAATGTATTAAATTAATGGGAATCGAACATTTAGTAGTTATTTTTTTTAGTTTATAATTGTTTTTAACACGTTATGGCCAATTTTCTCCAATTTTAAAAGATAATGCATTAAATTTCATTATATCTGACTGTATAAAATTCATGATTCATACCGGATTATTGATCAATAGAAGTGACGAAAAACTGTATTTCCCAATTTTTGGGAGATATCAATTGGATTAATATGCACTTTGCTGACTTATTTATGATATTGCATTCAATAAATCTATCACTCACCTGTTTTAAAGCACAGAATTTTTGTTATATATTTGATGAATATAACTGGGAAATTTAATTTTACTATTACTCAATCAATGAATCGGTTTTCTGAAAATTGTTAATATATTTTAAAATCTATTACTATAAATTTGTCTTCGGTTGTTCGAGAAAATTGCAAATATTTTCGACTAATCGAATATATTATGTCATGTTAAACCAAGTTTATCGTGCTATCAGCAAGTAGTATATTTGAGTGTAATATTGACTGATTGGGTGGAATGTAATTTTGTAATTTTTCTACGTAAATTTTATTATTTGAATTTGTATTTGCATTTGAAATTTAAAGGTTGTGTGATAATCACTCGTAAAACTTATAATAATTTTCCTAATGTGCAAAAACCGTACATATCCTGTTAACACCAAAAATTCACTACGAAGTTGATACGAAAAAATTATATACGCGATCCGTGTAATTTTTGAAAAACACCATAGACTTGTCGAGTCAAAGTAGACGGCACTTAATCCGCGACGATCAGTGACTTGTGGGGGAGAGAGTGCAAGGTCGCATTATTAGAACATTTAGCACTTTAAAATCGGCGCGAATGGTCCGGCATCGTGTTGAGAGCAAGATGCAAGGTTATCCGGTCACGGCGCCATGCGGAGCATTGCACCTACCTTGAGCTTCCTTCCGTATGATGCGGCGCGACTTCTCTTCAGCTGAACTGTAGGTGACACTGACACTGGCGTTGTTTGTCCTTGGCCTTGTCTTTTGCGGTGCTTTCGCGGTCACAACCACAACAGAAATGCTTTGGCGAACGACGAACTGCTTCTTTTCCTGCCTCAACTATACAGCCGCAGAAGACCTGGTGGTGGGGCCGTACCACTACTCGACCGCAGCAGGTGGAACATCACATATTTACAACTTGCGAACTTCATCATTGGTTGATGGCAGTGGATTCTTTTTCGATATTTCCTAAACTAACTAGAATCCGTTGAATGAGTACATTTCGTAGTCTTTCGGAACGAGGCAAAGTCTGCCTTTCGGTTTCATTCCTTGATAATCCTTTTTACTATTACAATTTTTTTATCTGATTACAATGTGTTAAATTAATGAAGGATGCAATATTTTTAGCTTCGGCTCAAGTTAATTTGACCCTAACATTTCATTCAACAAATATTTTATCCGAAATAATAATATTCAAGTAACGAATTACTTCTTGACGTGATGGTGTGGGATTATCGTAAATTGTAAGATAAACAACGTTTCTATTCAGTCATACACTATCTTATTATGCGACCGGATTATCTCCGTTTCCGTTCTCAAACCAGCGAACTACACTTTTAATTCGCTTCAGGTAATAATTTATGTTGTACATTTATGTGTATTTTTTATTGTTTGGTATAAGTCAAGTAGCATATAAAGAAATATCACGGACATTAAGTTCTCTCGTTGATATTTCGGAACTAATCAAATTTCAACAGAAATTACTTGAATAAAAGTGGTTTAATAGTTTTTCAGTGCAATTGGAACAATTTTTTTAAATAATTTCCAATAATTATTAGTATTTTAACACGTTTTCACCCAGAATTCACTTTTTCCAGGATATTTATATTGTTTTTGTTAATAACAGAATTATCAATTTTAAAGAATACAGTGGTCATTTAATTGGAAATTCACAATGAGAAGTCCTAAATTTATTTTATTCACCAGCAGTTAATAAACAATTTTTGCAAGAATATGTAACTTCTTATTACAAAAAAATTATGGAAAACTTGCACTTGATTAAATTCCCCATTGCTTAATAATAATTTAATTTAATTTTGAAATTATACATGTTTCACTTTTCCATGTAATCAAACATTTTCAAATAAGGCCCGATATTTAGAATATTTAAGTTAACTTTTATCTTATCATAGAATTAGATAACACGCAATATATTATTATTTTCTATATCTCATTTGTCACAAAATATTGAAGGTAACTGAATAATAGATTATGGAATATAATGTAACAGAATATGAATTGTGAAACTTACATTACAAGTATTCTTTGGTACCATCGATTAGAGATGCCACGAATATTCGGTTACCATTCGGTATTCGGCCACTTTTTTATTATTCGGTATTCGGCCGAATACCCATTCCATACCGAATACCAAATTATGGAACACAAAAAATATTACTCAGAACAATTTTTATTTCAATATAAAATTAGCATATTTAATACCTTAAATCTATCAGTGGGAAGTTATGATGAATGAAAACAATTTTTTCAGCATTTGTTGATAGCAAACGATTGCGGTTTTCCTCATAAATTATTCTTGCTTCTGAAAATAACCACTGCTACCGGAAGATGAAAAATCTTAGCAAATTCTGCTAGACTTGAATACTGTTTTGCGTTTGCTGACCACCACTTGTAAGGGCCTGCTGTCCGATTTAGGCGAACAGCCTAACTAATTTCATTTGCAATTGAATTTTTCTGTTCCACTGAATTTTCATCTGTGTTCATATTTTCTTTAGCGCCTTCCTGAAAACAGTTCCAGAAACTGTCGTGTATCATTTTCATTGACATTTATTTTCTTTCGAAGTGGAGGTGATTCATCATAGGTGCTACTAGACTCATCACAACTCTTTCTCAAAGCGTCTAAAAGAATTTTTTGCTCTTTGTGTTTGAACTACGGGTCAGGAAAAGTGTCAACCAGATATTTGTCTTTCTCACTAGAATTGAAGCTCGCTTTAAGTCCAGCTTATAGTGAAGATCTCATGCTCAATAAATTTAGTGTTTTCTTTCCTTTTCTTCCTCTCCCAGGTATTTTAACAACGTGACAACATGTGGAATCACCTCAGAAATGCAGGAATTAATCAAGCTGATTATTTTTCCAATCTCTTCGAACGGTTTGAGGAGTTTGATACATTGTTCCATTAACTACCATTGAGCAGGTGTTGAATTTTTTAGAAACTCATGATCGATTATGTACAAAGAGACGCTTGCTTTTGTTCTAATAATCGCTCCATCAAATATTATGTTGAATTACAGCGTGTGCTTACATCTACTTACTAATTGGTGGTCTGGTAATTCAAGTTCTCGACGAATGTATTTCAGCTTGTCTTGTGATATACCAGAGTGCTTAGAATCGATAACAATTCGTCTTGCAGCAGCTACAATCTCTGTGAATTCCGATTGAGACTTTGGTGATTCCTTGACAGCCTGTTGCAGTAAATGAATAAATGAATAAAACGCAGAATCATATACTGCGTCCCGTACATCTTTTATCATATTGGCTCCACTGTCATGGCCAAGAAAATGGATTTTACTATGTGAAATATTCCATCTTTCTGCAATAGTATTGAGATCTTTTGCGATATTGGTACCAGTATGTGAACCAGCCAACGGCTTCATCGCTAAAACGCTAAAAGAATAAAATCTGGACATATCCAATGCACAGTAACACTTGAGAAACTCTGGTTGTTGTGCTGCCATGTCCACATATCACATGTCATGGATACTGCTGTAGCTTACCAGCTTCGATTTTAGAGCAAATTGTATCATATATATCGGGAATAATATTCTCAGTCATGTAAGTGCATTTTGTATTGGGGTACCGCTGTTTCCATAAGCCTGTTGAAGCCGACTCGTTCAACATAAAAGCACTTCAATGATGTAGGTCGGAACCTGTCGCCCGCGAATTATACTAAGCGTCGCCGAATACTCGGCCGACGAATATTCGGCGCTTCGGTAGAGATCCTTGCCGAAGATTCGGTATTCGGTATTCGGCAAAATCACTATTCGTGGCATCTCTACCATCGATTGCTCAAAAAATTCATGTGTAAGTATTTCATCTGAAGTCTTACACCAAACCGTAAATAATATAAGTGAGTACAACATGAATTATTTCTTCAAACCAAAACTTTGAGGGTATTCTCCTACCAACGGTAACCCTATGAATAAAATTTTGATGGTTAAAAGTATATTTCAGGTAGAATGCCCAAACAGCAATATTTCTAATAAGGTCTGACAACCTTTTTCTATTACCTCATAAATCTTCAACATCTGGTTCGAAAGTTTGAACGTTATATTTTTTGGTTTCAGTCGTATTTAAATAGGTGCTTCGAAATTACTTTGACTTTTGAAAGGAAATTGCTTGCAGTGGATTCTTGATTCATATACTCAAAACATCAATGTGTTAAAATTTCGATTACTCGTGTTTCTGTTCATTTTGGCAAAGTGAGCTTTTTTAATTGGAATTGGTGCCATAAGGACGCTTTGTGATAATACAATTAATATCAAGAAATCCCGTTTTATGCACTGATACGTCTTCTGATGATGGTTGTGAGAACGAAAGCATGTGTTAGTGTGGCCTATTTTCGAGAATTTATATATAACAATTATTATGTAGATAAAAACTAAGCAACTAAACAATAACGATTTAGTATGACATAAACTGAATTATGCCGCAGATGATACTTTCCGAAGTTTTCCAGAAAACTATAGTTGCTTTTGATTTTATAATCATAAAATAATACTCAGGGACCTCAAATACCTATAATTAGACACTTTTGACGAGGACCAAGACAGGAATATGAAGGAAAACGACGCAATTTTCCACCAATTTTCCAGAATTTTCCTTTGTTCCGAAAACTATCACGGTACCTTATTTTCCCTATAGCACTGACTAAAATTTCTCGAAAAAGAAAATTATTAAGGTTTATCGTGTAAAAATGGTATATTTCCATTTTCCGGAGTTTTTCGATAAACTGTAATTGGTTTTGACTTTATGATCATAAAATAATACCCAGCAACTACGAAAACATAAAATTGGACACGTTGGACAAGGACTGAGATAAGAATATGAAGGATTCAACAACGGAATTTTCCAACAATTCTTAGTGAAAATTGTACCGAGACACATCAAGGCATCTCATCATTTCAATATCACAAGGTCTTGTTTGTTGCTAAGATTTGGTAAAATTTTCCGGATTTATCAGCAAATGGACCGGATTTTCCATTTTCCATTCTCATATTCGTGTTTAGCGGACCAAAAAACCCCCTGATACCAAATTTCAGAAATTTTGGAGTAATAGAGCACGAGATATTCCATTTGTTATAAAAGACATTCCATTCGTTAATTGAAAATGGTTTTTCATTGTTTATTAATAGTAATAATCAGGAGCCCCTCCTGAACACGATGTAAAAAGAATCTTACATGTTCCTGCGGTCTGTAAAATTTTAGTAATGACCCCTATTTTTTCACACTTTTGACTGGACTATAAAATATAACATGTAAACACTAAATTAATTATTATTTATTTATACCTATCTAAAAACAAGCCACTGTGTATCCGAAACATATATCGAGTTTTTTGAATAAATAATTAGTTTTTGTAGAAGTAGAAGTTGAAACCGCAGTTACCGCAGTTACTCTTTACGATCTTTTTTGACTTCTGATATAAACATAGAGGTGATGATGTAAAGTAGCAATCTGTGATATTGAAATTAAATTATATAGCTTAATGAATTTCTCAGCTTCCTGATAACGTATTATTAGTATTTCCGTTGAGGAGTATATTCATGTTCCATAAGAGTTAATTACAAGTAACAATTAAAAAAAAACTTTAATCTACCTATAAGAGTTTCATAAAATACTTTTACTGCAAGTGTTGTATCTTTGACCGACAGATTAAATCGTTTCCGAAATTTAATGCGATGTTATGCATTTCTCGGTCATCCTATTTTTATACCCACATCCGTTGAAGTGCACGAAATGACAGCGTTTACTTACTTGTTTGCTTTCGGTCTTGCAGGAAGGATGCGCAGTCTTCGATCATTAAAGTGATGATTGCTGGAGGCGGTTCAGATTTTATAACAGCAAAAAATATTCAAGTCTGGTCGACATTTAATAATGGAGAATTGGTGAAGTCTTTCTGATCATTTAAAAGGTTTCCTGTATTTTTGAACTTATTAATTTCAATTTTATCTAAGTTGCTTAATACTTTACTTTTATATGACTTATGGAAAATCTCAAAATCATCTTTGAAATAATGATCAGTTTCATTAATATGGTTGACAACTTTTCAATCTCCTTTGTTCAAATTAAAATATTCTTTGGTTCTAGTTTTAAAAGATCTTCCTGTCTGTCCTATATAGAATTTATCACAGTCTTCATACTCTACCTTTTATACTCCTGATTCTTGATCTTTTTCATTCTCATCTTTGTTGTTTTTAATATATTTACCTACAGTATTATTTGTTCTAAAAGATGTGGTAACATTGTGTCTTTCAAGTAAATTGCATACATTATCAGAAAGCTTACCTACATACTTTATTCATCTATAATTATTGTGAGTCTTAACTGTACTAGGGTGTACTAACTTCATTGCTTCATTATAATCTCTTTTCTTAAGTAAATCAATCACAATTTTTTCGTTATAGCCGTTATTAGTTGCCTACTGTTTTATAATTGAATTCCTTATGATAATTCAATTCTGACATGGGGATAGTAACAAGCTTATGTATCATGATTTGAAGAGCAGTCAGTTTATGTTGTATGAGTTGGTTTGAATTTTAAATTTATGCCTGGTTTTCCTACAGACTGACCTGAACCATCGCAGCTAAGAAACGCGAACAAAGAAAATCCTGATATTGGGCAACATAACCAAGCATCGTGCAATAAACAAGAAAATGTAAATGATAAACCTGAAAATCATATTGCTGGGAAACATTTCAATTTTCCAATCACGTGAACAGTTATAAACTGACGCAGAGCAGAGATCGTGCAGCAGAGATAATTTATAACAGAATGAGAAACATGCGGCCCAGAGCCATCCTGTAGTGACTACTATAACAGCAGTTCATCAAGCTTCCTCAAGGAAATTAGACCATACCCTAAAGCCGCACCCAGAAAGTTGAAGAATATAAAAAAAAAATTTCGAAAGAAAATGTTCTTCAGCTATCTTAAGAGATATACCCTCGTGAAAGAGGAACTAGAAAGACAGAAAAAAGGAGACAATCGGTTTAAAAGGAAACGCTGGTGGATAGACCGCTGGTGAAAAGACTAAATGGAAGAATAAACCTCCACCAAAACCAAAAAATAACTGACCAAAGAAGGAAAAGATCCAAGGCTCATCAGATGAAGATGAAGAAAAATATTTCTGTTCATTTTGCATGAAGCCGTACGAGAATAGCAGATCTTTGCCATATCTCCATTAACTGTGTCAACCTGTATCGCTCCTCCAGCTTCATTGGATGGTATAGGGGCTGATTTTTCCAATGGTGCCCATACCTTTTCTTTATTGGGATCTGGATTGTTAGTGAAGGATGAGTCAAGCGTATTGGCATAATGATAGTTGTTATTAGGGATCCGCGATGGTTCGTCAATTGACCGCTCGAGACCATATGTAACGGCGGAGGCCTGTGGCCCTGCGTCATCCGTCTTGTTTGAGAATTTGAGCCAAGCGGTGTTGTGAACGTTGAAATCCCCCATGCTGGATAGTTCTCCTGAATTAGGTCAAGTTTCAGAGAAAAAAATTCAAAGGTGGTTCATTTGGTGATAAATAAAGACAATAGAGAAATTTTGTCTGTTTGTGACTATCAATCTTGAACGATAATTCCCCAGTACGATAAATGTCGATATTAGAGCTTCCAGATTTTCTGAAATCCTCATAGCAGTGAGAAGTGGGGTGTGACAACATCAATATAAGTAAACAGTTTCAATTCAATCTGTAAAGTAGTTATAAACCAAGGGCCACCAATCCCACTGAATTTCTAAAGGGAATAATAGTTTTTGGCTACAAATGCCCATAATGTTGCTGTTTATTAGGTTTTAATCGAAAAGTTAGCCGAAAAACACGCTTTTGTGATATACATATTCTAAAACAGTTAACCTACTTATAGTCTAGGAGATAGAGACATATTTTGGGCCTGAGATATAACATTTTGGCATATGTGTTATGATTTAGCAACTATTAATCTGAGTTTTTTATCCTATGTGAGTTGAACCTCCCACCCCGACCCATTTTGAGTTAGCCGTGTTATAGCACTTTGGTGTTTGGTGCTAGTTAAAGAGGGTCCCTTGGCGATCAATATTCAATCAATGCCAACATTTTCTTTTTATGCAGTAGGCAGCACTGTCAGCTTTAGTTATGACTACAATTGAAACGTGGTATAACACTTTCTGACCAGGCGGAAATTTTTTTATCAATGCTCATTACTCGAAAACCATACGCCAACATTTTCTATGCGTCCATTTTCAAGAATTTTGACCATGTTTTGATCTTTTGGCACCTCCATCAACTTGCAGTTTTTATGTAAAAGAAAAGCTTGTGTGAGGGCCAACATTTTCTTCCATGCTTCACCCCTGGGGAAGGGAGATAATATGATAAATATTTTGATCATTCATATGTGTGACCAAGATTATTTTTTTGCCTAATCTGGACTGAAAATACCTAATTGTTGGAGATTATCTGCGATTTTAATGATTTTGGGGGGTTTGGAGTGGTTTGGTGGGTTAAACTTGGAAGAAAATGTTGGCAGTCACACAAGCTTTCCGTTTTCATAAAAACTATAAGTTGATGAAAGTGCCAATATTTTTTTTCCAATTTCAGACGATTTGGTCAATTTTTGGCAAAAATACCAAATTCTTGAAACTAGACGCATAGAAAATATTGGTTGGCATAGGTATGGTTAGTAATGAGCATTGATAACAAACATTTTCCGCCTGGTCAGAAAGTGTTATACCACGTTCCAAATTTGGTCATAACTAAAGCTGCCAGTGCTGCCATCTGCATGGAGACATAAAATATTCAAATTAATAGTTGCTAAAACATAACACATATGCCAACATGTTATGTCTCAGTCCCAAAATATGTATCCATCTTCTAGACCATTACCCCGCAATGGCACATCATATGTTAATGACTGAATTAATGTATAATACCTACCTATATCTAGTCGCGTCGTGGGAATAACGAAAAGCAGACACGAGTAAATATTGAGATAATCACTTGTTTTTTCATTCTAATGGCATACAAATTGAGGTTCACAGGTTCAATTTGATTGACCTTCTCGCTTCTACTTGGACGTCAGTCATACATTTGAAAAACTTTGCAAGTATGTATATTGTATACTTAAGAAAAAAGGTATCATATTTTGAGTATTAAAATATCACAATCATTTGAGAAAGAACAGTAAAAGAAGCCCTATAATTCACGTTCACGTAATGACACTGAAAGAATGGAACGAATAATAAAGTTAAGCCATATAATCCTCTAATGCGCACGGTTGAGATCATTTCTTATTTTTAAATTCATCGACTCGAGCTGTTCTATTTTCTTGAGGAAAGCGGAATATTAAAATTTATGTCAATAAATGATAAAGTAACTCATTAATATTTATACGTTATGTAATAATATCTCTAATGAAGTCAATTTACAGCATCCTCTAATCAAGGGGACATCTTGTAAGTTACCACTTTGAACTATGCAGCTTTACTCTGAGATTTGCATACCGCACAAAGTGTTACGAGGATTGCAAACTAATTACACTGTGTTGATGTAACAATAATTCCAGGGCTCATAGGATATCAACACTTCCTATTACTGTCGGTCGTTGGTAGGAAAAAGGGAGTTCCTTCAATATGTTTTCCGGACATGGTGACGCCACCTAGTATATTTATTTCATACTGTCGGGAAAATTCAACTTTGCATCATTACTTTGCGGCCGGAAAATGTTACATTAGAATTTTAACAACTATATCACTTCACGATCCAACCCCACACCTCCACGCAAAGCTTGCATTACGACTAAGTCGACTGGGATGGTCTTTGCATGTTTTTCTCAGAGTTTCCTTGGAGAAGCATATGTTTTGACTCTGATAACCCAACGCAATGTGCCACAGAGATCTAGGATATTATGAGGCTAGGAATGGAAACTTACATACCTCATACCAATCAACCACTATCATCAGGTGGTTCAGTAAAATTAGTTCTAGGGCCGTCATTTCAAAACAAACAGCATATCGTCGTTGACGCGGTAACCTATGTCTGGAGACCAGTACAAAATATGTTCGAGCCAGAAATATGTGGAGTGAAACAATAAACGTTTCGAAAGAGACATATAATGCCAGAATAATTTCAAAGCTTATCGAATGCACGAATGACTCACATTCGTTTTGGACTTTCGCCAAAGCAATTGGTAGGAATTTCACTTCCAGTTCATTCCGTCCCCCAACCGAACATGATGGCACACTGGCTATTACACCACAAGAAAAAAAAGCCAACTTTTTTGCTGTAGTTTGCAGCAAATTCAACTCAGGATCCACAAGGGAAGGACTCTCCTAATATTGAAGCCATTGATAGCCATATGCCTGAAATTATCTTTCGTCGGAGCATAATTAGGCGTATATTTTATGTAGAATGTCAAAAGTGTATTTCCAATAAGACCTGATAAATCTTTTTCTATTACATCATAAATCTTAACTTCTGGTTCGAAAGTAGACACTTGAACGTAATGTTTTTGAATTTAGTCGTTCATAGACTTTGTTTGTTGACATGAGTTCCTATCTTATGAGAATACTACTAAACAGTGAATTCTTGATATATTATACTTATAACATTGAGTGTTACAATTTCAATTATTCGTGTTTCTGTTCGTTTCGGCGACGTAGGTATTTTTAATTGAAATTGGTGCGATAAAGACTCTTTGTGCTAATACAATTAGTTTTAAGTAATCCCGTTTTAGACATAATAAGTTTTCTGATGATGGTCGCGAGACCGACACGTACGTAAAGACGAAAATGATAAACATATGTGTTAGTGTGACCTATTTCCGGAGAATTTTCATGTATGTCAGACTTATACTACTACCAGTCCTTCAGTCGTATTACGTACTGTGATTCGATATGAATGTAGAGTTTAAAAATAAAAAAGTGTGGCACTCGGGGACTGCCGTGGTGGAGCTATTTCATAGCATTTTTTATCAACTAATGCACTTATAATTATTTATTTATTTTTTATTTATGCAGTATTTTTTTTCTTTGATATTAATTCAAGTTACACTTTTTGAGCGTGGTGACCGATAAGAAATCTAATTTTTTTCTTTTATTGAATAAATAGGAAGCTAATATCGTTTAAAATATTTTTATTATCTTACATTACATGTAGGTTATTCAGGAATTGTTATCATTGAAACTATAGGTTTATGGTAACTGAATAACTGAAATAAGGAAGTTTGAGACTTGATATGTGTTTGTATGTCAGAAAATGATAATAAAAAATACACTTGGTAAATCCATGACATACCCCTCAAAAAACATTTTTATTGATTTTAAGGTTTTAACAGTGAGAGAATTGTATATTATGGAAATCCTGAAACAACATAATAAGGAAAAAATTGCAATCTCATTATTTGATCATTATTATGAAACCAGATGTATTTCGAATTCACAGTGCATACTAGTAAGAAGCAGAAAGTTGATTAACCAGAAATTTTATTTACACTATTTCAGTAAAATCTATAATTTATCACCTATCGAATTAAAAATCTTTCATGACAGTATTCAACAGTACGAAAAAAAATGTAAATTATGGATATGTACCTAACTCAAAAGTAGAAATCCTCAAATTGTTTATTTGAATCTAAAAGTTAATATAAATAAATAAATAAATAAATTTTCTTTTGTTTTTGGTATTAGACAGTCACACACTAGCTCTCTTTTGTTGTGCTTCTGTGAATGTTTATTACAAAATATTTTTCAACATTATGTCAATTATATTTTATTAATGTAAGTATTTTTATTGTAAATCAATAGGACAATAAAATTATTCTTATTCTTATTCTTATATCCTCTAAATATCTGAAAAATACCGCGTCGATGGTGGTACCATATTTTGTTGTGGATTCTTGTGGATCATTATTCATTTTCAAATTCAATTTTTCCGAAAGAAAAGTTGTCAACCGCTCTGATTTTTTATCAGCAAAGTTGATGCTGAAATCGCCAGCCATGATAAGTGGAAATTCATTACCATTTGTACCAAGTATTTTCGACCCTTCTTCAGTGTACTCCAGTAAAGTGCAATGAATAAAATGCTCTACCTCGTCCAATTTTGGATTCGGAGAAATGTAAATTGCTACCATGACTATGTGTAGGCCATTTCTAAGTTTGCATAAGCACGCACAAATATCTCCAACAAATGAGCGCCTAACATTAACATCGCTAACGTGTGCAATATTTAGTTCAATATTCGGAGTCATAATATTAGTAGCATTATTATTATTTTGGTAAATAGCTACCCCACTTTTTGGAACAGTATGTACAACAGTATATATACTTACATGTATACTTACGGGGCGCACATGCGGTGAGTGTGGCATTATAAAGATATGATAGATACCTATACACCTATATACTTTCTAACAAACAGCTGCTTACGTATTCGTCCGATTCCGGAGCAGCTCGTCTCGATCCGTGCGAGCTTCGTACAGTCGTACCATATACATACACGTTGAGCGAACGCTCGGCCGAGCTACATGGTAGGCGGAGTGGGGGGTGTTCGGTTTTATTTTCGTTACGGAATTTCTTGATTCGGTCGCCGCGCTCAAGGCCCGCGATGAAAGCTATGCAATAGCTTCAAAAGAATAGTTCTTAGCAGCGGATTCTTAATTATAACATGAAAGTGTTATAATTTCCATTGCTCGTGCTTCTGTTAGTTTCGGCAACGTTTTTCTCATATTCTTAATTGAAATTAGTGCGAATAGGACGCCTTGTGGTGATTTAATTCCAAGAAATCACTTTTTATACAGTGATACGTTTTCTGATGATGGTCGAGAGACCGAAACGTACGTAAAGACGGAAACAATAACCATACATGTTGGTGTGACCTGTTTCCCGAGAATGTTATATATAATTCATACCTGGGTCAAGAATCATAATTAAACTAGAAAGACCTTATAAATTGAATAATTTGTTTTTCTATTATTTCGTACGGCTTATTGGCAACCCTCGTATACTACGGAATGACATATATTCTACTCATCGTCATTGTACCTAATCAAATCTTGCTAGTGCTAATAACAAATCAATGAATTCAACATTAGCAGAGTACACTATTTCGTAACGAATGATTTATAACAGACCTGGTATTAGCTGTCGATGTTACGACATTGAAAATTAATTGCGAATAATTGAATAATAGCAGATCTGTAGTTGGATTGCTTTATTGTTTATGGAAAGTGATTTGAATTTCTCATCGTGGTAGGGATATTGAAATTTCAGGTATTCACGATTGCAGCCAGCGCTTGTGGTATGTAGTAGGCATCGTGCTGAAGACAATAAGTAAATAAATTAGACATTAGTTCTATTATTATGCAGCATACATGGGAGAGAGTTTATTGCATGGGATGTCGCCCATCATTTTCCAACATCTTCAACATTCGTACCATTATGTGGCATATTTTTACCCGAATGCTTATGGTTAAAACATAATATAAGGTTATTTGTTTTGGAAAAAGACACTAATAGCATCGTTGTTAGAAAAGGGTTTGAGTTACTTACGATCGTCAAAACAACATGCCAAACGAATATCGCGTTCCTGAGTTATGCGGATGAACGATAATTTCTTAAATGGAACACGTTCAACGTTTATATATCATGCCATTAGATAAGTTTTGAATTCTTATTTCGTTGGCGTGGCTAATTTGAGTATGCGATCAATCGAATTATAGCACCATTGAAATCGTTATACACTTTGATCAGTATTTCTTGCAGTTAAATAGCGCCGTCAAATCGAAATTACAGACGCTTATACTTGTATATCAACACAGCTTATTATTATACTAAGGAACGCAAACCGTAGGTTGAAATAGGAAAAATACGGAAGTAGGCATCGTAACTCTTTTAAGAAGTTAGCTAGATGAAGATGAAGGTATGAATGAGAAGACCGATCGATCCAGGTCTACAATCTGATGAAAGATTTAGCTTTATTTTGAGGTGAAGAAAAACCTTATTGAATTTGGAAAATATTGGACAATATTCACTTCATTCAAAACTTCAATCGAAACGAACAATATTTCTTGCAAATCAGATTATAAATTTTAGTAATCAATCTTAATCTGCCTGTACGTCTAGTCGCACAACATAATAATAATATTTGTCTTTATTCCGGAATAAGTATACAAATGTTGGTCATAATTTCGTGTACATTATGAGATATAACATTGAATTTTCTGAATTATGAAGATAACTTAGGCGGGATTCGAACCCACATTACTGGATGTTCGAATGTCGCTTATGGTTCAATATTTTACGTTTATTCATCTTTATAATCCTATGTTAAATTATTTTAGTTATCTTCATAATTCAGAAAATCTAATTCTATATCTCTTGATGTACATACACGAACATGTGGCGAATTGACAAAGAAATTTTAAGCTTGTTTATACTTACCCATAATATTTCTCCGTCAATTCAATTGAGATATATAAGAACCGAGATGTTGTCAATGAATAAGTATTGTCACGAGTAATTTCAACCATAGTTATACTATTAGCTGCTATCCTCACTTCAAAACGATTGAGCTTCAGATGAATGTGCGTGAATAGTTGATCTATGGCGGGCATCAAATCGCATTGTGTTCATGAATGATCTACTACTATCCTTTCAGAGGCTTATATTTACAAAAATATAAGAATCTGACGAGACCAAAGTGGTTTAATTAGTAAACACCCTGGACTAGACACCCAGTAATGTGGGTTCAAATTCCGCCTATGGTTCAATGTTTTACGTTCATTCATCTTTATAATCCCTCTTAAATTATATAAGTTACCTTCATAATTCAGAAAATTTAATTCTTATCTCTTGATGTACGAAATTGTGACCAATTACGTGAAGAAACTTTAAACTTGTTTATAGTTACCCAGAACATTTCTCAGTCAGTTCTTTTCAAATATCATAAATTTTGTTTATGGTCTTTTAGGCTTTTAATTACTTCTATTGTTTTTGGTAGATTATTGGAGAATGTTTTGTTACGATAATATGTATTTTTCTACGTGTCAGTTAGCCTATGTTTCGAATAAACATAATCTAAAGATGTAGTGTCATGAGCAGTTTCGTTTAGACCTTATAAAATAGTGTTTATTTTTGAATATGAATAAAAGACATTCTTGAATATACACAGAATAAGTAGTCAAAATACCAGCTTCTTCGAATTTGCGCCTACAGTGACTCTACATTTCAACTTTAAGATAACTTCTATTATAGATTTTTGAATAATAAATGGTTAATATAAATCACCGTTTCCTAAAAAAAAAAAGTACCATAACGAATCCAAAGTCATAGTTTGCGTGATAAACAATTTTTAATGTGTTATAGTCGACGTATTTTGCCAAGACTCATATTATAACAAACCGAAGTTAGTTGTGTTCCTGTCTCACTAATATGATGACGTATATCTATATATTCAACAGTTTCAACGTGGTCGTATTCTATATTATTTAGTACAATATGTGAAATATTTGAATGTGACATCCTACTTGTAAATAGAACAACATTCGTTTTCTGTTCATTGGTAAACCATTCCTTAGCTATTGTTAATAACAGAGATGCTTCAGTACTAACTTTGTTTGAGTTTTTACCTGTGGTTACTACATTGGAATCATCAGCATAGTTCTTATGGAAGTGATTGTCATTGACCATAATAGTGTTAATGTCTTTGATCTACAGGATTAAGAGTATGAGGATCGCCTTTTTGCACGGGAAACAAATTTTACACAAAACGGCGCAATGCGTTATATCTCTAAGGTCACAGTTTCCCAGAAAACTTTCTGTCAGATGACAGATCTCTGTTGACAACAAGCGCGACCGTGTGACAACTTCAAAGGAGTGTTTTTCGACGTTCAAGCGCGATAAGAAAAACCTGTTGCGCCATTCCGTAACCGTAGACGAAACATGGATTCATCACTACATATCAGAGACCAAAGAACAGTCGAAACAGTGGACTTGTCCTGACGAATCGAAACCGAAAAAAGCTCGACGGAAAGAGATTTGGCTCCAACGATGAAACAAACGCCTATTTTGAAGGATTGCAGAAATCCCATTATTTGAAAGGGATCGAAAAATCAGAAGTGTATATGGCTACAAGGAGATTATCTTGAGAAATAAAATAAATTTCAACCAAATAAATCATTTCTTGTTTAATTTTTCAGAGACCTTCCACTTTGCCCTCGTATTTGTTTGGGTGTTTTCTGTATATGTTGAATTCCGAGTGAATACCATGTTTTTTAATGGTAATATTAATAAAAGATGATAATCATTTGGAATTCAAAGTATGCAGAAAACCCACTCAAACACATAGGAATACACTCATGCGGATTCAGTTACTCCAATTAATTATAAAATATTCTATCTTTACAGTCTATATATGATATGAAATTGAATCCATATTATAGAAATTGAATACTACAATGTTGACATCACTTTTATTTGTAACTTCCTTTACTCGAGTTTCAGTGATATTACCCATTCTTTTCTTCTTATTTGTCAATGATTTGCCAATAGTACTAAAGCAAGATGTACGCATTTCTATTGGTTTCATGGTTATAGCGCGTAAATCAAATTATAATCACAGATCAAACATGTTTCTACAGCAAAATCACTGTTGTTCTCATATTCTGAAATAGAGTTATAAAAATTAAAACAATGCTCAGTTAACGGCAGAATAACTTGGGGCATAACCGTAATGTAAATTCTGTATATTGATCATACAATATCCTCGGTATACATATTGTGTCACTAGATCAATTAATCAAATATATAGGGGTTAAAAAATATGTGTTATATACACAGATTCCATAGTGTAGAAAACGTTGTTTATTTATTGCAATGTGAAGAGGATTTGAGTTGGAAAAGAAATATCTTCATATACAATATTGTATAATCGTGAAGTAACTCGTGCCATGATAAAAGTTGTATAAGATCATTTCTCTCAGTGTTTCTGTAATAACGTCTTAGATAGTTCTTCCAACATTATTGGTTATTTCAACTTTGCAAAATACGCATCACATGTCGATGGATGACGATCATGGTGTGTCCAATTTTGTAAATTCCATCAATTTTGTGGATTATCATCAGCATAACTTCATTCGTAATTCTAGTAATAGAATCTCAGACCTTGTTGTTATCGGCGGGAGGTGCAGTGTGGAGCAATTCTTGGAGACCCTGGTTCCGGAGAATGGTCATCATCCGGCGCTATCTGTTTTGGTCGATTTTCTATCTGGTGTAGGTAGTAGGAGAGGTAGTAAGTTGCCATTTAAATCTGTCAATGCGTACAATTTCCACAAAGCCAATATTTCATTACTATACTTAAGTTTGAGGGAGGTTGACTGGACGCTGGAGGTTGGATGCGATGATCCCGAGGATGCTTGTGGTCTCTTTTATGATTTATTATATCAAACCCTCGATAAATTCGTTCCTAGGTTCGGCTGCGTCGGAAAAAATACTCACCCTTCATGGTATTACAACCACGTAATACGGTTGATTAAAAATAAGACCTCGGCCTGGAAGAGATATAGGAGATTCAAAGATGTGTCAGCCCATGCTCAGTTTTCCATGTTCAGGCTTGAACTCAGAAGGGCAACGAATTCTGCCTATAATGAGTACATTGTCTCGATTGGAAACAATTTAAAGCAGGATCGTATGAAGCTTTGTAATTTTATTAATTCAAAGAAAAGCACACGTGGTTTTCCCGCTGAAATGGACTATGGCGATGTGAAGTTGACTACCCCGCAGGAAACTTCGATAGGCTTGACAGATTTCTGCGAGGTAAACTTGATGGAATTGGTTTCTCTGTGGAACTCTTATCTTTCATCGCCTCATATCTCAGTGATAGGCGACAATTTGTCGTGGTAACCGGGCAGAGATCTGTTGAAAATCTTGCTTCTTCAGGAGTTCCCCAAGGATCAGTTTTGGGACCCCTATCTTTTAACATCTTTTTCAATAATATTTCAATAGGTCTAGGTGTCTTTTATATGCCGAAGATTTTGAAATGTTCTTTGTCATCAAATCCACATTTGATTGTTATCTACTTCAGAGTCTTGACATGATGGTTGCATGGTGTTCAGCGAACAAGTTGTCTCTTGATGTTAACAAGTGCTGAGTTATGTCTTACACAAATAAGACCGACTTGACTGTATTTGATTACAACGTAGACTGTACTATCCTTAAGAGACCAGCAACCTATAAAGACCTTGGCGTAATTTTCGATCCCAATCTATCCTTCGTTTCTCATCTGGAGTCTGTGATGGAGGCTGCTAACAGACTACTTGGGTTTATTCGGCGAAGCTGTCGTGATTTTTTCAGACATAGACACGCTCAAATTGTTGTTCATAACATTTGTGCGATTGCGGCTTGAGTATGCGTCTGTGGGTTCCCTGGTTATGCCGTTCATAGAGATGCCCTGGAATCTGTTCAGTACCGCTTTTTGAAGTATCTGTGCTTCAGGATAGACGGTTTTCATCCTATCAGGGGCATTCCTAATTGTTTCCCGTTAGATATATTCAATATGTCATCCCTTTCTCGCAGAAATAATCATGTACTCCAGGCCAGTTTGTTCAAGTTGCTCAATAACCTAATTGACTGCCCCATGCTGCTGGAAAGAGTCAATTTCCTAGTTCCTCGACTGAAGTCGCGGTCTGTGAATACTTTCTACCTCCAAACTCGTACTAACTTATTCAAATTATCTCCATTATTTTGCATGTGCCATGCCTATAACACCAATGACACTCGTACTATATATGATATTTTCAATTCTAGCCTGAAAAAGATTGCTCGCCTACTGCATTGAAACAATATTCATACTTTTCAGTCTTCTTTTCTTTTTCTTTTCCTCTTTGTACATTGCTGTGATGAATATTTTTAGCAATTTTCTTTTTCTTTTTGATTTTGTCTCCTCTCGAACTAGAGTATAATTAGGTTATTATTTATTATATATAAATTCTCGGGAAATAGGTCACATTAACACGTATGTTTTTGTCATAAGTGTTAATGTGACCTATTTCCCTAGAATTTATATATAATTCATACCTGGGTCAAGAATCGTTAGTATAAGTAGGTTATTTAGATTTAATTTAGATAATAATTGTTAATATAATAATCTTCTTATGCATTGTTCTGATCTTCAGTTGGCTTTATACCTGTTGATCAGTGTAAGATTAAATAAATGAATAAACAACAGATGATCCATAAAGTTTTGTTCATTTCCTTTAATTGCGTTCCTAATTTTATATTTATAAATAGATATAGTAGAAACTGGGCTATAATTATAATTTGTTACTCTTCAAACAGTTGTTTAATGTTCTCTAAAGAAAGTATTATCTTCGTATATTGTTACATAATTTTTTTTTTTGTTTTCCCTTTCTGTCTGTTGTACCAAAATACGTGTTTATCTATCTATTTAATTATTTGTTTACTTGCATACCTGTATATTCTTGACTTGTCTTATACCATGTTGTATCATTGGTCGTATGGACGACAAAAACTATAATTATTATTATTTAAACAGGCACATTTTGTTCTCCAATTTAGTTCACTCTGATGATAGCTACTTGCTTTTTATTTATAGTTCTATAGTGTATCCACCGTTTCAAATCTGTTATTGTTTATAATGAAATGTACCTATTGAAAATTACTTCTTGAATGTGTCCATTATTAATTAAACATTTGTACATTTGCCATTCTGCCATCCACATGTTTAGCCTGATACTTGAGCTAAGTTCCTTAAATCTCACTGTTTAGTCCGAATCATTAGCGAAATTCAAAACATAAACAACGTGCTTCAAATATAAGATGTTCTATCTATGTAAAAATATGTGAACTGAGCGGGAACTTTCTACATGCGATGCATACATTTCGGCCATCGGTGATATTCCCTAGAACGGGACACCAAACGTCTGGTTCGTTAAATTGCCGGTAAATTGTGTTCCACAGTGCTACTTATTGTGTGAAACATGTCCTAGTCTTGTGATGATTGTTTTCCTGCAATGCATGCAAATACGATCGAGTCAGTGCAGTAGCTTTCAATATGCAGGTTCGACAATCTCCAATGCACTTCGTACTTTAGGTTCATTATCAAGGCCGTATCAAGACCGCGCGCGGTTCACCGACCCCCACACCGCGGCTCTCTTTCCCATTCAATTCCATATTTGTAGGTCTGTCAAAATTATGCAACGTGTAACGGGTCAACAATTTTCTACCTGAGTTCCCGAGAAGAGAGATATCCGGTTCGCTAAATATTTTGAGAGGTGAACGATAAATAATGGAACCGTTCATGAATGAAAGTGGTAGATAATTTAATTATACCGTTTTGCAGTGTTTCCTTTTTCTTCGACGCTCCAAATTGGAACTGATGAATCGGCGGCACTTGAAATGATCTGTCGATAAGTTGAAATTTGGGAATAAAAGCAAATAAAAAAAAGGTGGAGCGTTCATGGGATTCGTTTCGGTTGTACTCTTCCTTATATAATACCAGTATGCTGTGAATAGACGAAGTTACGCATTTTTTAACGTAATTTTTCACCTTGAAAATGTGACCAATCGCATAACTGGAACTCATTCAATTTACTTTCCTTCAGGTACCCGTTAGTTTTTCACGCAATGTGACCAATATTTTTAGAATATTCTACATGAAACATAAATATGAATATGCGTTCATATTGATAGCATGTTTAATATAATACATTTCAGATGAATGTCTCCAATCATCAATTATATTTAGAGGGAATAAATACAACGTTATGTTCTATTAAATAATTCTTTGGCAGACCTACCCACACAAGTATATTCATTTCTCTGCAGTGAATCAACTATAATGCTTGGTATATGCTAATTAAAATTATTTTCGTTCTATTTCTCTGAGGATATACAATTTACGAATTAATGTCCTAAGAGAATTGGTGAGTTGTAGGATATGTGGACCTCCATTTGAGATACCAGTCAATAGTATTCCCTTAGTATTTGTTATGGGGTGCATATAATAATGAAACCTTGTATTAGAATATTATAATAATTATTAAAAGGAATTCAGGTTTCAACATTTTGTATTTACAAGTACATATTCATAAACATTTATGTATTGCCAATACATACTACATTTTTGATGAATTTAGAATATAATGGATCTTATAAAGGAACTTAAAATTGAATATCGCCAAAGCATTTGACCGAGTCTAGCACTAAAGCGTTCTTGGGAAACTTCCGTCATATAGTTTGCCGCCTCAACTTTGTCGCTTACTATCAAGTTTTCTCTCAGATAGGTCACTCACTTCATGTGGTGGTTGACGGCTATCAACGCTGGTGTTCCACGGGGATCTGTCTTGGCACAATCTTTGTTTATGTTCTATATCAATGATGTGTCACGAAGTGACCAGCTGTCTTGTCTATACCTTACAGATGATGGTAAACTTCATACCGCTTCCTCATCTAGAGCCCTATACCATCCAATGTAGCCTGAGGAGGGAGACAGAGACAGTTTGACGCAATTAATGCAGGTCTGGCAATAATATTGGAATGAGGAGCTGATAATCTAGTAGATTTCGATGCAACCAAAACCAAAAGCTTGTATCTTCTCTAAGAAGCTCGAGATCTTCCTACTCCATTTTTCTATAAACGGCAAAGTTGTGAAACTCTTCGCCTAGTGAGATCAAAGTATCAAAAAAAAAATTGTTTTTAGTATTATCTTTGGATTTCATATAAAGTAGCAATATAATACATTTCTGTAACATTTGCAGAACTAATGAGACAAACTCGTTGACAATTCAATTAAATTACAATCAGTCTTCCAACTAACAATAAAATAACAGATGTCATCCCCTTGCCCTCTCGTAGGTTGTCAGGGCTGATAAACATAGAAGAAGAAGAAGAAAGAAACAAGAAAGAAAGTTTATTGACCACATTGCTGCATTCACATTTGGCATAATAGTCAGTCAATACAATGTAAATATAAGGTAAATATAAATAAAACAATTAATTAAAAAATTACAACGTTACATAAATAAAACATAAAAGATTAAATAAACAAGATATATACTAGACTAGCAAATCACTCCACTCCTCAAAATTCAGAAATTCATTGATAGAGTAAAAACAATGAGCAGTGAGAAACATTCTAAGTTTGCTCTTGTATTTTCTGTGCTGCAGGTTTCTGAGACTGAGCGGGATTTTAATAAAGAGTTGGACCTACCAGGAATTTTTCCGAAAGACCGTCAGGTTAAGTTCAAGGGGTCGCAGATTTTGTCCCAAACGAGTGGGATAATGATGTACGTTATCATTTGAAACGAATAAGTTGATATTTTTATGAATGTACAGAACATGATGTAAAATAAACAGGTTAACAAGTGTCAGTATTTTAAATTTGACAAAAAAAGGTCTACATGAATCCTCACTATTAATGCTAGCTATTATCCTGATTGCTTTTTGTTGAAGAATTAGAATTTTGTTTGCATATACAGAGTTCCCCCATAGATCCACCCCATAAGTAATATAGGACTGGAATAATGCGTGATATGCATTTAAAAGGCAGTCATGTGAAAGAATTGTTTTAAGTCGTCGAAGGAGGAATAATTGCGCAGAGAGTTTTTTTGATAAGGTGCTAATGTGGAACTTCCAATTTAACCCAGGATCGAGATGGAATCCTAAAAGTCGTACAGGCTCGTCAGTTTGATGTATTGGATTTGCCGAAAAAATAATATTTTGTGTCCTAGCCAGATTTAATTTTAGTTTATTTCTGGTGAACCAATTTTGTGCCGTATCTTCAATTTCCATCTTACATTCACTTAAGGTCTCCTTATTTGAGTGATATGTAACGGAGCTATCATCTGCAAATAAAGCCGATTTATGAGATAAGAGAGCCGTAGGGAGATCGTTTATGTAGACTATGAAGAGAAGGGGACCAAGGACGGAGCCCTGCGGCACGCCCCACTCTAAAGTTGCAGGCTCGTAGAAATTTCCGCTGACATCTACAACCTAACAACGATTTTGTAGGTATGACCGAATGAGTTTCAGACAGATGCCCCTTACCCCATACGTTTCAAGCTTGCATAGTAGAGTGCTGTGACAGACACAGTCAAAAGCCTTCGATAGGTCACAAAGGTAAGTACTGGCACATTTTCCGGCCTCGAGACCTCGGACTACCTCTGCCACAACCGCTCTTACCGCCATTGCTGTCTTTCTGTTTCGACGGAAACCATACTGGTCCTCAGTGAGTACCGTATTTTGCTCCAAAAAACCAGCAAGTCTCTTATTTACTAACACCTCAATAACCTTACCAAATAAAGGAACCATTGAAATAGGTCGATAATTGTCAGCCTCATCTTTACTTCCCGCCTTATCAATGGCAACAACACGCGACAATTTGAGTCCGGGGTGAATAAATGGTAACTGTTATAAAATTGTTAAAATTAGGACGATTCTCGCACTTAAAGCAATGCAGTTAGTTTGAATTTGTCTAATCAATCTTTAATTTTGTAAATTCTTGATCGGTTTTTCACTTCTTTCCATGTTTCTTCACTAAAAATAACAATTGTATCGTATCGTATCATGAGGAATCACAGAAACTTTTTTTTATATTTAGGGAATTCATATACGATTTAAATAGTTCCAATTATTATCATAGGTTGTTCGCCAAAACTTTGATAGTTATATTTCATGTTGCTACGGTTTTTCAGAAAATTCAATAGGAATAATTTTTTGTAGTTATGGTATGTGAATGGTTTTTCATTAAGAGTGATAAATTTTTCAATTGTAATGAAATGAGCTGCATAGAAATGGACACCTTGTTTGATGTTTGAACGAAGGAACTATGACATAATGTATGGAAAGTTACATCTGTCGAATGAACTTCGAGACTTTCTTGACCAACAAACTCACTGTTTCATGTGCTGGATCGCACGTATCCCCATCCTGTTGAGAAACATGCTTCCCAGGTTAAGATGACGCGACCAGGCCAAACAGTTAACTTTCCTGGTTCCAGTCGACCCTCTTCGATCTCTCGTGAATTGACTTCACTCCAAATCCGACAGTTTTATTATTCTACCAAAAATGGAACATCTTCCTAAAGGATTTCGTAGCCGAATCCTGGGTCTGCTTCCAAAAGGTTGGGCACCAAAATTAGGATCACACCGGAGGCAATTCAAGTTTTTCAGTCCATGCGCAGTCCTAGTGGCTCCATGAGATTATCTGTTCAGTATGAGATTTGATCAGTTGAATAGAATTTTGAGTTGAAAATGATATAATTATTCTATAAGGCTACAAGGTCTGCGAACTCCCAATTCCAATTATTGCTATATATTAAAATATATATCTTGAAGGTAAGGTTAGGTTAGGTTAGGTTAGGTTAGAAACGAAGGGGATATAAAAAGCAATCATCATTGGTTATTATACGAATGTTAAGATTAGCGCAATTATAATATTTGGATTATCTAGCAACAAAGTTATGTTAGGTTAGGTTAGAAACAAATGCGGTATAAAAACAATCATTATTGGTTATCATGAGACTGTTAAGATCAGCGCGATTACAATATTGCATTCTACATCAACAATGTTAGGTTAGTAGATTAGGTTAGATAAGGCTAGGTTAGGTTAGGTTAGGTTAGGTTGGGTTAGGTTGGGTTAGGTTAGGTCAGGTTAGGATATGGTAGGTTAGGTTAGAAACAAAGGGGCTACAATAAACTATCATCATTGGCTATTGTGCAAATACTTACATACAGAAGGAAGGTTGCCTAGACAGCAGGTACTACATGCTAATTATCTGACCTGTCAACCATGTACATACATGGAACTCAGTTCACGTAGACCTCAAAAATACCTTGGACTGAGTTAATCTACGTAGAAAGGCAAAACGTTCAAAGTTTCGAGCATAGATACTACCGTAGAATGAAATGTCTTATGGAAGGGACCAAAACCGTCAAGTATTTACGCTTCCAAAACACGGGAGGGCGCGTCAAGCGTCCGAAATCAATAGAAATTATAATGCGCATGCGTTTGTTATTGTTGTTCAATAGTAGCCATGTTTAATTCATTTGTGGATTTTGCTTGCTATCATACACGCTATTTCTACAATATTATTTTTGCATAATATTTATCATGGGAAAACACGGTTGTGTTATATGCAATTGTCGGCCACTTCAGGACCATAAACGCTACAGATTTCCGAGCTGTATTTCATGGATTGAAAGAAACTGCGAAAAATATGAAACCTAGTGAGAAACATTGTGTTCTTAGTTTTGATGAAATGAGTCTTGCACCATACCTGCAGTATAATGAAAATACGGACGAAGTCGATGGTTTCGAAGATTTTGGAAGTTACAAAACCTCTAACATAGCTAATCATGTACAGGTGAACTATATGTGAATGAAAATAATTGAATTTCTTCATTGACGCTCTTTCAGATTTTCATGCTGCAAGGTATTGTGGGAAAATGGAAACAACCAATTATGTATCAATTTATTAAAGGAGCAGCAAAGGCTGAAACCATTAAATGTCCAATTCAAAACATTGTACGATCTTGCAGGGAAATTGGTTTCAATGTGGTGGCCAAAATTTGCGATCAAGACACAAATAATGTCAGTACGATAAACAAATTAGTGAAGGAAACGAAAGACGAGTATGCAATGCAAGAGGAGGGAAAGAATTATATGACTTCATATTTGAAGTTGATGGACAAAAAATTATCTCATTGTATGATCCACCACATTTATTGAAAGGTGTGAGAAACAACCTCCTAACAAAAACCGTTTATTACACGCTAAATGGAACTTCAAAAAAAGCAAAATGGGAAGATATACAAAAGGCATGGCAACTGGATAATGTTAGTGGATACTCGAGAGCAATGCCAGAATCCTAATAAAGTGAAGAAAATGAAGGTGTCAATATGTGCTCAAGTTTCGAGTAGAATATTTAATTGTATTTATATGTATATTTTATACATTTCTGTTCTAACTCAGCAACATGTATATTCCATGTATTTTTGTTTTAATTAGTCTCGGTATTTAATTGTATTTATATGTATATTTTTTGTATTTTTGTTTCAACCCATTGTAATTAGTCTCGATATTTAATTGTATTTATATGTATATTTTATATATTTCTGTTCTAACTCTGTTGTTGAATAAAAACTATTGGTAGAAACTATCGACTTTCATTTCCTACTTAAATTTTAGAAATTAAAATTTGCATTTATGTGCTGTGTAACTTCGAATTTCCCTCCAAACCATCATTTAGTACGCTTCCAATCCTCACGCAGCGCTTTTGTCGCGGTTTCGGTACCTAACATGGAACATTTCATTCTACGGTAGTAGAGTTATCTATGGTTTCAAGTCTCTACCTCTTCAATTCAATTGCTCGAATTTTCAATTTGATCTCATATCCTGATTATTAAAACATACTTATTGACCTACTGATAAAATTTGCCAACATGGAAAATTCTCCCCAATTAATGATTTATTATGAAGTGGATATCTTGCTCACTAATTTGAAGCAAGCGCAGTGTGAATACAATCCATTACTATAAATATGTTTAGATAGTCCACGATGTTTGAACAAATGCATTTAATATTAGTTCATAGACCTGTGTAACAGTTCTACCAATATTTTACGATATTATTGATACTTCTGCTTGCCATATTGTATTTGTATACGTACGTTTCAATTTCTAAATAGAAAATTACTGTTCCAACTATTATTATAGAAGATTCACTTCCTACTTTAATTTTGTCAATGGATCGGGAGACAGTTACAATACTTGTTACATACTCCTGTATGACAAAATGTCACAACTTTCATCGGTGAATCTGAACCAACGAAAGTCTTATATACACACAAAAATGACAATTCCAATGAACTATATGTGTGATTATTTTGTAATTTTGCATGCGACTAGGTGATATTATCCGCAATATTTGAACTTATAGCAATAAATTATACCCTATCTGAATACGAATATCTTACAAAACTGATTCCACAAAATATCTGCGAAAAGTTGAAAATAGGGATTCGAACGTACAGACATCTTTGATCGTACGTTTCAAAGTACTTGACCATCATTTGAAGAACTTCCAATCATCATGAAAATTGAATTAAATGCTAAAATCCAAGAAACTCGCCAACCAGATTGAATACTCTCATTCATTTAATTAATTTACTGCTTACATTTAAATTAAAATACCGGGAATAATTAAAATATAAAGCACTCAGAGAAATTGACTAATTGTAAGTAAAACAGTAGGGGATCTCTGTGCGCAGCCGGTGTTGGAATGTATTGTTCGATGACTAAGAAACTGATAATCGTTTTTATAAACTTAAATTACATCAGTAACGTGGAGATTCTGGGCAATTGAATAATTTTTAATACAGCTGCATGTTGTAGCATCGTTCAAACGAAAATGTTCGCTAATTAGCCAAGGACAACTGGCCAATTCAGCAGAAAATTAATAGATTGTAACGAAAGACATATTGACGACGTCTTAGTGAATATGTGAACAAAATAAAGAGGAGTATTGCAAACTATACGACTACGAATGACAAATTATTTGTCCAAATTGGAGTAATCATTCCGGAATATCCGAATTGTTCGACGGCCCCAACATATGCCAATTGTCTCAATTCGCTTCTCACATGAATTGTCAATAGCTTTCTTTCTACAGTTTCGCAATTAACTTTGTGTTTCCAAAGCTTTTGTACATCGCCACATCTTTTTCTCAAATTTCTCATGATCATCCCATGAGAGAGTGCGTTTGGTGGTGATCCCGATAGGCGCAGTTGTACCTGACATCATCATATTAGGGATTGTGGGATCCGCCTTCCTGGAGAAGATGCAAACTTGAGTTTGTGTTGCATCAAACTCCACTAGATTATCAGATCCCGATCCAAAATCGTATCCAGTTCTCCATTAATTGCGTCAACCTGTCTCTATTTCGCTCATCTGGCTTCATTGTATGGTATAGGGGCTCTAGATCAGAAAGATTTATGGAGTGTACGATCATCTACAAACCTGGGGACGGAACAGATGGTCACTTCCAACTGATCGTTGATATGGAACAAAAATTAAGATGGTACCAAGACAGATTCCTGTGGAACACTAGCCTTAATAGCTATTGTATCGGAAAATACTTCGTCAACCACAACATGAAGTGATCTATCTGAGAGAAAACTCTACAGTAAGTGGCAAAGTTGAGGCGGCAAACCATATGACCGAAGACTTTGTCAAATCTTCTGGAGATATCCAATGCTACAGCTAGAGATTCGCCATATTTATCAATAGATTTCTGCAATAGATATGTTACGTAAGAAATCAGATCTCTGCTGACGAAAGCCATATTGCCAGTCATTAAAGATTTTGGAGCTCTCTAGGTATTGAATGGGCTCGATGTTGATTCCTTTTTCCATCAATTCAGAGATCACAGAAATAATGTAATGGGCCTTCAATTATTAGGATGGGTCTTCTTTCTTTTTTTCCCATGTTTAGCTCATCTGTCTCCAGGTGGTGAAGAATACCATTTATGTTTTTGCTAAGACCTGGGATGTTATGAAGGTATATCTTCAAGTCAAACCCTCCCGAGCAACCCTCGCCCGGAAATCCGAATGGAGAGGAGTATTTTAGTATAGAAGGCTTCATCAACAGTACTTTCATGAAAAACCTGATATTGATAAAATATCGATTCGGGTAGGCAGACAGGAATATGATTATGAGGGTGAGGGATGAAACATCGACCAAACATAGAAACATTGAGTTGCCCACTTCACAGCATCTCTGTCGATGTGGGGGTGTTTCAACGGGTGATGAGGAAAACTTTTTCCACCTTTGGTTATCATTTTAGTCGCCTTTTACGACAAGAACAATTTACCATGAGGAAATTCATAGTCCATCCCCATAAGGATGAAGGAGGGAGTCCTGTGGTTGGATGAAAATATATGTTGTAGCTAGGTATGATCAGAATACATTTCAGTGATTGGATTGAGGTGAATGTTGTAGATTTCTACAGAAAGGGGTCCAGTGGCTGGAGTACATTAATCTGTCAGTGTATAAGTTTGTATTACCATGGAAGAATCTGGGAATGGTTTATAACGATTCTTATATGTATGGATGGAGGGAACTGCTGTGTGAAAATATATTATGTCATACGAGGGCAAGATGAAAAATTCCTGAAGAATGAAACAAGAAATGATTTATTTGGTCAAAACTAATTATTTTTCTCAACATAATCTCCTTGTAGCCCGTTACACTTGGCCCAAGGTTGGTCTTATTTTTCGATTCCTTCCAAATAATACGATTTAGGCAATCCTTTAAAATAGGTGTTTGTTTCGGCGATGACCTCATCGTTGGAACCAAATCTCTTTCCGCCAAGCCATCTCTCCAAGTTTGGAAATAGATAATAATCGCAGGGGACCAAATCTGGAGAATATGGTGGATGACGAACAAATTCGTAGCGCAATTCATGCAATTTTTCCATTGCCACTGTGTACCAGTGCGTTGCCCTGGTGAAAGAGCACTTTTCTCCTCGCCAAATGCGGCCGCTTTTGCTTCAAATGGGCGTCGAATCGATCCAACAGCACTGCATAATATATGCCGGTGATCGTTTTGTTATTTTCAAGGTAATTGATATGGATGATACCGTGTGCATCCTATAAAACTGTCATCATGATTTTGTTGGCCGATAAGCTCACTTTGGTCTTTTCCGGCTTCGATTCACCAGGACACTGTTCGACTGTTCTTTGATTGGTGTGTTGTGATAGATCCATATTCCGTTCACGGTTATGAAACGGGGCAGAAAGTCCTTCTTTATGCGCTTGAACATCGCCAAAGACGGTCGCGCTTGTTGTCAACAGATGGCATCTGGCAGATAACTTTCAGAAATTCAAAAATTAATACAAAATGTTCCGTACTCATTCGATTGAGATGCTCATAGCCTCACCAACTTCGTGCACTTCAAAAAAATATCGAACCATGGATTTTATCGACGATTTCTGGCGTTGTAACCTCAACTGGACGACCAGAACGTTCGGCGTTCTTTGTGGTAATACTACCACAACAAAATCAGTAAGTCACTTGTGAATTGTTCCAGTCGATGGTGAAGAGTCCCCATAATAGTTAAAGAGTAATGCTTTAATTCGCGTCATGTTTTTTCCACACAAGAAGTAATGTTTAATCAAGACGAGAAATTCACTCTTTTCCATGTTTACAAAAATCTTCAAGATTGCTTGCTTTCGATGGGTGCCAAAACAGAACCTAATGACATATCAGTCCAAAAATTTCAAAGGGTTCTAGTTAAAGATGGTGAATCACAAATGTCACATGGGATTTTCGCTCCATCTGCTCTATATTTCAGCGACTTTTCACCTTTCCCTGGTTGGTATGTAGGAACAGAAAAAAGTCCAGCAACGATTGTTATATATCTGTATGTATGTATGGATGTACAGGATGGAATAGAATGTTCTCCATCTCATTGGAAAACTATTTACTCCATGGGATCTCAACTTAATAGCATTCATTGACAATATTAAAATTAAATCAATCACAACAAATTCATGCTGGTTTCATTATGCCCACTAATGATTCCAGCATTCAACACATGATGTATCGATTGTAGTTGTAGGTTGAAGTATTATAAAATACTTATGTGTCTTCGAACAATTTGTGATTAATACCGGTGCCGGTCAAAGCACCCGCCAAGGACGATTTGCTACTTCACACTTCACACACGAACGGTTACGTATGTGGGACTGTTTCCGTATATGCGAGTATATAATTTGCATTAGAATTTACTTCGATAAGCTCAAGTAATAAACCACCATGTAAAACAGATACCGTCATCACCTTGAAAACATAAAAATCAATATGTGTGTGCTATATACATTTTGCAAATATTTAGTAATTTAGTAAGTATTTATATTCATCAATATTTATGCTTGAAATGAACTTCCAAATCAGCGAATTAATTAATCGACCGTTAGATTATTGATGCCATCGTGTGTAAAGCCTCAGATTTACCATCTTTTAATGGGCTCATCTTCAAAATAAATAAAGAATTCTGCATTGTTAATAATATTGGCCATATTGCGTTTAGAAGTTTTTATTGATTCTAGAATAATGGTTGATGAGAGATGATCTAACTGGATTGGAAAGAGAAACCGTTCTTTACTCAAAAAAATGTATTGTTTGAAAAATGTAGGCTAATTAATAGCTTATAGCTCCTTGATTATCAATTGCCATTTACGGAAAAATGTATTTATTAGCTATACAAAAACAGTTAGACATTCAAATTTGATAGAATCAAAATATGTTCGTTGTATCCTAATTTCTATGTGATTTCTGACAATAATACTATACTACCCAATCGTTAATGAGGTGACCGCATGCTGATAAATCAACTGTTCATCTGAAAAAACTTAGGCACTCATTACTGAAAAAGAATGTTGGCTATTCAAAAATACAATGTCCATTCCAATCGACCTCGTAACATACTAATTAATGCAGTTTCAGCTCATAGTCCAGTCAATGAAGCTTTTTTGCTATCAATTTTATCCCAATAAATGGATTTTTATTATTTGGCTTGCAGGTTGTTTGAGTTCAAGTACTTCAAATAAATTTTCATAACCACTTATCAACTACATATTTTCAATATTTCGAACTCTTGGAAGAAATAATAATGAAACAAGTGGTTCTCTGTCATACTCCTAATCTTTTATCTTGTCTTGTTATGCTTGGCTTGATAGAAAGATTTCTCTAAAAATGACACATCATATTGCTCAAAATTGATGACCAGAATATCAATATTTCGAATCTTGCCGTGGAAGCAATATTTTTTCTTAACAATATTGCTATTTGCAAACAGAATAGGTCTGAATATAAGTAAGATATTCTTGTTCAATTGGTTTTGATCTAATGAGGGTTATCGGCCTGTAGAACGTAACAAACTTGAATGGGCGTCCTGAAATGTGGATATGGAAAATATTAACAAATCCACATGATTTAATTTTTCAGAACAAGTAGACACGTATAGCAAATTTACGATTTATGGTAGATGCTTATGGTTTAGTACCTGGATTGGGCGTTACTGAGGAAACTTAACTCCGATTTATTCATAATAACAAATAACAAACAATATAAGATTGATAATGTCGAGCTATTTCAAGATTAATCTAATTATATTCATGATAGATAGGTAGACAGATAGATCATTTTATTCATGTTAAGTAGATGATATGCTTACACACGTCTTCATAAACTATAAATAAGATCACAATATTAGATTTAGAAACTTATTTGAAAAAAATATTCTGTGGAATAAATTATATTATTCGAAAGAATATTTTTAACCGATTTCTTGAATTCTTCCAATGGTAATTCTCTAATGGGTTCGGGCAATTCATTAAAATATTGAAACGCCTAAAATTTCAAGATTTTGTAATTCTAAGAAAATCTGTACTTATATTTATCTTAATACGAGTATTGTATGTATGTATCATGAAAATATTCACTCAAGGAGTACTTATCTCTGCAATTATGTGCACTTGGGCACTGCAACGCATAAATCTCGTGCACAAAAGCCTCAAAATTCGATTCAGCAGCTCATCACTACAAATCAAACGAAAGTTTCGGACCAACAAAATTTTAATAAGGATCTATGCAGTTTGCTGGTCGGTTGCAATATCCCAATTGCAAAATTGATGACCCATTATTCCATAAATTTTCAACCAAGTACTGCAAAGATGTTCAGGTTCCTTCTGCTACGACCATATGGAGAAAATATGTTGATTCCAACATGCAATTTACTATTGAAGCAATTGAAACCGCAATTGGTAATAAATAATCCAATATGGATATCTGTTGACGAGACGACTGATGTTAAACGACGGTATATTGCAAATTTGGTTATAGGAAGTTTAAACGGGAGTGAGTGTAGCATCGGATATTTAGTTTCCGTTAAGGAGTTGCAAAAAACTAACAATCTAACTATTTCTAGATTTGTAAATGAATCTCTGTAACTTTTTTTACCTGAACCGATACCAGCAGAAAATTTTTTGTTATTGTTAAGTGATGCTGCGCCATATATGATCAAAGATGGACAAAATTTGAAAATATTTTTTCCAAATTTAATACGTGTTACTTGTTTGGCACACCCTTCAAATAGAGTAGCAGAAGTTGTAGGAACATAATTTCCAATGGTCAAAAGTCTTGTATCAAAAATAAAAAAATATTTTTATAAGCCCCTCTGCGAATACAGGTGTATACCTAAAGATCGTTCGCATAATGTGCCTTTACCACCTGAACCTGTGATAACTAGATGGGGAACGTGGTTAAATTCTGTGAATTCAATAACCGATAATTTTGAGGGAATTAGAGACGTTATTTGTTATTTCGATGTAGATAGCTCAGATGCTATGAAAAATGTGTGGAAGTTTCAAAAAATCCGTTATTAAAAAGTCATTTGGCACATATCCAAACCAATTTTGTAAATATTGCTGAATCAATTACGAAATTTGAAAAGCGAAACATTTCGTTGGAACAAGGCATTGAAATTATCAATTCCATGAATAAAAAAATTAAACACCATAGGGAAACCAACAAAGTGTATCAAAAATTCTGCACGGTGTTGAAGAAAAATGAGGGTTATCAAAAAATAATTCTAATAAATAATATTATTAAAATGGGAAATTGTGAAGACAATTTTATTTTACTGGTAGAACCCTCAATCATACAATATTTTAAGTTTGCTCCCCTAACTTCATGGGAAGTAGAAAGAAGTTTTTCCGCGTACAAACAATTATTATCAGATAGACGGCACAGTTTGCCCTAGAAAATTTAGAAAAACATTCAATAATATATAGTTACAACTGTAATAATAATAATGATGAATTAATGATTATAATGATGATTGATGATAATGTTGATAATGAATAAAAAAAAATCTACATAGTATAAGCAATAATAAGAAATAAGTAGGTACCTAGCTAGCTCTTAATAGTAATTTTAATAATTCTTTTTCGTGACTTTAGCATATAATAAATAAAATACCTTCGGAACAAAGATTACTGCGTTTTATATAAATGCATATTTAGATGCATAAAATCATATTTTAGTGCATATTTCACTGGTTTTTGTGCATATTTGAATGCATATTTTCCGACCTCTATTTATTAGGAATCACCTTGTCAATTACAATCATACGTTCAACCTGCAGAAGTATCCGAAAGCGAAAGATTGTTCATCCTGTACATCTTGTTAATCGTTGTTCATACCAAGTTTACTCTTTTATGAAAATCTGTTCCAATTAGGCATTATTCATATTCAATTGAACCGGTAAATTTCATAATCCAAAAGCCTTGCCTGGATTGTAATATCAAACAATCACTAATTGGCTAATTCTCGATGATTGTCTTGAACAATAAACGCTCAACATATAATAACGCTGATTGCATCGGTAAATGTTATTATTTCCATTAGTACGATGGAGAATAGAGAAAATGGCGAAAAGAGAGATTAATCTATGCAACAAGTTGACATTAATAAATGCGGTAATAGTGTGTAAGTTGGTTAATACTAATTATGGAAGCAAAACGGCCTGATCTCTTTTATGACGTACGATGGATACACTGCTGGGCTGGCTTCATTTAATTAAATTTGCATTATTTGCTGTAATCATGTGGGAAGTTACTTGCCAATGTATAATAATCGGGTAATAGTGATAAATGTTTGTGAGTTACAAAGCTTACAGGTTAATCTTGGTCATGTATTTGGATCAGTTAATGCATGTATAGCATTTGCTGAATACTAACGAAGGTTTATCAAGGCATTCGGAGTTTTATCGAATACGTACATATCATGTATACATTCAAAGTGCCAATAATTGTGTCTACAAATTGCAAAACATTAAATCACTTATTCATATAAACCATTAATCTCCTTCTTGAATTGAAAGTTAATGTTAATTTTTTATCCGAATCTCGATTTATAGAGCAAGAATTTCAAGTGTAATTTTATGCTACCACAATCTAGAATTTATTTCCTGATGTTTAATATTTCCTGGATGAACAAGTTTATCGATGAGATTAAGTCATTTTGCAGAAAATTTAATGTCAATAACCCTAACGCTTTCGGTGGCGAATCGTTGTGACATGTTTAAAATGGTACTGGAATCGGAATGATTTATTGTAATCTTCTTGTAGCCTGTTACACTCATCTAACGTTTTTCTAATTTTTCGATCCCTTCCAAATAATACGATTTCGGCAATCCTTCAAAATATGCGTTTGTTTCAGTTAGGTTAGGTTAGGTTAGGTCATCGTTTTAGCAAAATCTCTTCTTGCTCAGCCATTCATCCAGGTTTGGAAACAGGAAAAAATCTGAAAAATATGGTGAATGACGAACCAATTTGTAGCTCAATTCATGCAATTTTGCGAACCTGTGCGTCGGTCCGTTGTCCTGGTGGAAGAGCATTTCTTTCTCCGCCAAATGCGGCCTCTTCCACTCTAAATCGGCGCCGAATCGATTCAACACGATAGTAACTGTGAACTTTTTTACTCCCCCTGCCCACCCAACGTTAGACTTCAGACATGTCACGCAAGGCCCTCTCCTACTTCAACTGCACGGCATTGACCAACGCCTTCATTGGAGAGGATACGGTCTTTTGAACCATCTGGGCCCTTATCCTCCTGCCTACTCGTGTTCATGACAATTATCAGGTTTCGTTTGACGAGTAGCCGTCGGCCTCATCCCATCGGCCTATCGCCCCTGGCCGCGAATCTATTACCCAGAGACCTGGGATAAGAAGCACAGACACCGGACTTTAGAAGTAAAGCCATGTGGTGCAGTATTTTACTCACGCAGAAGAAGCATCTTTGTTCGCCCCCGGCGGGACTACTACCGACCCACTACGGGCGCTTGCTTGCTAGACTTATATTATTGCCCCTTCTGGGCTATAGTCAATACCACCTCTTCGTGTTACCAGTTTTACCAGGAACGTTTGACGAGTCACCGTTCGGCTTCGTTCAAATAGCCGCAAATGTCTACCAAGCCCGTGAATACATTTCGACTAGGTTCTAGGTTGAGAAGACACGACATCATGGTTTTAGTGATGAAATGTATGTGTTGCACAGTCCATCGGATTTTATTCATTGACAACTGTTAGTTTCGCCCCTATAGGGTTTACTTATATCGATACCCGCGAAAAGGACGTTGTTTTGCTGAATCTACTCCCGGAGCCAACCGGACCATATAGTTCTCTCTCGAGAATCGATCCAACAGCTCTGCATAATATACGCCGATGATCGTTTCGGCTTTTTCAAGGTAATCGATATGCATGATGTGCAATCAAAAAAAAAACCTTGGCCATGACTTTGTTGGCCAATAAACCCACTCTAGCCTTTTTCAGTTCCGATTCGCCAGGATAAGTTCACCATTTCGCCTGTTGTTTGGTCTCTAGTGTGAGGTGATGGATCCATGTTTCGTTCACGGTTACGAAACGGCGCAAAAAGTTCTTCTTATCGCGTTTGAATATCGCCAAACAATCCTTTGAAGTTGTCACATGTTCGCGCTTGTTGTCAACATATAGCAAATGCGTCACCCATCTGGCAGATACCTTTCTCATATTCAAAAATTTATAAACCCGTTCGGTTGAAATGCCCATAACCTCAGCAATCTCGTGCACTAATGTTTGATGAAGACGCGAAATTCACTTTTTCCATGGTAACAAAAATGTTCAAGGCTGCTCGCTTTCGATGGGTCAAAACAGAACTGAATGACATATCAGTCTGAAAATTATAGTGCCTTCTAGTTAAAGATAGTACATCACAAATATCACATGGGATTTCCGATTGTTACGCCATTCGTCTTAGTCTTCAGGGACTATTTACCTTGTCTTTATACACTGTAGAAAAATTCCAAAATAGACATTTGTTATAAAAATTAGAGAAAAGTCACCATGTTCCGCCACACAGTGACTCCTTTTGGTGAACAGTGGTATTCAGAACAGTACTGCTAGCTATTTATACATATAGAGAAAATGACCAAAGGAGCTGACTTAATGATTTGGAATTGAGATTTAGATGAAAATCTAATAATTTGTTATTTGTTTGCGTGAATATGAGAAATCTACCTTATTATTTAGTGAAAGCTTCCTGATTATTCTAAGTTTACTAAAAGATAGTTTTTCAGTACAAAAAAGTGGCTTCATTTGAAACATGTACGATTCTAAATATTGATCAACTTGGTGGCCTGTCTCTAATAAATGTTTGGCATAATGGAGGTCAAGTTTGTTATTTCTAGAAAACCGAAAATGTTCACCCTCATTACTAGAGGAACACCTAATACTTTGACCCAACACAGTTTCGTAACCGTGGACGAACATGGATCCATTACACACCAGACGCCAAAGAAAAGTCGAAACAGTGAGCTTGTCTTGGCAAATCGAAGCCGAAAAAGGCTAAAGTGGTTTTATCGGCTAACAAAGCATGACGACAGTTTTTTGGGATGCACACAGTAGCGTCCATATCGGTTACTTTGGAAAGAGCAAACTTATCACCGGCGTATATTATGCGGAGCTATTGGATCGATTCGATGTCTATTTGAAGCGAAAGCGGCAGGATTTGGTGAAGAAAAAAATGCACTTCCATCAGGGCAACGCACCGGGCCAACGTTCCGCAGTCGCATTGGCGAAATTGCATGAATTGCGCTACGAATTGGTTCGTCATACACCATACTCTCCAGATTTGACACCCTGAGATTGTTATCCATTTCCAAACTCGAAGAAATGGCTCGGCGGAAAGAAATTTGGCTCCAACGATGAGGTCATAGCTGAACGCATATTTTGAAGGTTTCACGACATCGCATTATTTGGAAGGGATCAAAAAATTAGAAACACGTTGGACGAAGTGTATCGGGCTACAAGGAGATTATGTTGAAAAATAAAATAAGTTTTGACCAAATAAATCATTACTTGTTTAATTTTCCAGGGACTCTTCACTTTGCCCTCGTAAAAGCTTGAACAAGATCAACAATTTAGCTTGTACACTCCAGATTTCACTCCTTTTATTGAGATACTTTTATAATTATTTAAATGTTGACCTAGTGTGTTAGGGCTTTTGAAGGAAGTAGTTAAATAAAATCCATATTCACATCCAACGGGATGTGAACATCCATATTTTGTGATGAACAACATCAATAAATTTAATAAATAGGATATTTTGAATTAATTTGTTTGATTAAAAAATTACGTACTTCTGTACACTCCACATTACTCAGTAATGAAATAGCCGTTATCTATTAGTTGTTCAGAAATATTCATCATTAGATATTATTTGAACGGCTTAATATCATAATTTCATTTCACCACACGAATTACTAGTGTATCTTCCATTATGAAATTATTAATATCAATTAACACTGGGAATAAAATATGTAACTTCTCTTGTAGGGATTATGGCAACGCGATGCCCGATCTTCATAATTACGAGATACGCTGAAGTTTTTTGTAAAGTGAGAAATGGAAGATATAATATAAAAGTGTTAGTTTCCACATTCACATTCCAACTTAGAACATCAATGTTAATGTACCTGCAGCTCAATGGAATCAGGTAATGAACGCTTATATGAACCGAAGCAAATCAATTTAGTCTTATTCAAATTTAATACGAGTAAATTTTCATCGAGCCGGGAAGAGATTATTGACATTGTTTTTTCGGCTTCCAATTGTGCTAAGGTCCATGAATCGCTAGTTATAAGAAGTACAGTGTCGTCAGTATAATTAATTATTTTGACACAATCAGAATAAATGAGATAAAATAAAATGTAGAATAGGGCCTTAATGAACACCTGAAACGGATGTGAAACGGCAGCCCATCTATGCTGGGCGCCAGTGAAACGGACCCGCTTTGGGTCGGTTTTAATTGGCCCAACTAGCTCAATTTAAATTAATTACTCTCAGGGCTCGTAGTGAAACGTGCCTTGTGATTCAAGACTGGTGAATTGCCCGAGCGCCAACTGCTTGAAAAAAAAACTATAAAACTAAATGAATTCACAGTCAAGAATACAAGCACTACGAGATGGTTTAACAGTCGATGGAAATTCAGAAAAACAATACAAGTTCAACTTAACAATTCGTATATTCCACAGAATTTGAATTATAACAAAATGTAAATTACAATTTTTTAGAATTCCAATTGGAAATATAAATAATATTGAATTCGTAGAAAACAATTATTAAATTAAATCAAATCGTAACATAAATGAAATTTTAAGTAAACAATTATTAAATTAAATTGGTTTGTAACATAAATTGAATTATAAGAAAACAATTAATAAATTAAATCAATTATTAAATTGAAAAGAACGAAATTCCCAATAAGAGGACTTACAGTATACCTCGAATGATTCTATAAAAATTAGTGGAATACAACTTCGGATAAACAACAAAATCAGAGAATGAAATTATGGTCATTCAAACAAGAAAATGTTACCCTCCTTGGAACTCGTAGGAACTGGAAGTCGGTCCTGTCAGGAAAGTCACTAAACCGCCTTGGAGTGAAGGGGTGAGGAACCTCAGACGTTAAAACCCTTTTAATTCAAAGAACGAACAGTACCTGACTTGAGATCAAAAGGACAAGCAACACCGTCGGTTGGAATAACCAAGTGATTCCACAACCGATAATGTTATCTTTCCCAAATTGCGAAAACACTAGTACAAAAAGGATATCTTGACGAGATATCAATTTAGGCAAAATTTTAATTTAATCTGAAAGAAATAAACAATTACAATTGATTTTTAAAATTAGCGAAAAGTTAACATGTGACTAAAAGAATAATAATTAAAATTATATCTGAAAAAATATTATTTGAACGGTTGAAAATTTGCTAGTTAGCATAAAATTCTGGTTTGCTTGAAATGAATTGTACACGTGGATTGATAATGTAAACTGTATTAACTCCCTAACGGCGTGACAGTGTCATAAATATATTGTTAAGAATTATACTCTTATGAGTTTATTTTGCCCCACGTTGTGGTGACAATTATTAAGTAAACTCTTACTGAGTTTTTATTTATTTAATAATTATAATTTATTCTTCCGGCTAGCTTTCTATTTATTTATTTTGAATAATAATGATCCTTTTCTTTTTTATATTATTTTATGGAATTAAACACAATATTCTTTGAATGTTAAAAAGTTTCTATATTTAAATCTCTATGACTCTAATTATCTCGGGTTTCTAATTTACAATTTTATTTTATGTTCTAAGCATAGAACTAGCTTTAACCTCAAAACTATTCAATATTAATAGTTGTTTACAAAATTACAAACGACAATCTTTCTTTCAGATTTACAAATAACACTACAATGGAAATATAATAAACAAACTTACTTTTAGTTTATATCCAAAAGTGTGTTTAACTATGTTGGCAATTTTCAATTTAATTCTTTTATAATTTCGTTGATGATTCACTTTTACACAATACTATGCTTTCTCACAATAATCACAGGTAACTAATTTGGATTACTTCTTCTTGAGACTCAGGAACTGTTGATAATACTTTGTTTTATCCTTTTAGATAAAACATGAAACTTTTCGATGCTTTATTGAAATTATTGATGAATGGCAATCGTTGGATACTACTTCTTAATTGGAGGTTATTACAGCCTTTTTTTCTGGATTCAGATACTTGGAATAATCGTTGACTTTTAATAAAACTTATTAACTTTGGTTTCTTTGAACCTATCGAAGTTTGGAACACTTTCGTTCACTGGTTTTTTATAGGTTATAAAATTTTGGTGAGTTGCAGGAGTACTTTCAGTCTACAGATGTAATGGCAAACTGCACTTCTTTACTTTCAGATTCGTTTTTATAGGCCTCCAAAACCGACGCTACTTTATGTCATAAACAACCTATGAGATGATTGCTTTTCAAATCAAGCATGCCAAGTTAATTGTTGTGAAACTGACACAAGTCTTCATTGTTACCAGATTGACATTGGAAATTCCTATTGACCAATCAGAATTTAGTATTCTTTACTTTTTGAATTATTTGATATTTTCAACTTATTTTAATTGTTAGTGATTCCTTCTTTTTAAATTAATATTGCCTACATTTTTCCCCACACTTTGGTATAATATAACCTATGATTGGGTTATTATTAATATGATTATTCCCATATTTATGGTTTTCTTGACAGTTACTTATTCTTAAATCTAATACATACCATATTATATCAATAACATTCTTTTAACATTACATAACTCAAATTTACTAATCCTAACTTACATCTATAACATTATTCAATGTTTTGTACTATCTCATGATAGTTTTGTAATCATTTTACTTATGATTTATGATTTCGTTACACTGAACGTTTCTTCACTTTCACTGAAGTTCTTGTTTATCACTTCTTATTCTATTACATCGTTGTTTATTATGTTTTACATTGTTAATATTAATAACCTAACTATTATTTAGCTTTTATTATTGTTTTTACTTCCATAAAATATTTTTTATTTGATCTTTTCTGATTTTCAAAGTTCGGTAAGTTATTATTTTTAAATTTTTATTGTCTATGAAATGAAATCATAGCAATATGTATACCTAATAAGCAGTAATTAGGTTATTTCACCCTTATCAACCTTTACGGCACGTTGGTCTAATAAGACCACCCTATGTATCAAGTACTTGGATAACAAAATGGCGATCTACAGAATCGCGCAACTACCATGTGCACAAATTGCAGGGTCAAGTAAAAAGGTGGAAATTAAATATTGTCTGCATCAACTGCCCACGACTCGTCAGAGTAATTCTATACAACGACTAAAACAATCCCGGTAATGATGGAAATGATATACCTGGGATCATGCTAAATGCAAATCTGATTGTGTGTTTTATTAGAGTAAGTCGAGAAATACATACTATTTTTTCTGAGACGTTTCAAAAATAGACATTTCATAATTGAATAGAAATAATAGTTTCTACCCACTGATTAGATTCTCTACGCATGTAAAAATGTTATTCATAGTAATGTGATTTTGCTCTCAATAGAATATGCCTCACCATAACTCTCTATACACCTGAACCCTGAACCTAGTAGCTTGATTCCTCATTCCTCATGTCGGCGATCAAGTTTATCGATGAGCCAGACCGGATGACATTTTGTGGTATACTAAAACAGATACGGCCCATTTAAGGCATGATGGTTCAATGACCTTCCTTCTTCACATGAATTCGTATGAGGTGCGAAAAATTCAAGATCTATTACATCAAAGTAATAAGGAACAAGTTAATGAAACAGATTAAACCTAAAAATTCACAACGCTATTTCAATGCTTCTAAATATTATTGTGGTTTTCTTGTATGTTTAATTCTATCATTATGTTGACCACAGCCTCTTTAATAACGTTCTGTTGAAGGAAGAGGTTGATTACGGTTCGGGTTGCTTTGATGCAGTCAATGAACTTTTGTAACTGAATATTCAATGGATTTTATTCAATCTGTAGTGTCCATTTGATGAGTTTAATCATTTTTGTAGTATATTTTCATCAACTATGGGTGTTTATGTTGTATATTTTCAGAAGTGTCCGAAATTGTTATTTTAAGATTCAAGTGACATCATCGATGTGAAGCACATTTTATTTTACGTCTTAACTCTGTGGCAAGTTTCGATAGATCATCTGTATGGAACATAGAGTTTTGAAATACATTATGAACACCATTCGAATAAAATTTCAATGTAACATAGAGAATAATATAACGTCTTTCAGTAGCGGCTTCTAAATTATTTTCAATTTATTTTCCGCATGTACAGTTGACTCGCAGGAGTGTCCCAAAGTTATTTCGCTAACAAAGTTGGGGGCCTTGACGTGATCAATTGATCACAGCTTTTTTCAATTTCCTCTTTATTGTTAATGTAATCGTTTTCAAGAAGATTTCATGGTTTTCGTGGATATATCCGCTTACAGCTTTTTGTGCGTGCGTGAAACTTTTAGAGACGTTCGCGTCGTTTCTGTTGGTCGTGTGGATTCGAAATTGAACTGAAATTGTTCCAACTTAACCAACATTAACAAGGTACGGAAGTCATATGATCCATTGACTTTTTTCTGAATAGCAATACTGATCGACCATTTGATACATTGTGTCAAAATCCATTCATTCTGTAATGGTGTCATCATGTCCGGTGACATACATGACGCATGCTACTATCCAAATCCTAAATTTTGAATCCAATTCTGTAACGACTAAGCAGTGCGTCACTAAAATTGTGAATGATAATCAGAATGAAACGGCACTCGAGGAGATGATGTTACCTGAAACCGTGTAATTTTTGTATAGATTCAATTAAAACCCGTAATAATTGATGAGTTATTTAAATAACGAAAATTATTATATAATGAGATCAATGTGTAGATACCAGAAGAGAATATTCATCAATCGCGTATTTCAAGCAGTTTCATATTATAATTTCATCTTCATATTCGAACTAGTAGAGTGTATCATCTGTTAGAAAAATGTTAATATTAGTTCACCACGCGCTATTCATTCATTATTTGAAAATGCAAATAACTCTTTGATCAACGGCACAAAAACGTGTTTCTGAATTTTTTAAGCCAAAACTGCAAATTCTTCGTTCCTTCAATCTTTCAGCTGCATACAATGTTGAGATTCATCAAGAGATTATATTCCTCAGAATTCACCATTCGACCTGAACGTATCTTTGCAAAAATTCATTAATTTCATCTTTTGGATCAGCAATGGAAGCCGGTTAGCTTGTGAATATTATATAGTCACAATATTTGACTATAGTTAGTAGTCCATTTAGTTTATTCTAATAATACTACTCTTACATATTCACTAATAATATTAGTAAAATGTCGGTATAGGTATATGTAAACTCTCAGAAGATGCAGAATTCTCATGTCAAATTTTATGGACGACTGAAGTGACCTTCCTACTACCTACTATTTGCTGAAGATGTAACAGCGTCAATTTTGCGAAGGATCTACATCATGTGGAGGAACAGAGTTGAATAAGCATAAATAGAGCCGTGGAATGGTATTCGGGATACGGTCTTTGTGTGAATGAGAACAAGAAGGTAAAATTACTCTTTCTTACTTGGAATGTTTATGCAGATAAGCTTATGACAAAATTAAGTGGAGGTATTTTTGATTTGAGAACATTATCTCAGTCGCTATCTCCTTGTGTGATGAATCATATATTTCTCTTTGATTGGAATCCAGTTACGCTACGCTATTTTAGTTTGAGATAATTGTTCTGAAAAAAATTAGATTTTCAGATTGCAAAGGAGAGCGATGAGAATTGGTTATAGGGACTGCTGTAGAAAAAAAGCATTTTAATCTATACATATATGAATGTCTTAAGTATTCATATGATTGCAGAGATAAGTATTCCTTGAGTGAGGATTTTCATGGTTAGAATAATCTTAATACAGATTTTCTTAGACTTTTTTTAGAAAGACAAGTTTTTAAATTTTACAGTTTATAATACTATTTTTTTTTTTGAGATTGTGATCTTATGATGATTTTATGAAGACGAGTGTAAACGTATTATGTACAAAACATGAATAGAACCATCTTTCTATCTATCTGTCTATCTATACAGCGGCTTTAACTCTACAAATTAAAAATAATATCGATTGTGCAGGCTAGTCGGAAAATAGGAATTCGTATTGAAGTTGTGTTTTTTTATATGGAACAGTGTGTATTTGACTCGGCGAATTCCACAAATCAAATACAACAAATTTTTTTTTTTCAAATGTAACTATTAATCAATCGGCTAAGTTACTATGCTAATAATAAATATTCTCTATGCAATTTTACAGCGTTAAAGTTAACTATCGAAATAGGTTTCTTGAAATTAAAAAATACGTTTTCTCACCACAAATAGGTAAACATATTGATAGAGTTGAAAAATGTCAAGTTTTGTAGACAGTTGTAAAAAAAATGTTTGGCAATGATGGAATTTGAAAATGGTAGTCACAAGGTAGTATTTCTCCCATCAATCAATCACTGAATACCATGATATAACTTCTCATCCAGTGTATGAATATAACTTCCTCAAACTATTCTTAAACCTGTGTTTATGTGCAAAGTTTTACAGTTCCATGTACTGATCCTCCAGATAATTTTTTAATGATCCTTTACAGTGACACCTTATAATTTCTGCGACAGATGACAGACTAATAGATGTTATTGTTCTGTAAAGTCACTAGTTTTTGGTCAACAACCTACTGATGACTACCATCTTCAGAGCGATACAAGATCTGATAAATTGTCTTCTAGAACTTTCTGACAAGAGTTGAGTATTGTGAGGATATGTAAATTATGAAATTTTGTACTTTTGTGATCTTTTCACGCACTAGATGATGGATAGATCGAAACATGAAACGAACGAATGTGAATAAAATTGCGAGCCAGGTGTACGAATTAAAATGGACAGACAGGCTTATTTCTATTCTCGAAATTACATATTCAGATTCTGCGTGTAATAAATCATTATGTGTGTTATTTCAGCTCATCTAGAAGCAAAAGTTTTAATGTGTAAATTTCGTAGTTTTTAATATCGAGGTCATCTAACGTGTTTCCTCAAATATTAGGACGGACTCGCCAGAATTGCCACTATACGGAATTTATGGTAGTTGGAGAATTTTTCATGTATCGCCTCGAATACCAGTTCATAACTCTGCAAACTGCGTTAAACGGAACGTTAGAAATTCATTTTAAATTGGGTAGCACATTGATTTATAACTGCTCTATGACATTTGAAATTCGTAATTAATTTCATAACTGTGTAGAATCCTAAATGTTATGGAAATGTGTGCTTAGTGAACTACATTCTAATAGGAGCAAATTTGCTTTCATTTTGTAATAATTACACGGAATGAGCATGAACTGTGATCCATATATCACCAACTTCCCTCACTCGTAGGAATTGAAAATGTATGACATATGGTTAGAAACGCATAAAGACGCCAAATTGTATTCAACGTAATTGCATCAAAAGTTTATCCGACTTGACAACGTAATGTGTTTCACAAGGGTCTATACTAGGACGTTCATCGTATTATTGTATACTAGGTGGTGTTATTCGTGAGCTACGCCCGCAGAAACAGCTTATACCCCTGAAACAAGGAGTCGGCTTCTCCACGAGAAGTTTTAAGTCTTAATGCATATTTCAAATGAGTAGAAACAGCTGAAGGTGGGGCAAGACGTCCATTTATATTCTATTCCATGTGAAAGGCCGTTTGAATTCACATAGACATCCCATGTTATGGATTGGTCTATCACGGACATTATGTGACATTCAGTTTGTAATGGCACTTAGAATCACAAATAACTCCACGAGCTTTACACTAACATTTCTTGGTGTTGCATTTTTGTGCACAATTGCCACGCTTATATCTTTGTCCTCCAAATCTTGATTCCAAAGCAACAATTTCACGCATTGATATTTTTGTAGAAGAAGTTTCAGATATATTGATAAAATTTTCCTTACAGATGGAAAACTGATACTGTATACTGTATACTTCTAGTATACATCTGTGATAACGTCCCATGTTTTGTAGCCAATTGATAATAGTTGATCTTGAAGTCCAAGTTTTGCTAATTCTATATTTGTTTTAGATGCCTCTTCTCTGTTGCACAGTAAACATATTTCGGATTCTGATAAATTTACACAACACGATGAATGAACTGGCCTACATGTTGAACACAACCTTGAACCTTGATATATTGTTTCACATACGAAACATTTTCGAACTTCTTCGTCCTCATTTTCTTTTCGAATGTGAGCTAGGCTAAGCGAAGCAGCCGGTTCCCTATTAGCGGTGCGGCGATGTGTGGTCGGCGTGGAAAAAATAGAGAACAATATCACTCTAACTTTCTCACTTCATTTCGTACAAACACTAGCGTGTGTTAACATTCGCGTAATTAGTAAATTGCAGTATCTAAGACACACAAAATCGCCTCGGAGTATGTTAACATTCACCGGTGTATGTCCAAACCAAAAAAAATACTGACATAATTTCGGACTTACACCATCAATATTGGTGATTGTTGACATACACTGGTGCATCTTAACATTCACTAATATCGGACATTCACAGTAACATACATACTAGCTATTGTCTGCCAGCCACTTCCGCAGAAACAGCTAAAACCCGTAGAAAAAAGCGTCGACTGCGCCGCCACGATGTCAATCCCCACTTTTCAGTACTTAATAGACATATTTTTAATGAGTAGAAACCTCTAAATGCGTTGAAAGACGTGAAATTATAATATCCTCCTTGGAAATATGTCAATTTCATATATTCTAAAAGCGATGTCCGGACAGTAGATAAAAGTAAGAAATGGTATAGGAGATGAAATAGGTTATGGCGGGCAATACGAACAGATTTATTTTTGTAGTAGTAGGTAACATGTAGGATCCTCGTTAGGTGATAAAATAGGTTTTCAGTATTAGATAAATAGATAAATAAGTAAACTCAGCTGATTCCGAAAAATTATCTCTATACCGTCTGACTCATAAAATTAACGAGATCCCAATACACCAAGGTAAAAAATGGGACATCCTGTATCATACTGCTACCATTATAAGGACGCTACACTTTTTGGGGTTAGTTTTTATGTATATCCAGCTAATACGAGGGCAAGGTGGAAAGTCCCTGAAAAATTGAAGAAGAAATGATTTAATTTCTCCCTGTAGCCCAATCCACTTCGTCCAACGTTTTTCTAATTTTTCTATCCCTTCCAAATAATACGATTTCGGCAATTTGACAAGTTCACTGCTTCGGCTGTTGTTTGGTCTCTGGCAAGTTGTGATAAATCCATGTTTCGTTCACGGTTACGAAAGGCCGCAAAAAGTCCTTCTTATCGCCAAATTATTATTATTATTTATTGCTCAAATTAATTCACAAAATACATAATAGAGAAATAAATATATATGAACAATAGTACATTGATACACCAAAGTAAAAACACTTGTAGGTGCAAAGAAATAGACATGAATATATACCTATATATTATAGAACATTACACACACTTCATCTTAATGTAAGTTTGAGATACTTATCAATCACACAATTAACACATATATTATAGTCATAACTCATCACTAAAATCATTCACATCCTATCATTCAATAATATGATGGATCTGCTTCCTTTCTGTAATCGCCAAATACTCTTTCAGATTTTTCCTAAATTTTCGTATGCTATTTGTTTGTTTAACATTATCTGGTAACGCATTGAATATTTTCAAGGACATATAGCTGTAACTTTTTTGTCCTTTAACAGTTGCTTTGAATGGAGTTTTGTAATATGTAGATTTATTACGTGTCTGGTACGAATGATCGTTCAGAAAATGCTTCTTATCTTCCGAGAATACTTTGAGAGCTGTTTTCATGAAGTATAATTGTCTTATATCTTGTATACCTGTTTCTTTAAATAATTTGTCAGAATTATATAATTTTGATTTATTTGAGTTTATTTTTAGAATTCTTTTTTGAATAATACTTAGATCTCTGAGATATGTTGTATTAGTACTTCCCCACACAGTAATAGCATAGTTTAAGTGGCTTTCCACAAGGGCATGATAAACAATTTTCCGCGTTTGCCAGTCCAAAAAATTATTTATATGCTTAATTCTGTACAGAACATATCTCAATCTATTTACTAAGGTTTCAGCGTGCTCATTCCATTTTAGGTGTCGGTCAATTTTTAGGCCCAGGTAAGTAACGGTATTTGATGATTTAATTTTGATTTGGTCGGTATCGCTTTTTATGTTTATTTCCATTTCATGTGAAGTGTCAGCATAGCAAGTGAAGGGTAAGAACACAGTTTTTGCGATGTTTAGAGTGAGTAGATTACTACCATACCAGTTTATCACATCTACCATATTCAATTCGACTTTTTCTTTCAATTTATCCCAAGTATCATCTTCAAAGAACAAAGCGGTGTCGTCGGCGAATGCGATCATTGTTCCACTTATACGCAGATTAAGTAGGCTGTTGATGTATATTAAGAACAGAACTGGGCCCAATACAGTTCCTTGAGGAATGCCACATTGAACCACTTCCATATCACTTTTGAAACCATTCAGTATCGTACATTGGAGTCTGTTCGAAAGGTAAGACTTAAATAGATCCAATGCCATTCCTCTAATCCCAAATCTTCCTAGTTTTTCCAGCAATTTAGAGTGTGATACCGTATCAAACGCCTTTTGTATATCTATAAAAATAACTAGAGCTTTTTTTCTCTTATCTGGACTATTACATATTTTAGATATGAGTAAATGTATTGCATCTTCAGTGTTACATCCGGCTCTGAAACCAAATTGCTTGTCTGATAATAATTTATATTTATCCAAAAAGGATGTTAGTCGCGTTTTTATGATTTTCTCAAAAACTTTTGAAACACTGCAAATTAGAGATATTGGTCTGAAATTTCCCATGCTCAGCTTATCCCCTTTTTTATATATCGGTTTTATTAAGGCAACCTTAAAGTGTCTGGGACATTCCCCTCTCTCTATAATCTTATTTCCTCCTTTCAAGTTGTCACACGGTAGCGCTTGTTGTCAACAGAGAGCAAATGCAGTACATATCTGGTAGATAGTTTTGTCATATTCAAAAATTTATGCAAAATGTTTCGTACTCGTTCGGTTGAGATGCCCATAGCCTTAGCAATCTCGTGCACTAGCCGATCGTCCAATATCATAACATGGATTTTATCGACGATTTTTGGTGTTGTAACCTCAAGTGGACAACCAGAACGCTCGTCTTCCTTTGTGGTCGTACTAGCACAACGAAAATCAGTAAACCACTTGAATCATTCCAACAGATGGTGACGAGTCCCCATAATGTTTGACAAGTGATGCCTTAGTTTGCATAATTGTTAACACTTTTCTTTATTGTCAATGTCAACATTCAAAATTATCATTTTCATAGACAACCATATTATAATGCAAAATAACAAAAATTAAATAAGTCAATCAATTACTAAAATATGTCTGTAACATTCTTCCCCCCAGTAATTGTTCTCCATAAACATTTACTCTTAAATTCTTCTAGTCTTTCTTCTCTTCTTTTCCTCTAACATCCAATACACATAGCCTAGAAACAGGTCGTCGTAGGTCTAATAGTTGGTTCTAAACAACAAGTCGGAAGCTGTCCCATTAAAGGAATCTTCGGCAATGACTTACGATTGTTACAATTCTGACAATTGGCCCAACAACTCCGAACAGCTTGTCTCATGCGTAGAATCCAAAATTTTTTACGTAAATTGTTAATAACAATTTCTTGTCCATGATGATTCACTTCCTCGTGGTGAAACTGTATAATTAATTTTGTTATTTCCTGTTTTGGGTCCAAAATTATGGGATGTTTCATGTTTTCATTTAGTCTTGTCGAATTAGTCAGTCTTCCCCTCAGTCGTATCAGTTTCTCGTCTGGGTCATAGGTACAGTTGAACATGTACAACCTACTCGATGGTGATAGATTCTGAGTTTTTGATAAAAAGTCTAATTTATGTCCGAATGAATCCTCCTGAATTTTTCTAAAAAGTAAATTCTCTGCTCTTTTTATTTCATCCACGACAAGTTCACCATATTTTTTTGTTTTTATTGCAATTTCCGATGAATCGTTTCATCCATGCTGTTGCTCTCAAAAGCTTCTGCCATTTAGAAAATCTCTTTTTGGTTCGGGTATTTCTAAGACATTCCTATTTACTGTTACAAAAACAAATTCTGTCCTTTCTTCTGTGTCATTTATATCTACAGATGCATTTTGAAAATTGTCTTTTGGCCAGAACTCAGGTAATTTCGAAAGAAATGAAGGTTCATTGATCCATCTACTGTCTGATGTAAATTCTGGTTAATTGTTATATTTTGTAGCTTCATCCGCCACATTTTCCTTGGATCCAACAAATTTCCATTCACTAGTATTTGTCAACTCCTGAATTTCTCTCAATCGTTGAGCCACAAATACTTTGAAGCGACGTGCTTCTGAACGACTCCAATATAGAACTGTCTTCGAATCTGTCCAATAAAACTTTTGAGTTAAGGTCAACATCAAATTATTTTTAAAAAAATGTCCTAGTCTTGCTCTCATAATGGCAGCTTGTAATTCGAGTCTCGGTATTGACGTCGGTTTTAGAGGTGCAACTCTGGTTTTTGAATTCAGAAAACAGATTTTCACATCAGTTTGGAATTCCCAACGAAGGTAAGCAACGCATGCGAATGCTTTCTCAGATGCATCGCGAAATATGTGAAGCTTCCTATCCATTATGCAGTACTGTCGTGGAATTTTAAACTCAGATATATTCTGCAAATTTCGAATGATAAAGGAAACTCCACTGTTGTCATGAATCGTTCAGATTATGATAACAAAATCCTGCAACATCTGCAAACTAATTCCTATAAGCTTCTACCAAAAGATCCCACCTCCTCTATAGAACGTTCAATTTCACAAATTATTCGTCATTCTTCCCTTCCTGATTCAGATGAGAAATTTCTTATACCCCATTGTTCAAAATGTCCCCGTTTATATGGTTTGCCTAAAATTCCTAAGCCCTCAGTTCCCCTGAGACCAATTGTCAGCACTATCGGATCTCCTACTTATAAACCCTCTCGATACCTGTCATCTATTCTCAAACCCCTTGTAGGTGATTCCAATAGTTTTATCCTAAATTCCTTTCATTTTGTTGAAAAACTTCAAAAGTTGACCCATGCGATTTGCTCGTCAGCTTCGAAGTCGAATCACTGTTTACCAATGTTCCCATTCCAGACAACCTTTCCATAATTTCTCAATTGTTACCTGCCAAAAACATTTCAACGGACTTGCTACCGTTAATTGATTTTTGTCTAACCTCCACATATTTTCTATACGATGGCAAGTTCTACGAGCAGTCCTCGGGAGCTGCCATGGGTTCCCCACTTTCCCCGATCATAGCTATTATCTTCATGGAAGCTTTTGAACAAGATGCCATTGAATCATCTGTTCTCAAGCCGAAATGTTGGTTTAGATATGTCGACGATACTTTCGTTATTTGGCAACATGGTCGCGAAAAGCTTGTTCCCTTCCTCAATCATTTATATTCATTACATCCCAATATCCGTTTCACCATGGAAGTCGAATCGCAAGGTTCACTCCCGTTCCTGGATGTATTGGTTAGTCGACAGACTGACGGTACTTTAGGACATTCTGTGTATCGGAAACCCACCCATACCGATAGATACCTCAATGGTCTTTCCCACCACCACCCTGCCCAAAAGCAATCTGTCATAAACTCCCTGGTCCACAGAGCTGTCAACCTATCTCAGCCTCAATCTTTAAAATCAGAATTAAAACATCTATCATCTGCCTTATTATCAAATAATTTCTCCCATTACAACAGCCAAAAAGCCATAAAGAAATACACTTCACCTAAAATTCCAAATCGACCTGAGCCAGAAACCCTCCCACCTGCTTTATCCACGGCCTATCTTCCATATATTCAAAATATAACAGATCGAATTTCCAAAATCCTCAAAAAACATAATGTTTCTACCCGTTTTTCCACACTTCCAAAATTATCTCAGTTTTACAAACCTATTAAAGATCCCCTTCCTCCTCTCCACTCAGAAGGTGTTTATAGTATTCCCTGTTCTTGCGGTAAAGTCTACATTGGTGAAACAGGTCGTACAGTAGCTACTCGTGTGAAAGAACATGAGCGCTGTACAAGACTTCGTGACACCAGTAGATCTGCACTTGCAGAACACAAGTTTAACACAAATCATCAAATCCTTTTTGAAGATACTAAAATCCTAGTCCGAGCCCCAAACTTCTATCAGCGAAAAATCCTTGAAGCTATAGAAATCCAAAAACATCCGAACAATCTGAACCGTGACTCAGGATATTATCTTCCCAACATTTGGAAACCCATCCTCGAAAATTCCACTTCGCACATGATCGCACAACGGCAGGGTCAGGTGCCGGAACGAAGTTAACCACCGAAACAAAGGCAGTGAACTATGTAGCGTGAAGGATTTTTCCTACAATAAATACGGCTACAGAAACCAGTAGAACCAGTTTCAGTTCAAGCCTCAAGCCTGCCCTGAAGATGCCACCTGTAATGGTTGGCGAAACGTCGGCATCAAGTCGAGCTATTGTGACGCGGAATCCATCCGAAAGACAAGATTTTTCAAGATTAGCTGTTCGCGGAAGTCTACTATCCAAGATCTCCAAAATTTTCATTATGTCCGCTACTAAGCATTCGTCTATGTTTTGAAGAACATCCTGCACATTAGTCATCCAATTGCAGATGGTGAATCCACCCTGTTTATGTACATGAATCACATCGCGTATCAACTTCTGCGCCTCCTCTTTCGTATCTGCTGTTCCAAGATAGTCATCCATGTAATGGTGGTCTATAATAGCCTTAGCTGCATCTGGATACTCTTCCCCAAAAGTCACGCGCATGTCTGTTCTTAGCTTCTTGTGCTAAGCACGGTCCACATGTAGAGCCAAAAAAGACTACATTTATGTTGTATACGTCAGGTTCTCGTTGTCTGTCCATTCCTCGGAATAATATTCGTTGTGCTGAACGATCGTCCTTTTTTACACCCGCTTGTAAGAACATTTCCTTGATATCTGCTGTGACTGCTATATTTTTTATACGAAAATTCAGTATAATGGTATGTAAGGAATTGTACAAATCTGGACCAGTCAATAAACAATCGTTCAAACTTGAACCATTCGATTTCGCTGAAGCGTCGAAAACAATCCGTAGTATATTCGATTTATTTGAGGTAAATACCATAATTTTGGAGAATATTTCTCAATTTCATTCGTTGTCAGTTTTGTGATATGACCCTTTCTCTCCATTTTCTCACAATACATTTTTCCATAAGTCACATTTTTATCCATCTTCCTCTCAGTACATTTCAGTCTTCTTAGAGCGTTCTCTCTACTTTCAGGCAAAATAAAATCAATATCTTTCCATAAAAGACCAGTTTCAAATTTTCCATTAGTTCTTACCATCGTAGAATCTAAAATCTGTTGAGCCTTCATTTCCTCCTTGGACATAACCCTTGTCTGATTGTCAAATGAGTCCAATTTACGCTGCTCTTTAACTAGTTCATGTAAAATATTCAAGTCATCTTTACATATGGAGTCTATATGGCATACTGAGTGTCTATAGCTACTTTCATGGGGCATATTGTTGCAGTTACCATGGAGTACCCATCCAAGTAAGGTTTTACTCATTGCTGGACCATTCCAACACCCATTGATAATCTGCCGGCTTACTAGAAGGGGCCAATTGTCTTGTCCAATTGAAATTTTTGGTTCAGCTTGAGTCATAGATGTTATGTTAATGTCGATATATAGATATTTTCGTGAAACGTTTCCAATATTTACAGTTTGTCGAGGTAGAGAAAGTCCCTCTATTATCCTCACATGTCGCAAGTAAAAACTTTTATTATTAGTTTCTGAAGAAATCTTGAAACTTACCACTCGAGAATCGTCGATTCCAGACATTCTTAACTATATTCCAAAGTGCTCGATTCTTTAATAGCGATGAAGGACCAGATTGTTAACACTTTTCTTTATTGTCAATGTCAACATTCAAAATTATTATTTTCATAGACAACCATATTATAATACAAAATAACAAAAATTAAATAAGTCAATCAATTACTAAAATATATCTGTAACAATAATGTTTTCACGGAAGAAATAATGTTTAATCAAGACGCGAAATTCACTTTTTTCTATATTTACAAAAATCTTCGAGGTTGCTTGCTTTCGATGGTTGTCAAAACCGAACTGAACGACGTATCAGTCAGAAAAATTTTAATGCGTTCTAGTTTAAGATGGTACATCACAAATGTCACATGTTGATTTTCGATTGTGGCACCATCTGTTTCATTTTTCAGGTATTTTCACCTTGCCCTCGTATGTGATGTTTGAGGATGTTTCTTAATCAATTTTATACAAAACGTACGATTTCAAGATAATTCAGTCGTTAAGTGACAAGGAAAACCGTCTAAACAATGTAGAACTTGGTGAAATGAGTGAATAATGTATTCGGAGGGTATGAATGTTCCTAATGCACTTTGTTCCTGTGTACGATATACACCGCTGATACGAATGAATTATGCATATCTTGGTCCGCTTACATATATATACACGCTGCACGTGACGCGTCCATGTAAATGTCAAGTGAATTTGTGATGGATTATTTGCCTCTGAAATACCCACCGATAGGTTTCCTGGCCGTGTTTGATACATTCGAACAAGAACTGCAACTCGTGCTGTTTTCTACCTTAATAATTGTTATTAGCGTTAATTATGAACATTTTGACTTGTAAACAGACATGCTTGCTCTCCATACACAGGAAGCTCCGTTTTACGGATTTTCCTCAGAATGGATCCATTTTAGCCATAGCCAGGATGATTTTTTTGAAAAATATCCCCGTAAAATAGTGTTGCACAGGTATGTCATCATTTAAGGCCTTTTTTAGCTCTCTCGTTTTTATGTAGAGTACTAGGGGTATTCCTCATTATTACCGGTCTAGAGTACTACAATAATGCTGTCCTTATCGAAAGGAGTTCGTATAAGGTAGATACCACAACTATTCACTCACCCAATCAGAAAAAACATTAGTTGCCATAAGAAATGGTTCAGTGAATAAATATTTTTGCAAAGAAAAAATGTTTTTGACATGGTAACTGCCATGAGCATAACTGAGGTGTTTCAAAATATTCTAGACTCTGTGCCTTGAGCAGCAGTCGTATAGCTATTAGCTAGTATTTTATACAATACGAGAATCAAATAAAAAATCTAGGGCACTGCGGGAATGCCTTTAAATTTGAATGTGGCACTCTAAGATGACAATGAATGTAAAATTATCCAGCTTGGACCATTTGTCATCAGCCTTGGTAAATCTTTAAAGTGCAGTGTCTGTTATTGTTCAGTTTTTTTTACTTGTGGCAAGGAGTTAAAGTTCAAATGTTGATAACAAGTTTTATTGAAAATAAAGGTAAGTTCGGGATATACCATCTAGTATCTTATTTCTGGTGCAACTATAGTCGTTGATGAAAGAACGGATCCTCTTAGGGGCCGACTGTTGTTTCGTCAGTAGATTCCTAAAATTAGGCATATATATCCAAATATAAGGTTATCTATAAAGTAAGGGATATATTTTAACTTATTATATATTTTTAATAAATCAAATTATTAACAAGATTAAATGGAATCTAGTTGCTTACGTAATGGGATTTCTGATGTCAAACAAAGGTTATCGCAAATGCTCGATATGACCTCCATTTTGTTGTTGTAAAATTACCAACCGTTCCCCCAAATTTTTTACAGCACTATTCAACATTTCTGCTTGAATTGCATGAATTTGCTCTCTGATACTGTCCTTTAATTCCTCTAGCGCTGTTGAGCGTGTTCTGAACATGAAATTTTTCAAATAACCCCACAGTCAATTATCCGCTAAGATCAGGTGATTTCGGTGGCCATGAATTTTTACAGTTTCGGATATTGATTCCACCATTAAGAGAGAAGTGAGCCTCATCTGTCCATAAATAACAGGATAACCAGTCGGGTTCAATTTCCATCTTAGCCAATACGTGTAATGAAAATTTGTACCTGACAGCAAAATCTGCGTCCTTTAATTCAAACAGCAGATTTTCTGCAACTTGAACATCACTAATCCTAGGTCTTCCCGATCTCGGAAGGTGTTTTATAGACCCTGTTCTTTCAAATTTGCTAATCAAATTATGATACGCCTCCATTTGGCACGGTCCTGTTCTCAAACATACGCTGAAGAGAATTATTCGTTTGATTGATGATGTCACACTCACGAGAGATTCCAGATAGGCAGACTAGACGAGCTCAAAATTATCCCCCCTTCATTGTCAAGCTAGAGACCTGCCAAACTTCTTCCTACCATACTTCATTTTTCTATCGAACAGCGAAGTTGTGGAACTTTTTACTCATTGAGCTCTTTCCCTACGCCTATATTCTCCAAACCTCCAAGAAAAATTTAAATGTCCTCTCTCAATATTTTCCCGCTGGTTCACATGCTATCCTTCGAACATCATAGGTTTCCCTCTCGTGTTGTCAAGGTATAAAAAAAATCTATTTAGGAATAAAGTTTTATAATAAAATAAATACTTCAAATTGCACATCACTGTAATTCCAATATATGAAAGAAATGTGTTTTCGGACATTTTCGTAAGTGAGGCCATTCTGTGGAAGAATATTTAAATTGTAGATAACATTCTCTAATACAATTTGTCTCTGCCCTATTTTATATTTGTATATATTATGTCCCAATCCTTAAAAGTCTCGATTATGCAATAGGTAATTATATTTTTTGACTACTACTATATAAAGTTATCCTGTAAACCATTACTGAAACCTTTATATGGAATAAAGGAACTAACTAACAGATTATCCTCTCGAAATGCTTCTATAATCAGGATGCTCAAAATGTTCAATATAATTGTGAATATTATGGAAGCTACTGTTGGCGTTCTTCTTTCTACCAGTTTTAAATTGAATGTGCTCTTCATGTTCTCACTATCTCATAATAAAACTTGAGTAGATCAACTACATATGTAAAACTACTGATATTTTTTAAACATGCACATTAACAGTGCCATTAACATTGAACTTACTATGATCTTAACAACCATTATACCATCCAACTGGTTGAAGATTATCTGAATGTAGAATACCATATCCTCCCCATAAAGTTTTATGAATGTAATAAAAGTCGGGAAGCCCAAGTGGTTTTAGTTTTTCTATGCTAACCTTGTTACATCTATGAGATCCATCGAGCTAATTGGATGTTGAAACAATAAAAAATGATCTAACTATGTAGCTGAATATGTGTACGTAGTTAATTATCCGGAAGAAAATAATGATCATAATTTTGTTTGCCGACAAATTTGCGGCATTATTATTGTTAAACAGTAATATAATTGCTGTGCCCATATGTGAAAAAGCATTTCTACAATAATAGGTCGTAAGTTTGAAATTTATTATCTTGTAATAAAATCAGATCCATAAATTTCAAGTGTAAGGCCACACTCCCACAGTATATGAGCATGCAAACATACCATTAATAGACTGAGCCTTAATTTGAACGTACAGTTGGTGGCCACTCTATTTATACTATCAAACGTTACGATTACATTATTTTAGTGTATCTACTTAATGAAAAACATATGAAAGTTCTTAATCGGAAGTTAATTCACTTCGTAACAACTTTGATTGGACATGCAAATATGGCTATTATGTACAGCTCCTACTTTTCATTTGTTTTGTGATTATGTTATATATATTATTATTATATCATTATAGATGAATATCTGCGCCTTGTTCGAGCGTCCTAAATGGTGAAAAAATTTAACGTGAAAGCACCAAAGCAATGGTAATTGGCTCCAAACAAATACATAAAGAAGTACGACAAAAAATAAGTTATGAAAATCTTCATATATTCCACTGCTGGCTCACACGATGTTCTTCAAACATTGAAGGTTTCCCTCTAGTGTAGTCAAAGTGAAAAAAAATACAGTCATCTTACGTTAAGGTATCAACAGATCTGCTCGGCCTCGAGGGATAAGTATGATTGAAATCTTTGCGGGAAAATGAACCAACTTTTAGTTTGACTGTGCAACCTCCCCAAAGCATACCTCATAGTCATGTGAGCATCCCAGTTCAATGCGTTATTCATACAAAGTCCGAGAAAACTTAGAGTCTGAACTTGCCTTAAAGAATGTCCGACGATTGTTAATAGGCAACTTTCATTGTACTTTATTCCGCGAGGTGTAAAATAGTTGAAAAATGTTTTTGAGGTATTCAGAATGAGTTGATTCGCAGCAAACCATTCTACGCAGGCATTCAGACTATTCTGGGTATTTTTCTCCAGCACGCGTGTGTCAGATGCGGTCCTTAACATTGAATCGTCATCCGCAAACATCATCAGAATGCCTTGCTTCAGTACTATTGGCAAATCATTGACAAATAACATATTGGAAATGATTTAGAAACCGCCAAAGAAAGACGATCAATTTTACTCTATAGGTTTTTTTTTGGATGATCTCAGCTCTTCCATGTACTTATCTGTTGATAAGTAACATTTTTTGAACTGTCCAGTCTTCTTTATTCAACCATTATTTCAAAGAATCGTCAGTAATTACATCTTTAACACTACATGTTCTCAGTTATTGATGCATTGATAGCAACTAATCGATCATAGTATGTTATGTCGGTATGGTGAACGTTCAAACAAATCAAAAACATTATGTATTAGTGGGCATACAATTTTGGAAATTATGAGCATATATAACGAATGACAGTTTCGGAAAAAGACGTTTTTCTCACATACTGACCCACTATAATACGTGTGACTTCTTACGTCATGTTTCACTAGATTTGTTCGTTGAGTCAGCATAATCTTCCAACGCAGACAGCGTAGTTGGTTTTATTATGGCAACTTTTCTATGTAGGTATACGCAAACAAGTTCATTAATAGGTCACTGTTTTAATTATGACGTACCAACAGTTATCAAATCCTGACAACACTAATAGCAACCAAAAATATAATATGAGAATATGTCATAGATGATGTATCATGAACATAACTCCATATATTCACCGATAGCAACCAAACGTTGCTTGAAGAAATGAGCCAAGTATAATAGTCTAGGAGCTGGAGCAATATGGCAGGACTGGGTGACAAGATGATGTCACTATGGCTTATTGTTAGAGGGCGGTTCAATGATCAATTCATATCACGGGCCGGATCTTCCATCCTAAGGCCTTTTTGAGATACAGCCTTCCCAAATTTTCGATTTTTTAATTGCGTGACAACACTTTTGAAGTTGCGGTTGGTTGAACAGCATGTTACTATTATACTCTTCCACCATATGCCATAATATTTGTTTCGAGGCCATTTATTTGGATGGCCAGGTTAAATAGGGGCAAAAATGAATTGCGTGAGAACGCTTGCAGACATGGTGGGAAATGTTGGTATTGCTAATTGTCAGAATACGACATGCCATCAAAAGTTACCGGGACGTTTCCGAGTAATTGACTATTATTTGGCCAGAAAATGGACCTGTTCGCCATTTTATTGGCTAAAAGGGGCGGATTACAAGACAATGATGGCACCGCGTCAAATACTTTAATTTGAGTTCGAAGAATATTATATAGGAGTGCTATCTTTTTTTCCAATCCAACCCCTTCCACAAGGCCAAAAACCACCTCCCAAAAAATTGGAAATTCCGATAATTAAGCTTTTGTAGGCTCAATAATTGTATAATTTCTCAAAATATGTGTTCAATTATTCACTTTTTCTCATCGAGAGATGGTTGAAACCCTTCATGGGTACCTTATGGACCTGTAACATCCCATAAGGTGGTGTGGGAGTCCCTGAGTCCGAATTTAATCACCACTAAACACTCCAACTCGTGTGGTAGGATCGATTCTGCAACAAGGGCAGTTTCGATGACAGTACGGCTCATTGTATCTTGCCTCACCACTTTCTCCCGTAGCTGAGATTCGAACCGGCGACCGGAAGCCACTGTGATTAGAAGATCGATGCTTCTACCACTGAGCTACCTGGCCCACTCGTTTGATATCCATGATTTAATTCCACCGCCTACCCTCATTTGCCCTCCCAACCACGATGAACTAACGACAAACGTAACTTATAGTGAAAGTATCCCGAAATATCATTTAGGTCGCGATAAGCTATGTTTGTCGTTAGTTCATCGTGGGGGTGGAAGGGTAAATGGGGGTAGGAAGTAGAAATAAATCATGGATAATTAGACAAATATTTTGTGGAATTATAGAATTATTGAGCCTCCAAATGCTTAGTTGTCGAAATTTATTGGATGGCGGTTTTTGAGGTTATGGAAGCGGTTGAATTGAAAAAAAACTGTCTCCCAATTAACCTGGCCACCGAAAAAAAGTGACGTCGAATAAAAGTGATGGCATATGTTCTCACGCAATCAATAAAATTGTGGTTGTATCTCGAAAACTCCTTAGAATGAATGATTCAGCCTGTGAGATGGATTGATCATTGAACAGTCCTCTAACGATAAACCATAGTGACATCATGTTTTCACCCAGTCTTGTCATATCGCTCCAGCTCCTAGCCTATTATATTCACTAGTAAGTTAAATTATTTATATTTTACTTATATCCTACTGGCAAGAATTTTCATCCATGGATTGACGTGTATTTAAATCGAAAGATTATATTCAAGAATCAAGATATCTATCTTAACTTTGGCAAATGTGTATGAACTGTGTTTTTTTTTGCGTCGCAGAATTTTGAATCGGAATAAAACTCATACAATTTAATCGAGTAAACGGAATGTTGGTTTCATTCAATAGAAAATATAATACCAATTACTGTTTGAATATACATTATTGCGTGCCTGTGGCAAAATCCGGCTACAATGCTTTGGAAAAGTGGTTCAAAATTGAGCCTCCAGGATGTCCTATATTATAAAAACATGAAGGCGAGCCAACATCTTTTATTTCTATATCAATATACCGATTTTTAATGTATTTACTCTTTTCCCGGATAAATACATGGTTGGGATGAAATGCATCCATGTTGTGAGTTCACCTAAAATTTGTTGGAAACGTTTGTACTTCTTACCGGACTTCTGGCATAATATTCAGGGAGAATCAGGGACTGCCACAAATCTACACTCAAAAGAGCTTTCGGACGCTCCTGCGGGTCGAATGTATATGATTGTAGTGTACTAGAACAAATTGCAAATTACGGTCGCTCATATACCAATTTTTAATAGGATCGGAGCGTAATCACAGAACACGCCTGCCATTTAAACCGCCATCTTAGACTACAGAATTGTGACTCAAAACTCATGATCTCCAATCCCGAAAACCCCCCATCTATAAAATTTAAAAAAATTTGAAATCATGTTCTCCTACACCAAAGACCCCGATATACCAATTTTGAATATAATCAGACCACAATTCATAATACATTGTCACCTGAATGATGATAAATTTCAAGTTAATCGGCCAACTAGCAGTGGGTGAAAATTCACTTTGCAAAATATCGCACCCGGACGTGCAAATAGATAGCTCGATAGATAAGCAGGACACGTTAAATAAAAGCTTGTGGTGATTTAGAAACCGTTAATGAAACACGTTATATTATACTGTATGTCAAATTGAAATTATAATATATTTCACAACTCTATGTTTCATACTGTCACCTGCTGTCAGGCTAACTTTCGAAATATAGTCTTGTTTTATACTGATACTTGCTGTCACATGAACTATCAAAACTCTCCACAGAGTAATGACAAAACGTAGACAGTGACGTTTAATCGATGACGTCACTGAAATTATTGTATAAAAATTTTAGGACACTTCTGCTGGTTAAATATATGCGTGTGATATACATGTATGATAAGAAAAACACCATAGTTGCTTTTAAAGAAATAAAGATGAATGTCAGAAATACCAATAGAAACGGGGCAACCGCGCCCAAAATTAATACAGTTCCTATGTTTACCTGAAGTGGTGAAAATCTATACAACGAATAGGATAGGCGCAATCGTCTCTACAGTGGGTCACATACACACATACAACAAACCCGAAATTAGTCTAGATCTATTTAGAAATTCTCAAAAAGGATGTATCCGCGAAAATCCAGAAAGAATGTTTTGGGTCGATTACAATACTTCTCTGACACTATATATACGTATAGTGAGAGAAGTAAAAATTAGAAATTGTTCAGAAAGAATATTACGGTTTATTAGATTAGACATAAGACAAATGTTCTGTATAACTCAACACACAACAACACTCAACACACAACAACACTCAACAAAAACAAAATAGAAAATATTAACCATACATAATTCACCAGAAATAAAGATGATATAAAGGTCAAAGATCCGGTACATTTCTAAACCCAATAATCTATAACTCTGCCACGAATATTAAGTTAATTCTCCAAATAACGGCTTTAAAAAAAAGATGTAGAAAGCATTTCTCACAATAACTTCGTACTGTAATATTTATGATGAAGTGATATTAGAATGATATTTGATTATCTAAATAAACGTTCCATTTATTTATTATAAAATAAATAATAGAAATGTCCACTTTTCTTCTTGATGATAGATGCAATGAATTGATTTTCATATTTATTATTATTAGTATCTTGTTTTCTGCATACTCTTTACATATTGAAATTAAGTACAAGTGTTATTACTTTCTAGTATTCTATTTTTATATGTAACCCTTGCTCGCTAGTATACCATATTCTCTAGCAAGTATGTTAATGATGTTAATAATATACTATAGGGTTTGTTCATCTGCATATCTAAACCTTTTAACGAATATTGATTCTCAATGAATATCATTATTACGAATACACATACCATTATTACAACAAATACAGTGGACTCTACAATGAATTCTACCGAAGGATAAGGAAATGATCAGCATGTTTTCTGCTGAAATTCTCATTTTATTAAGGGAATGCTTCACAAAGTGCAACCAACAGGAAACCATGGATGTAAAATGTGTGTGATGAAATCGAAAATCCTAATTATAATCGGTCTCGTTGATTTTAAACATAGCTCTTCGGATTGATTTACAGTCAAGTTAATGTATTCGAATGATTGGAACTGTTGGAGTGTTAGTTATAAAACACGGTTATATCAAAATGATGAAATAACAGTTCATTGCAGCACCCGAAACGACCAGGCTAGATGAATTATTTATTCAGTTATTAATTACTAAACAGATGTCCATATGTTTGAAATATTTATGTTTCATAAAAGTGTGTTATATTATTAAAGTGATGGTAATTTCGTAGAAGATAACATTTAGTCTGAACTCCTGATCTGCTACATGTGAAGTTGTAACTATATAATTTGGGTGAGAATTGAATGCAGATAGCAAATAATGTTATAAGACATAAGAACAGAGAGTGGGAAGAACTAAGCTCTCGATTTCAATGAGCCATTTCATTGACAACAAAATGTCCCAACAAATAGATTTTGTAAATGAAATTTTACAAAACTAAAACCTTTAATACCTAAAGATAAACCCACACAGTATACAAATTAAATTGTTTAGATTGCGACTTATATAGGAGTCCCTGAACAATATTTAGACAAAAAAATGTATGGTCGTAAGTATAGCACAAGAAACAAAAACTTAGAAAATTCCACTGTCTTTGCTAAATATTGTTTTGATTATAACCATCAATTTGATTACAAAAATGTTAATATTTCAACTAAAGAAACCAAATATCATACAAAATCTATTATGAAGATGATTCACATAAAACGTGACACCAAGTCTGTAAATCATAGAGCAGACGTTCAATCATTAAGTTAGATTTATACTAATTTAATTCATTAAAATCCTCGCAAATTCCAACATGCGTCTTCATAATGTTGAAAGTATATTTCAGGTAGAATTCTCGGATAGCAATATTTCTAATAAGGTCTGACAACCTTTTTCTATTACCTCATGAATCTTTAACATTTGGTTTGAAAGTGGATACTTTAGCATTACATTTTTTTGGTTCAGAAGTATACAGACTTAGTTTGACATGACTTCGTATATATAAGAAAGTTGGTAAGCAGTGGATTCTTGATACATATTCATATACTTAAAACATTAATATGTCAAAATTTCGATTACTTGTGCTTCTATTCGGTGGACATTTGTAATTGAAATTGGTGCGGTAAGGACGTTTTGTTCTGATACAATTATTCCTAAGAAATCCCGTTTTAGACATTGATACGTCTTCTGATGATGATCGTGAGACCGAAATGTACGTAAAGACGAAAATAGTAAGTATGTATGTTAGTTGACCTATTTCCCGAGAATTTATATATAATTTATGTGATAAGTAATTAAAGTCATGACCTTTCAATCCTCTATTTTGTCAACTGTAGTTGTATAGAAGTATAATTCTAAGACTTAACATAGCTCATTATATCACAATATATTCAATTTATATTACTACAAATGGTAGAACATTATATTTTCTCAATTTTTATTACATGTATGGATTTAGTTTACTCCTCATTTATTTCTCTGGGAGGTAACTGCACGAAAATATCGTTTTAAGATTTAACATAGTACATTCTTCTACAATACGCTAAGTTCGAGTTAACACAATTGGAAGAAAATTATTTTATTTATATTAATTTCAGCAATAATTCGTTATGGTGACCCTACAAAAAGTATACATTTTATTGGTAGGAGAATGTTGGTGTGAAATTTCCAATGTAACTTCATCCCAAGACTGCCACATTTTGCCATTCAATTGGGATGAATTCACATCTAGTGAACGTCAAGCCTAGAGAATTACAAGTAATCATTACATTGAACTAAGCTTTGCGAACGAGTCTTCTTATTTAAAGTGAATGTGTGCATAAAAACCACCCTTTTTTATTTAAGAACAACGCACATCAACAGCTATACGTTATTAGCGCCATCATATCTAAATAATTATATCATTTCCTATAAGTTAGTATTTTTAAGGAACTTTATCACATTATTGTCTATTACAGTCAGGTTGGATTAAATTAAATTTGATCAATCTTCAGGAACATCTTCTGGGCGGCCATTTACGTATTTCTGTCACTGAATAAGAAGGTGTTCCACTGTAATTAGATGATTGCATTGATCACATATTGGTGGGTCTTCTTTTTTAAGTAGGTATTGATGTGTACTCACAATTTTTGCGGAATTGTCAGTTTCGTGTTTGCTTGTTGTTTAATTTTTCCTAATTTTGAATTTTTTTGTTTCCATTCAAAATCCTAGGCTTGCGTAAATATATTTTTGATAATGTTTGAATAGTCTTTTTTTATGAGTATTTATCTTTCTGTAGCATCATCACTAGTAGTAGCCGAGAGTGTCTTTTCTCCCTCTAATTCATTTCCTCTTGTGCGTATATGGGAGTGGACGAATACAAAGCTAAGTTCATTACCAATATCATGGATTTTGAATACATTTTCCCACTTTGAAACAGTGATGTTGTTATTGGGGCTCAAGTGAGAGATAAATTGCAGAAAACTCAGAGTCTGAGCAGATAAGGAACTTAGATTCAATGTCGCTTCTTAGTGTGTGAATAAGTGGTTCATGAATGGCGAACAATTCCCCAGTAAAGGTACCACAATAATTCGTGATTCGATATGTAAAGCTCACTTCCTCAGTAACAACGGCTGATCCGAGTATATATAAATGAAAATTCCTGATTGTCAAGGTATTTCTGTGAAAAAAAAATTGTGAGATGGCCTGATGAGTAGGTAGTTTCATGCTTGTTAAATATGCATAGGGTCGGATGTTGAATTCGCCAAGGTACAATCAAACACCCTACTTGATAATTACGGATTATTTTCATTCACTTGGAACCACATTGTAGTTATTCAAATAACATAACGGACGTGGATAATACGCACACGCCATATTTACTGTTCGATTGCCTCCGCATACGACTTTAATGCTATAGAAACATACAGCAATCTATTAAAACGATGTAATTAATGAAAATGTATTGTTAAGAAACAGTTTTTAATAACAAAGAAGTTTATAATCCTAATTCGGATAACAGTATCAAATGTAGCTTCCATATCTGTATTATATGCCTCTTTTTTATCGTCCGCTAGATGAAACATATTTTACATATTCGTACCGTTAATAACGGTGGTGCGAAGGTTTCAAATTCAATTTGTGATCTGATGCAAAATTTCGGATATTTCTGGACGAGTAACAAAGTAAGATCGGGGAACTTAGGGTTAAATATATATCTCACATCTTAGGTAGGCTCAGGTTGATATGAACCAGAATACCAAATGGTTGAAGAAAAAAGTAACTACGTGTAATTATTTCAAATAAGGAATAAAAGCATTGGATATCCATCTTCCTCGAGAGATACTTTTCAATGATGCAACGGAAGAATGGTGTTATGTGGAGTCATTCATATTGTGATATGTGAAAGATTCATTCATACTTCTAATTTGATAAAACAAGTAGCCCCTGATTATCATTGTGATTTACAATGGAAAAATCATTTAGTTCAGTCAAAAGTGTGAAAAACATCTAAAATTTTATAAGCCACACGTGGTAAATAGTCGAGGAAATATAGCAGTAAAAAGACCAAAACCTTCAATTTTTTACTGGCAACCTGTATCGAGATGCGGTTTTCGCCATTTGCTTCAGAAACACAATAGAAATAAAATGTGCCATACTTGTTTTACCAGGAAAAGCTTGGTTGCATTTGTGTATGCAAAAATGCATCTAAACGCATTTCACAGTTGCGTTTTGCGAATCTGTATTGTTGCTCACCAAATATTAACCAAAATAGGCCAAAATTTCTTACTCGAGAGTTTTTGGGGTCGCTGATTACGAATTTTATGATTACAAAACGCCACGCTGCAGTGCAGCGGCCGCACCCTGAAGCAGATATATTTCAGGGGCTTGAGTGGAGGCGATTTGCAGTATAAAGCGGAAATCCTCAAATTTTCTCAATTATTCTGTATTTTGGGATTTTTAAGCACAGACTAAGTGATGTTCGTTAACCCAAGTGCTCAGGGCAAAGTGGGGCAATGTGGAGCAAAATACAGAATAATTGAGAAAATTTGAGGATTTCCGCTTTATACTGCAAATCCCGCCCCCAGGCCCCTGAAATCTGCCCAGGGTAGCGTGGCGTTTTGTAATCATCAAATTCGTAATCAGCGACCCTAAAAACACCCAAGGAACAAGGTTTTCAGGTTTGATGGTTGAAATTCGCTAATAGACCCCAGTGCCTCACATTGCCCCACTTTGCACCGGGCCCTTGAGTTAACGAACATCACTTAGTATGTGCTCAAATATCCGAAAATTGCCATATAATACAGAATAATTGAGAAAATTTGAGGATTTCCGCTTTATACTGCAAATCCCCCCCAAGCCCCTGAAATCTGCCCCAAAATGCAGCGTGGCGTTTTGTAAACATCAAATTCGTAATCAGCGACCCCAAAACCCCCTGAGTATCAAATTTTGGCCAATTTTGGTTAATATTTGGTGAGCAATAATACAGTTCCGCAAATCGCATTATTTTGATGCATTTTTTGGATGCACAAGTGCAACCAAGCTTTTCCTGGTAGAACAAATATGGCACATTTTTTTCTATCAAGCTATTGCATAGCTTTTATCGCGGGCTTTGAGCGCGGCGACCGAATCAAGAAATTCCGTAATGAAAATAAAACCTAACACCCCCCACTCCGTACCACTGTACGAAGCTCGCACGGATCGAGACGAGCTGCTCCGAAATCGGACGAATACGTAAGCAGCTGTTTGTGAGAAAGTATATAGGTGTATAGGTATCTATCATATCTTTATAATGCAACACACACCGCATGTGCGCCCCGTTAGTATACATGTAGGTATATATACTGTTGTAGATACTGTTCCAAAAGGTGGGTTAGCTATTTACCAAAATAATAATAATGTTACTAATATTATGACTCCGAATATTGAAATAAATATTGCACACGTTAGCGATGTTAATGTTAGGCGCTCATTTGTTGGAGATATTTGTGCGTGCTTATGCAAACTTCGAAATGGCCTACACATAGTCATGGTAGCAATTTACATTTCTCCGAATCCGAAATTGGACGAGATAGAGCATTTTATTCATCGCACTTTACTGGAGTACACTGAAGAAGGGTCGAAAATACTTGGTACAAATGTTAATAAATTTCCACTTATCTTGGCTGGCGATTTCAATATCAACTTCGCTGATACAAAATCAGAGCGGTTGACAACTTTTCTTTCGGAAAAATTGAATTTGAAAATGAATAATGATCCACAAGAATCCACATCAAAATATGGGACCACCATTGACGCGGTATTTTCCAGATATTTAGAGGATATCAAGTCTTGAACTTATGTCTCTTATTTCAGTTACCATAAACCTATAGTTTCAATGATAAGAATCCCTGAATAACCTACATGTATTGTAAGATAATAAAAATATTTAAACGATATTAACTTCTCATTTATTCAATAAAAGAAAAAAAATTGTTTTCTTATCGGTCACCACGCTCAAAAAGTGTAACTTGAATTAATATCAAAGAAAAAACTTGAATTAATATCAAAGAAAAAAAGTACTGCATAAATAAAAAATAAATAAATAATTATAATTGCATAAGTTGATAAAAAATGCTATGCAATAGCTTTACCGCGGCAGTCCCCGAGTGCCACACGTTTTTGTGTTTCTGAAGCAAATGGCGAAAACCGCATCTCGATACAGGTTCCCAGTAAAAAATCGAAGGTATTTGGCTATAATTCCTAGAGTAAAATTCAATATTCAAGATTTCTTTCTCAAAAAAATTATATTTTGATAATATGGAAGAAGAGACTATTTTATATATAACCGAGTGAAATCATTATTATAACATCGATGTTTCACTACCAAATCATCATTTGTGGAGTTCCGGAAAATTATAGTTGTTTTTGAATATATAACCACAAAATAATACTCATTACACTAGTTAACTTTGTTGGTTTTGATATTTACTACTAGATGGCGTAGTAATGCTGTTATGAACTTAAAACGTATTGCAGAAGATGTTCCTCCAGAGCGTTTAAAATGATCAAAAACTTGAAAATAACTTAGGAGGTTCTGCAAGAAAGCAGACGATATGTTTAAAGACCACGATATAAATAATCATTATTTGTAACGTTATAACTGCGAAAACAGCAAGCAGTATTTATTTTTTACACGTCTGATTTATATATTTAAGCCCGATTAAGCTCGTTGCTCCATCTTCGATATTCGTGAAAGGCACAATCCCATGTTCTTCAGAACAAGCAGGTTAATGATCTAATTATGCCTAATGAAACTTTCTCAAATTAAGCGTTCTTAATAGGTAATAGAATTAGCTGAGCCATTATCAGCCTTTTTAACATCGCGCTAATTTTGAACTTTTAAACGGATTATTGCTTTGCCAACAGTTTCAATTCCTGTTTGCCGTGGCAATTACATTAGCTCGCGCCGGGCGAAGGTGAATAATTCCCTGCGACAAAAACGGACTGCAAATAATCCAACTTGGCAAATAAGCAGCTTGAATACGTCGCGTTTTTGCTCACTGCAAATTTAAAGTGATAGGGAAAGTTGCACAATTACAGAATCCTCAACCACATCATTAAAAACGTCATACATAAGTCACTCTTAATTACGTGATGTAAACAAAGGTGACATCACTGTCTTGTTAAGATTATAACGACCGCATTTCGCCAAAAGAAAAAAACTCGACTCAACATTTGCCTGACGGGATTTACGATTTGCGGGGTTTTCATGCGCACTCCACATTTACATCTTGATGGTTTTTCTACCGAGTCTAACGAATGGCTTCTACGAAATTTCTGCATACATGGCCATAATTAATTCTTTGGCGAGTATACTGTTCCTTTGATGAAATTCAGCGCTTGCTCTAAAACAATAGAAACTGACATCTGTTAGATAGTTATTGTGATTTAATGATCATCATAAGAATAGCTCGTCGTTCGTAATACGAAAGAAATAGGATATAAACATGTCGATTGAGATGACTGCTGCCTTTTCAACAAATTACGTTATTAGGGTAAAGCCGGGATAGTTGGACTATTTTTTACCCCGCTCACTACGAGGGCAAGGTGAAAAGTCCATGAAAAATAAAACAGATGGCGCCAGAATCGAAAGTCTCATGTGACATTTGTGATGTACTATCCTCAACTAGGACGCACTACAACTTTCAGACTCATATGTCATTCAGTTCACCCTCGAAAGCATGCAACCTCGAAGATTTTTGTAAACATGGAAAAAGTGAATTTCGCGTCTTGATAAAACATTATTTCTTGCATGGAAAAACCAAACTAAGGCATCGCTTGTCAAACATTATGTGTACTCCTCACCATCTATTTAAATGATTCACAAGTGGTTTACAAAATCATGGCGACAGTTTTTTGGGATGCACACGGTATCGTCCATATCGATTACCTTGAAAAGGGCAAAACGATCACCGGCGTATATTATGCAGAGGTGTTGAATCGATTCGACTCTGATTTGAAGCGAAAGTGGCAAAGAAAAAACTTCGATTTTTATTTCCAAGTTTGCACTCCTCTAACTCGCCAGCTACGCGCTCCTCACGTGAACGTTATTCGATTTATCTCAAATTAACCAAAATGGCCAATATAGGCCGGAAAGAAAATAATTGAAAAATGAGTTCCATGACATAAAACTATATACGAATACCTACATTTATCGGCGAAGCAGATCCAGATCGGATGTAAATGACATGAGATATCTTAATTTGAAAAATAACTAAAAAATTGACTTAAAGTTGAATTCCTGGAAAACTGTTCAATATTTCTGATTTAAATTCAGAGGGTAGTTTTGAGACCATAACACCTATCTTCAGTCTAAATTTCAGCCAAATCGGTTGAAAAATGACCGAGTTAGCTGTTACGCAAGATTCCTTGCATATATGAGTATATATATTTCTATTACGGGGAGGAGGGAGGTCGCATCAACTTGAAATTTGTACTGGAAGTTCCTTAAACATTGACAATGAAAGGGTACTACTTTGGTTTCTTAATTTTCAATACAACTGGAGATATTAATTTTTTTTTGAGAACTACCCTTAAAAATGTAAAAAAAAACGTTTTTGGACAAAAAAAGGGGTTGCACTTTGGGAAATAGAAATTTCAGGGGGTTGTTATTGGTACCAGTACAAACATTTTCCACCGGGTCGGTAAGCATCGTAAGATTTTAGCCAACCATTTGCCAGATTTACTCCACTAATAGTGTATGGGAAGTATTTTAATATATATTCCCTTTTGTGCATTCCTGATCTAGACCATTGGTATGTATTTGAAATTTGCAGATCACTTTAAAGTGATGAAAATAGGCACTGTATTGTTCTTGGGCGCGGTAGCCACGTTTCCAGTGGGATTTGTGATATCCATCTTCATTTATTCACATGAAATTATGGTATTTTATTGGACCATAAGGACAACCGTGTCTTATTGGTTTTAAGATTTAAGTGACGTCATCGATGTAACGTCACGATCTCATCTATGATTTTATTCTGTGCAAGAAGCCCTAGACTTCTTGATCTTGTGGTACAATTTAATAGTTCATGTATCAACAAGTGTCAGTATAAAAGAAGGTTACATTGAATAATTGCGAAAGTCAACATGACATCATCGATGTAACGTCACGATCGTATTTATGATTTTATTCTTGATTTTGTGGTACATTTTGACAGTTTATCTCAATTCTCCGGGGTAGATAGACGATAAGAGCGGAAGACCATTTTAGGTTGGTTTTAGACCAACACCCTTGTTGAAGCTAACTTAGCGATACCTATTACGTTTAAAATATAAACACAACAACTTACAAACTTCTGAGGGTGGAATGTTTTCAGACTCGCTAGAAGTTTCCAATCCATTTTTCCCCGCAACTATGGTTTATAAACAAACATAGTATATAATTTCCTTCATCGGAAGATTACTACAGTAATGCTGACACGATGGATCCGACAGTTAGAATCTTGGTTGTTTTCAGTGATTGTGAACAAGCTATTAAGGTTACTATCTATTTAATGTTTCCTTTCTCCACTCCCTGATCGTAGATATAATATTCAATTTCATCTTTGCTTCAACCGAGCTTTATAGGTTAGCACCTCAGCTCTGATCGTTCAATAATAATAATAATAATATTTTGTTCTATAATATATTGATCTCATGACCTCTACCAAGATAAAAATAGTTATTGAAATGTGTTTCAAATCCATAGTTTATGAATTTTATTGAACCAAGTGAAGTATAAGTATCAGTGAAGTGGACGAGAAAATAACATACCAGAACGAATATATTAGCAATAAACCTGCATAAATATAATTAGTACCCTGGTAAACCGTAAATGAATACACTCTACATATAACGAATACAAAATGTCACGTACCCACTCATGTTAACCCCTAATGTCAGATATATAGGGGTGACCTTGGTACTTTCACAGGTTGCACTCAGAGCAGAACTAATTAGAAAGAGTCCCTCTTCCTTTCATCTTACACACATATGATTTCACTTTTCTAAGCTACTCGAGGCGCTTCAGTGAATGTCTAGGTCGTTAAACATTTCATTTCTTCCACGGCATAATAGTTTGTTGTTATTAATCATGTACTATGTGCTGTATCGGGCTAACTAATAAGTTCCATGATGTAGAAAGCAAAAGTGTAGCTACATAATATGTTATGTTACCGCATCATGATCCTAATTATTGGTTTAACGCAAAATCAATGGAGATAATCACACATAAACAAGCGTTTTAGTTGGGAAGTTAATCATAATCAATCGGCAATATACTGCGTGGTATGAGATGATATATTATGAACTGGAGAAATTTGAGAACTATGTATTTTAAAACTCACGTAACAGCAGACAGGCGATTTCGGATCTAAAGAAAAATTGCTGGAAGTTCAAGTGGAAAAGCCGTGTGAATTCTTCATAGATGGCAGGTCTTATGAAGGTTGACTTTGCACCTCCATCGGCAAGGCCATCATTTTTTTGTTGCTTCGGATGCTGCTCCTTAGCATCAACCACGCCTTTGGTAGTAGGGTTTTTGTGTATACCAGTCGTATGTTTTACACCCACTCCCTGACTAATACTGTTGCAACAAAAACTAGACAATACATGGTATACTTAACTAACAATGGTAACAAACCTGTGACCCCTGATGGTCCTTCACAACCTAAATTGCAAGTGAACTGTGCTCCTTTTTCTGCAATGTAAAAAAAGTAGAAATCTAGTGTAACTGTGGGAAAAAAAGTAGTAGTAGGTGATACACTTAAGCCCATACCTAAACTCAACATACATATGCATTATAGGCTTCAACCACATACCAGTTGTGATTGAATAAGCCAGAAGAGTCAGATCAACATATTTAAGTGTGAAAACCTTGTTTCTAGAAATGTTGACTTCTACGCTTCATTTTTACTTGGTGTAAATAAAAATGACACTGATTATTCACTTTCTCCATCGATAGGGCCCCCTTGGCTGTTTTGTGTTGAACAGGTTCCAATATTGCTGCCAATGAAAGTAATATGCCTGATATTGTCTTCGGTCAGCACACAATTAGGCGCATTGTGCTTGATCTCAATACCAAAAAGGCTATGGGGCTAGACGGAATTCCACTTGTCGTTCTCAAGGAATGTGCGCCTGAGTTAACCTTTCTTAGAAACTTGGTGTGTTTATTTCCAGCTAGAAGACAGCTAGAGTCCAACCACTTTCAAAAAAAAAAGAATACTCTTCCTAATAATTATAGACTATTATCTGTGATGTAGGAAAGATCGAGATCATCCAATACCTAGAAAACTCAAAAATCGTGAATGACCTCCTTTATGGATTTCGTTATTAGAGATCAACTATCAACACTGATGTTCCACAGGAATCTGTCCTGGCATCAACTGTCCCATCCTCAGCTTTGCAGCTGATGGTACACTTCATATTGCTCCCTCATCTAGAGCTCCTATACCATCCAATAAAGCCATAGGAGCGAGACGGAGACAGGTTGACGCAGCTAATGAAGATCAGGCAATTATTCTGAAATGGGGATCTGATAATCTAGTAGTGTTTAATGCAACCAAAATTCAAGTTTACATCTTGTCCAGGAAGCCGGATCCCACATTTCCTAATTTAATGATATCAGGTAAAACTAGTGCCATGAAGTTTTTTATATCTATGCTCGTGATCACCACCAACAGCATCCTCTCATCCCTCTCATGGGATGATCATCCGACTTCCATTTCGGAAACTGTTTCACAAAAATTTCGTTTCCTATTTCGTAGCTACTTTATATCCCAGCAGCTCCTCATAATCTACAACGCACAGATTAGACATGTCCTGGAGTACTGTCACATGTTAGGAATTCGGCTCCCAAACATACGCTGAAGCTCTTAGATTCTATCCAGGAGAGAGCTATTTGTCTGATTGACCTCTCTAGAAAAACGTAGAAAGGTTGGCGATCTCTCGCTTTTCTATGAATATTTCCATGGTTGGTGTTCATCAGAAAATTGGTATGTTGTTCTACCACAAGAGATTCCAGATAGGCGGACTAGACGAGCTCTGCTAGTTAGGTTGTCAAGCTCGAGATCTGCGAACCTTCCCTTCACCAGACTTCATTGTTCTATCCAACGGCGAAGTTGTGATACTCTCAGGGTAGGTCTTTCTCTATGCTTATAAATAACCTTTGAACCTCCAAGAAAAATGTAAGTGCCTCCTCTCCCTACAATCCCTCTCCCACAATGTTCTTCGAATATTAAAGGTTTTCCTCTCGTGTAGTCAAAGTATAGAAAAAAAGTATTTTCAAAGGAGAATAACGAAAACTGCAATGATCTAGCACACTCAGCAATATAACAAAGTAGCTATAATATAAATATTTTCCTCCTCAATGACCAATCGACGAGCAGTAAAATACTACAGTTGAAAGCCTTAGAGAATCAAATCTGTAATAATATAGATGTGCTGTAATACTGTAAATAAGAAATAGTCATTCTTATCCTCTGAAAATACTGGTGAAGTTCTGAGGATCTTTCTGCTATCAAGTAGCCATCGTCACAGTTAACAGATGATGGCTACTTTGTAGCCGAATGATTACAGAGGAGGCAGCCTAAAGATTTATATTTCGATGAATTTCTCCCTTCTCATGCCGTTTCTGATATTGCCATCATGTATTGCATTTTGTGTATTGTGTATATTCAACTTTGGTTGAATGACATCTATTGTGTCATGGTTTATATTGGTGTACTATTCAATATTTCCAAATGCTGTAAACACACTTGTCCATGTACTTATATTTTCTACGTTTTTGATAATGGATATGCATATTTATGTATATTCAGATTAGTAAGAGCCAGTGCATCCCAATTATTTCAGAACACAGATGAAATAAGAATGATCAATCATACAAAAAGGGAGCGTCACTCGTAGGTACAAAATTGTAATTAACATTACGGTATTGAAATTTCTGTTCAATTTAAAAGTCCGAATGATGTACAAGACAATACTGAAAATATGGTCAGCAGTAACAACATATAATTTTCTAACTTATGCAGCGATCTTTCACAGTTAGAAGCCATCACTCCCTCTCACATTTCAACAACTAATTTTTGATGTGCGTGGGTTCGATTGTTCAAAAGATCGGAACAAACGGTTATATCCTAAAGCATCGCTATGATTTATTAGAAATTTATTCCAGATCCTCTTTATCACACTGCATTCTAATTGCATAAAGATCATGACTTCCTCATCATGCTTCTTCACAGGATAATCTGAAACGACATCGTTACATGTCGTTATATTATATTACGTATCGCACAAATACTCCGATATAATTAATTTTATGCATGAAAAAGTGAATTAACTAATAGTGGAGACAATCTACGGAAAAATAGGTCGAGGTTCGTAAAAATTTGATAGAGGTTAGCGACCCGGAAAAAATTATGTCTTATGATAAAAATAACAAGATCCTAAAATTTCTATTACCAATATTGGGTGGAACCATGTCTAACTTTCAAAAAACTAACTTATACTTTTTTTGGAGCAAAAACTCAAATTGGGCTATTTTGGCCAAATTGCAACCAAATCGGATGAAATTCGATGAAAAGTGGGTCGTGGCGGTCACAATAAGTGGTCAAAATATGAGTTACAAATATTTGATAATTTTTCTCAAAATTCAAATTTGGACAATTTGGCTCAAATATTCAAATGGCTCAGCCTTTTGTCGAAAAAGTCGGAGCGTACTATACTTATGCTCAAATTGAAGCTTATTTGATGTACTTTAATAAGGTATTACCTTTTTTTCACGATTCATTTTTTGGCCATTCACAGTATATGTTATCATAAACCATTTGATAATAAGATTCTTGACCCAGTATGAATTATATATAGAAATTCTCGGGAAATAGGTCACATTAACACTTGGTTTTAAATATTCGTCTTTACGTACGTTTCGGTCTCACGACCATCATCAGAAGACTCACTATGTCTAAACAGGGGTTTATTAAAACTAATTATAGCACAAGCGTCCAAATCGCACAATTTAACTTCAATCAAAAGAGCCCACGCCGTCGAAACGAACAGAACTACGAATAATCGAAATTGTATCGTCAGTATTAAAGTATAAAAATTTTTTTTGTAGTAAGAATCCGCTATTCAGTAATATTATTGAAATATATATTGATTGGTATTCTCACAACAACTGAGAAGAACGAAGTTATTTGTCAAGTATCTACTTTCGAAACCAGATGTGTAGGATTTATGAGTAGGTACTTAAGAACGGTTTCAGACCTGTACTGGAAAATTACTATTACGAATTCTTCCTAAATCAAATTAGTATAAATATGACTGAATCTGAACATTAGGCATGATGCAGATGGAAAAATAAAAACCTCTTGGTTTACTAAAGAAGTATGGTCTCAACGTTATCTTCACTTCAATTCCGTTGCACCAGCTTGTTATAAAAAAAGTGTCATAAACAGCCTTACAGATCGCGCGATAAAATTGTCCCACGCAGATGACCGCCCCAAAAATTTAAAAATTGTTCGTAATACACTAGAATTGAATGGCTATCCAAAAACTTTCTTCAATCCTATCATTAAAGAAAGAATAAACAAAATCTATAATGGTTCGTCGTATAAAAATAACATAAAAGGTAATACAGACAATTTTATAACTCTACCTTACATTCCGGAGACCTCAGAGAAAATCAAAAAATGTTTGAAAAAGTATGATATAAATGTTGCGCATAAACCTACTAACTGTGTTGGGAAATATTTCTCAAATCTAAAACCTTTAATACCCAAAGATAAACAAACCCACACAGTGTATAAATTGAATTGTTTAGATTGTGATGGAACCTATACTGGAATCTCTAAACAATATTTACAAAAAAGAATGTACGGCCATAAATATAGCACAAGAAATAACAACTTAGAAAATTCCACCGCCCTTGCTAAGCATTCCTTTGATTATAACCATCAATTTGATTACAAAAATGTTAATATCTTAACTAAGGAAACCAATTATTATAAAAGATTTATCCTGGAGATGATTCACATAAAACGAGACCCCAAATCTGTAAATCATAGGGTAGACACACAAAATCTAAGTCATATTTATACTAATTTGATTAAATAATCTCTTGCAAATTCTTACGTACGTCTTTATATTTGTTGGAAATGTTTTTAGGAAGAATTCGTAATAGTAATTTTCCAGTACAGGTCTGAAACCGTTCTTAAGTACCTACTCATAAATCCTACACATCTGGTTTCGAAAGTAGATACTTGACAAATAATTTCGTTCTTCTCAGTTGTTGTGAGAATACCAATCAATATGCACTCATATATTTCAATAATATTACTGAATAGCGGATTCTCACTACAAAAAATTTTTTTATACTTTAATACTGACGATACAATTTCGATTATTCGTAGTTCTGTTCGTTTCGACGGCGTGAAGTTAAATTGTGCGATTTGGACGCTTGTGCTATAATTAGTTTTAATAAACCCCTGTTTAGACATAGTGAGCCTTCTGGTCGTGGGACTGAAACGTACGTAAAGACGGATGTTTAAAACAAAGTGTTAATGTGACCTATTTCCCAAGAATTTTTATATATAATAAACCATTTATGTGATCCACATCAACGTTACATTTTTTGTACTATGAGATACGTTATTATTTTAATGTACTGTATGTATATATTATGGTAAATAATAAAACATCATACACAAAATTTTATTTTTGGAAAATATTTAAAAAAATGTCATTTATATCATACTGTATGCTTCCCCTTATTAACGCTTCGATAAAAACGATCACCCAACGCTTAGGACCCCGCCTCTTATTATTATAATAGAAAAACTGTTATTGAAGACAACGTCATGTAAGAAAAAAATTAAAGCATATCATAATATATATAATAATATATATTTTAAAAAAATTTTATTAAAAAAAGAAGTTATTATGAACTAAAATATACACGTAAGCTCACATCAGGTGAACGTTTATTGAATAGATACAACTGTGTTACTTACATTTCAAGAAACAATTCCATATTATTTACTTTTCCAACATATAATATACAATTATTTATTTTTAGTGTGTCATTTTTTTGTAAATATTTTTGTGTGTATTTTTGTCAATATATGGAAAATAGACAGTGTATAAAGCAGGCAGGGGGGGATGTAGCTCAGGTTGAATTGCATACTGTGTGGGTTTGTTAATCTTTAGACATTAGAGGTTTCAGATTTAAAAAATATTTCCCAACACAGTTAGTTCATGTGCAACATTTATATCATACTTTTTTAAACATTTCTCAATTTTTTCTGAGGTCTCCAAAATGTATGGTAACGTTATAAAATTATTTGTGATGCTGTTTCTATAAATTCATTAAAATGCCATGAGTCCTTCACATGAAAAATGAATTTATGAATATATAAATAAGAAAGAATCACTCTCATTCAGTGATTATTTGGTACTTATTAGTGTTATATTGTATTCACAGTGCAAATTATTTTATGATGTTTATTTTAAATTATTATCAATAATAAGCTGCTTAATAGTAATATTCCAGTACAGGTCTGAAACCTTTTTCAAGTACCTCATGAATCTTACATCTGGTTCGGAAGTGATTCTCAACAAATAACTTCGATCTCAGTTGTTATGAGACTATACCAACATGCGCTTGTATATTATAAGAATATTACTGAATAGAGGATTCTTGCTACAAAAAGTTTTATACTTTAATATTGACGATTCAATTTCGATTATTCGTGGTTCTGTTCGTTTCGACGACGTGGGCTCTTTTGATTGAAGTTAAATTGTGCGATTTGGACGCTTGTGCTATAATTAGTTTTAATAAACCCTTTTTAACATGATAAGTCTTCTGATGATGGTCGTGAGACCGAAACGTACGTAAAGACGAAAATTCAAACCAAAGTGTTGATGTGACCTATTTCCCGAAAATTTTTATATATAAATTATTATCTATTTGTCGCCGCATTAATATTATTACATTATCAAAGAAAGTATGTATTGATTGAACGAGACATGAATGACGTTTTTTCTTCTTTGTTATCGACACAAACTATAAACTCGATATTTGAGACAGGTCGTTTTGAATGATGGCATGGTTTTCCGACAAGTGTGGCACGATGTCGACTGTCAAGTTCCTTCGGATCGTGGGCGAGCAGTTTGCACTGGCAAGAGGACAAATGTTTGTTATTGATACTGTCATTTACAAATGTACACTGGATCAGATAAGTATACGTGAGCTTACATAATAAGAGAATTTCTTACTCGTTACGCGAACGAAGCATCTGAATTACAAATCACGCATATTTCTAAATCAGATACGCACTTCAGAAATTTCCTATAACAACATACAACAATAGATGTAACTTGTTTTACGCTGCGCATTCGTGTGTTTATATTGCATCCCGCCAACGCATTGCAACAAATCTTTTGTTTCGGTCAAAAAGTTCCAGATTCGTAAGAATTTCCATTGGGAGTCACGTTTCTCTTGTTCGGCGCACTCTTTGTTTCCGGTCTTAATTATAATTGGACACATGACTTAAAAGCTTTACAGAACCTACTGCCACTATAATTTACCTTTCAATAATTTATCACTTTATTGCGGAATACCAAAATTCATTTGATTTGCTGAATTAATTACCACAATGGGGCTCTTACATCAACTTCAAGTGGTTATATTTCCGACAGAATATGTAGACATATTATTGGTGTGATAGAATTAGCTTTTTGGAATTTTTAATTCCGAGTTCGGAGACAAAAATTGCCTTAAGTAGATAATTACGATAACTAAAATCGAACACTTTTTAATCATCGCAAATGGTAAAAAAAAATGGTAAAAATGGACAAAACCGGTTTTTCGAGTCGGACGTCGTCGGATTGAGTTTAAAAAAATACTTCTAATGAGCTTATGCGCCGTAAAAATACGGAAAAACTGAGCTACGGATGAACCCGATTGGTTCAGCGGTGACCCCGCAAATTGCAAAAAACCATCGATTTTGCTCGAAATTTCAAAATATCATGAATATTGTTCTTTCCGAGATTAAGAGCTGAAATTCCGACAGGTTGTAGATTTTATGCTCACCAAGTACCACACAAAATTTCAGCAAGATCGGATGTATAATTTTTGCAAACCGCAGCTTAATGCAAAAAAAAAGCACTTTTGTAAAGTGGCCCTAAAAAAGTTGTGGTGCGGAAACGAGCTATTTTTTTTACGGGATCATCTTCTTCAATAGCTAATGAACAACTTATGGAATTTCCCACCTCTTTTTCACCGTAAAAGTTGCTAAAACAATTATTTTAAATAATGGTATTTCGTGCGCTTGGCTGTGCGGCGCGCGTGGAAGGGAGAGCCGCGAATATTAATTATTATGATATTTTATACGGTATCGTTGGCATGCATTGGGTTCGCCCATTTTAACAATTTGGTAATGGCAACTATAAAAGGATCAATCATAATTTATTTGAAACTTAAAGCAATATTTTTTTCTGGTAGATTTATTGATAACTTGCATTCCTGAAGATACATGACTACACATTATGAATGAATAAACAAAATATAAAGGTGGCACTAAATGAAGAAGAAATAATAAAGTTTGACAATAACCATGAAATATTACAGAGTATAGTTTAGTATAAGGCTGCCGTGTCTGATGAGGAAATAATGCTCAATGCTCTTGTTTGGACCAAATAAAAAATGGATATTTTAGCCACATTCCCTTCTCAATCCAATCATTCCGAAGATGTCAAAGTCCAAAAACTATTTGACTACCTGTGTAGGTAGAAGTAGTAGCTATAGATCAGATTTGAAAAAAAATATGCTCGCTTATTTTGTATCTTATATACTTCCCTCCCTTTACGTAGTATATATAAATCACAATCATTGTATTTAATCTGCAGAAATACCGGAAATTCTTTTTTTCAACTTGAATGACGTCACACAACGGTATCAGAGATGAACACAACGCTGTAGACTTTTCAAGAAGAATCATGTACTCTGTGGGTTGTAAATCAGAGTTTCCTATAGTATCATAAACGTAAGCCGTAAGTTTGATTGTTAGTTAATATTGTCACCTGAGTTGATCTGAGCGAAAGATAATTTAATCAATTTTGAGAGGATAGCAATAATGAATAAGGTTCACATTACAACATGTACATACCTCGTAACTTGTCAGTACATATGCCAATCATTAATTGTGTGAGGTTAATGTGCTATTTCCTTAGATGAACACATAACGCTGCAGACCTTACAATAAGAATTACGTGAAACCAATTCATTTAAAAGCTGCATTGAGTCATACTTTTCAAATTCGGTTTTCTATGCAAAAAAAGCGATCCTCGTAGAGGTCTCATGAAATTGTCAAATGTACAAAAAGATTTCGATTCTTGAGGGAATAGGAACGAGGATGGTTGAAACAAATTTGAAGAAATCTTTCTATTGGTGCTATTCATATATACCTGCATGTTCTTTTTTATGTAATCGTTGGATTCGCTCTACATTATTGTGTATCAATGCAATAGAAATTACGACAGGAATTTCAAAAAACTGTTATAACCAGAACATCGGGAGAGACGGAAAATCTTTCAAACGGTGTTTAAATACGTCAAAGTGAGCTTCAAGAACTGTGTTATAACAGATGGTGTTGGAACTGACGAGCTCATGAGAAGGGCGAAACAGCTGTCTGAGATTATAGGAGGTGTTGTCACTGTTGAACTTTGTCCATTGCATGGTTGCATTACCGTCACCTCGTGGAACATCTGTTTTGCAACACCATTTGCTGATTGCGTCCTACTGATGAGTTCGTGAGTAGAGCGAAACAGCTGTCTGGGACTTAAGTGTTGTCACTGTTCAACCTGGTGAACTAACTTTGTCAGTGTAAATTGAAAATAGTTTCATTTCGGAATTTTACATTTTATTAAAAAAACAATTAATTTAAACTAAACGTCTAATCCATAGAGTTGAGTTACTTTTACCTAAATGAAATGAATCTATGTATACACAAATAGATGTGAAAAACATTAGCAATCTTCAACCAACCTTCATGGCTTCAACTTTGAATCATTCCTCCTCAAAAACGGTACCACTAAAACCGACCAGTAATCGAATAAATTAGCGATATTAACGGTAAGATGTCTCCGTTCTATTTAAAAATATGAGCATGAATCATTATAGACATAGCGTAGAATTATGTTCGATTGGATATACCGAAAACCCTTGAACCACAATAAGAAGTGTGATGAAAAATCTGTCGAATCTTTGATCAAGATAGAGCCATTCTGAGACTAATGGCTCCCAAGTGTCCGGCAATGTTTTGTGCGAGATTGGAAAGAATGAATCACGCCATCGACTAATGCGTTTGAATGCTCTAGCGTGCGTGGGGTTTCCGCTGAATATCGCCTTTATGAACAGATTCGCCAGCCTAAAATATGAATAATTCAATATTAATGGTGTCGAGTTAAACGCATATTTACGTTGTTCTCAATCGACATTTGGCATGGTACAGTTAGGAGATAAAATTCCGCATTCTACACATACATATCTGTTATAATGTTAAAAACATGAGAATAATTAGACATTACCGACTATTAATCAATACAATTAGTCAAAAGTTCAGTAGAAGGATAACTTGCAGAAACTACTTCCTCTAAATTCTTTTGCACAAGAGTTTGGAGTCACGAGATGTGTCAAATACCTAAATGGCGACATTCAACCCTCCGACCACTGGTCTCTCGCCGGCATCTTAGGAAAACTTCAGACTCGATTTTTCCATTTACAATTATTACTCGTAGGCGAGAAAACATTTTTTTGACTATTTCACAAATTCTTATCGTTCAATTTTGGGCGTGAGATGTCTCAAGAAATCCGTTATCGCCTCATGAAAGTGTTTTTTTCAGATACATGTATATATTTAATGTTGTAGAACTCGGAAGAATCTAGAAGATTCCTTCTCAATCACATAGTTCCTGAGGTACATCACTTCAAACTCCGGTCGGAGAGGGCAAAACGTAAAAAATATACAATAACCACAAAATGAGCATAATTTTGCACGAACCATTTTGTGAGTGTATAAGATACTTTTCCTACGATAAATTACTACTCACTGATAAACTATATAATTGTTGATAGGAGTACTGATGATATTCATTCAAATATCCCTTCGCTAATATCATGATCTCAGAGCCGCCACCTACTAGCCACAATTAACCGCCTCTAACACATGATGGTTCATAAAGCATTGGTTGCTAGGCCACAAATTATGTAATATGAATCATATCGTGTCAGGTCTGCCATGCAATTAGATGTTCCATGCAAAGTGTAGCTATTTATGATTGAATTCAAATATTTCGATGTAGTAGAGACATTCGGAGATTAGTGGAGATCATATATTCCCTTATGAATGCAGAAAAGCATCGTGGTACAGTAAAACGGTCAAAAAAACTCAAAATTACTGCCTCAAAATTCATTTGCGAGAAGTTTTGGATCATTAGTGGAGAAAAAAAAGCGGCATCCTACCCCTGAACTTCCTCCGTTATCTAATAGATCCACACAATTCAATTTTACCGGGAATAATAGCATGTTGTGGCAACAACACACTGAAATAAGATATCATTCATAAAAATTCTCACATTTTGATGAATGAAATTTGTACACTATGTTGATATATCGTAAAATGCTGGCAGTCCCAAGGATACTATCGATGTCAATGATTGTATAATATAACCAATAGCCAGTCATTGTCATGCTTGCTACTAGTAGATTTCTAGGACAACGTATCATATCTAGATAAGCTGAGCATTAAGTAGACTAGAAGTAGTAGATAAGTCAGTGTATATTACAATAAATCAATGCAATGTAGTGGTTATTGTAGGTTTTAAAGATACATCACATTTCATAATCATGTGTGTTATTCTCCTTGGCGTTTATTTCTTATAAGGGTGGTGACGTTATTATCTGGCGATCTTAGTTCATGAACTATATCCGTTGTTTAATGTAGTGTACTCGTCTTCTATAACCTCTTTTCTGGGCTCTTAGAATACCAAGATTGTCATGACAAATAGGCACATATCCGAAATTGGGGTGTTGTTATGCCAAGTACTTGTCAAACACATGTCAGACACTTGTCAAACTATTATTGTTTAGGACATTACTTAGACCCCGACCGGCAATCATAGTTCGTGAACTATGGAAGCCGGATGCTAGCAACGAAATACATTGAAACCGTGAGTGACGTCATCGGCCGGCGATGATCGTTCTTGAATGGTGGTCACCAGCTGCTACCAGCAAAATACACAAAACGACAGTTTACAGATCATAGATTTCATACTCTACGGGGCGAGCCGTTTCATTGTGTACCCATAAAGCAATACTTGGAGGTTTTTCTAATTTAAAGGTGCCATTCCGGATTGGGTATCTCCAAAGATATTACCATTAAACCAAATCTATGACTGATCGTAAAATGAACCTCAGTAATCAGCTGGCTGGCAACCGTTGTGCCAATCTTTGATAATCCCAAGCGTATGTTTGGGAGCAGAACTTCAAACATATAAAGATAATTCCAGGACTGGTCGACTCTGTGTTATGTAGATCATGAGTAGCTGCTGGGGTGTAAAGTAGCTGTCGCCCTATGAGAGGCTGGTATTATTGATGGTGATACCAAGCATGGCTATCGTGGACTTCATAGGAATAGTTATGCGCCTTTATCAACCGATTCAAATCCTTGCGATGAAATTATCATTGTTAGAGTTTGTGGAGAGCCTAATGAATCACCGTGTATAGTAAGACTTGAAAAAGAATTGAATGTAACTAATATTTGAACATTTGAAAACAAGAAGACAAGCTCAGATTTCGTTCAACTCTATCAGAATATAAATTCAGTTTCCTTCAAATCAAACTCAAGAAATATCATACTTTACCAGTATAGAGAAGATATTTGATTTACTATAACCAATGGAAATATATGGAAATAAGCCTAATCTTTGGATAATATCTACTCAAAGATATTTAGGAAACTGTTTGAAAATGTGAACATTTCTCAATTGAAGCTTTAAAATAATCTATTTATAAATAGATGTAACGTTTCAATACTTCTTTTAGTATACTCCGAAACCGAAAGTACAATCAGTTGTTTAACAAAGGTATATTTATCGAAGAAATTATGTTTTATTTGCTTATTTCCTTTGAACGGTCTTATCTTCGATATTGAGACTTCTCGGTACCTCCGTTTCGATTCTCGTAACTGTTGAATTACAGTTAAATACAGTTGTTAGGATATTATCACGGCTATATTACAAAGATTTGAAAAATGTTATGAGCCACTCAAGAAGATTCCGGTTGCTTATCGAATAATATAAATTTTGAAGAGTAAAATGTCTTCTCATCAAATACACGAATAAATCAAATTATAGGGTAGACAAAAACATACGTTAGGCAGATGAATATTATTAATTCCAACCCATGGCATCCAGCCCCACAAAAGCTATGTTTCTCCATTGTTGTGATCAGATATATCCTATAAAAGCAAATAATCTAACGAGTTTTAATAGATAGTATAGGTAGCTAATTACTTGATCGTGTTGTTGGGTATCTTGTGAATTAATACCAATGGAAAAATGTGTACTCAGCCTGATGCTAAAGGCTAGCTTCTTGGCAAAGTCGTAAATTAAAACCTTTACCTACTTCGATGCTCGAAGCTCAATACATCTTCGTACACGTTTTTTGAATTAATTACTTGGACCTAGCGAAAGCTAGACATCTTCAAGGTTAAGAAGATGAAAAATAGTTCTTTAACGTTCAATTTAAATGTTCATGCAGGAACTCACAATGAATAATGAACTGTTTATCGGTTTACATGCGTGCACTCCTGAACACTATTGTTCTACATTGTATTGTTATTGAATTATCGTGATTATCATTGCAAATCGTATGATGAGTGTGTGAATAGGTTTTCACTCAATCTTGTTCCATCGGATAATTTGGGCACAGTGCCTAGTAAAAAAAAATCATATGCTCAGTGGCGATTATAGCTGCTGGTGTGCGAAATTTCTCTGATCGTCATTATCACTATACATAGAAAAAGTCTGCGTTGTATCGCAAGTAGGACTGGATGGTTTTCATCAATCTATGGAGCATATTATTGCTCATTCATTTGTTATAATGGCTACTGAAACTTATATTTCGACAAATATTGATTTCGAAGATATAGTAAACTGTAAAGGAGTTCACACTGTGGATACACTATAACACTATGAATAAGAAACAATCACCTTTATTCACTAAAAATACTGTTGAAGTACAAAGGACCTCTCAACTACCAAGTAGCCATCATCAGAGGACACTAAATTAGAAATAAAATGTGCCCATTTAAATTATATCTGGAATTATTAGAGTATATAAGGAATTACCCTTAGCTGGACATAAATCTGAATTGATTAGACTGCTTTTTATACATTTCCGTCCCTTCTTAATTACCTAGATATTTGTCATTACTGTGTTTCAAGACAAATATGTCGGGCTAACGATGATTTTCAACCATTATTTTTCTTTATCGTGGCAAAATATTCTTAATATCTAATCAGATTATTCCTTCTACTTTGGCTCACATAGTATTTCGAACACGGGACAGGTAATATCGAGTATCAGGATATTTTATAGCGGTCGTACTGACACATGATTTCAACAAACAGAGTTGTTAGGAGAATGCTTAGCACTCGACAGATATGATGAACTGGACTCACATTCTTGCATTCTTCTATTAATCGTTCTCTCATGTCTCGAAGTATATGTTAACTTTTCTTTCATTTTCAATATTCTGATGTATGTCCTTGATGTCCTTGATATTCTGCAGAACGTTTCTAGTTCTATAAAGGGATATTCTGTACTTTACTAGACAAGGCGTTTCTTTTTCTGATATGTTCTCTTGAACTGACATCTACATCGAGAAGATCTTGTTGTTTTTGGCAAACAGCCAAAGCACTTAGACTCCAAACATTTGTGAAACCATCCACTATATTTTTGTTCCACAAATGATTTCATCAATAATCATTATTAACAAAGTTCTTCCGGAATATAATGGGATCAGTGCTTGGAGTTTTGGATGTATGTATGTATGTTTCTACTCCTTATAATCATTTAAAATATCTTGGGAATTTATTGTTCAAGTGAGACTGATTGGAACTAATTGTGTTTCGTTGCCAAATTAACATTCACATGATAAAAAGTCCCACAAAATGTGGGAATTCTGACACATCTAGATCGAGTACAAGGAAGATGATATGAGGCATTTCCGACACCAACTCTTCACCTCCTCAAGTTCAAGTTCACCATACACTGGATATTTCCGGGCTGTTTAAAATTGAATTAGTGGAACCTGCAAATTAGAATAAATTACTTGGTAGAGTCAGACGAGCCATTTTCGCCTTTTGATACATTTGCACCAAAAAAGAGATGTTGGTTGTTGATATGACTGGAACCAGATGCTAAGTACGCCAGTAAACATAAGAGATTATTCACGTTCCATTTTATTGTGTTTCTTACAGTTTTTATCCAAGTTTGTAGAGAAAAACATTGTATATAAATGTGATGGAAGTGAGTGTATTTTGTTTCAACAACTTACCATTTGTATCTTGTTAAATATTTCCTCAATAATTTGTTATTTTTGTTTCTGGTAAATTATCCTATGTTCCACAAGAAATCAACCGGAACATATTCATATCCACAAATCTAACAGTTCGTACAAAGTTGACACACTGACCTGAATTTCATATAAATATAAACTGCGAGTCAGACATGTGAGATAATTTTTCTGCTGATATGAATACATCATTACAAACAGTAAAAATCGTAGACAGTCCATATTACAGTTTAAACTGTTCAAAATTATTCATCAAATGTTTTATTTAAATATTATGTCGGCACGCTGTCGAATAAAATAACACTTGAATATATAATAAATTAACGTCCGACGCATTAGCAAATTAATGAATTGACTAGCTTCATGGAATATGCAGATCATTCCAACTTCATCATAAATGATATGAGATTATAACAACTGAAGGAGTTTTTTTGATAACATTGGAAAAGTAGAGCAACTATTGCATTTATAGTGTTTCTGAGGATGAGAAGATTGTTTCTTATTTATTCATTTTTTTATACTTTGACTACACGAGGAGGAAACCTATAATGTTCGAAAAACATCGTGTTCGCTTTAACTTACACCACAGAGGAAAAGTCTACAATGAGATCCGATGATCCTCCCCTATCTGTCCAGTTTCCAGGGAATATTTGATCAACGTACTCCCTTACTGCAACCTCATATTGAAGTGTTGCAACATCTTGGAACCTAACGTTATCTGCTACTTGTTGATGCATTTATTCTCTGGGAATGTTTGCATCCAGTGAGGGTTATCTCTGGACCAGTAGCGGCAATTAATGTGAAGAGCCATTTCATCAGAAAATAAAACTCTGAAAAAAGTATTATGCCACATATCTCACAAGAATGCAATATGGGATCAAAATCATCCTCAGATAACTCTTGAACCAATTAAATCTTAAAGGTTTCAAATTGACTTTGGATATACTTCAAAGACATGAATAATTAACGTGTTGATTGAGTTGAATGTTCCTTAACAGAAAGCGAACTATTTATTACTTTACAGCCACTGTCACTGTCGAGGTCTTCCAGATTATTTAAGATTTTCAACATTACCATTAATAGGATCTAAGTAGAATTCAATAAAGAGCCTGCTAACCACCTTGTAGGTCCCCAACGATCGCCATGTTCAAGAAATGTTAGGTCTCATATTCTCTGCTACTTACTTAATCGATAACTAAGATATTTAGTCAAAAAAAATTAATGTAATTAAGTTGTTAGAGAAGTTTCGGGGTACGGCTTGCCTCCTGCCGACAGGAAAAGGAGTTAAATTGGAACATGTAATACATTAACTTGTTACTTTTTGCCTTTAGAATTAAATCTATCATTTTTGTAAGTTTTTCTTTTCGTAACAGTTAACAACCGACTATAATAACCACACCGTTGGATTTCTCAAATTTCCTCCCATTTGAGGTATTTTAAGGTATATACATAAACTCAAGATAAACATTGATATCTTCAGTTTTATAATTGAACATCGACGTGTTCGACGATTTTCTCAAAGAGTCCTGTTTTCAAAAGTTATGACATTATTGCAACACTTTCCACACACGCTGTATGTCCCAAATTGATACATTATATTTTCACTTTACCATAGATTTCCTCGCTTCGATATTTAAAATTAGATGACTGAAAACACAATACTTACAAAATGTAATCTCAGCATCTAATTTCGGATACCTATCGCATAAAATACCGGATGTACAGTTGTCATTTTAAACAAAAGGAACTATTACGTTAATTACGTAGTATTCCATGAAAACCTGTGAATCTTTTGAATTGTTCCACTCATCATTGCTGTTCCTTGCCTTGTTCGTTAGAATTCATTTTCATTACTTAATCTATCTTTTCAAGCGGAAACAAGTTCGGTTATTTTGATCTAGTTCGAATGATGAATCAACGTGTGTGATAACAGTAGAAGTACTGATATAATCATCAACTCAAGATATTATCGAATGGGAATCTGTGCTCACCACCATGTAAATATATTCAATAGATTCAAATTGTAATCATCACAAGTGTTTAATGGTGCTAACCCACGTACGAAACATCCGTTAAGTGGACAAGTATAAGTGCGGAAAGTTATCGAGTGTGAAATATTTACAGATATTTGGGAATGATTTTTCCTTGGATTTTTCATTACCTTTGATCCATTGGAGATGAACGAATGCATTCAATATTCAATAGAAACCGTTTTACACCACCAAGCAATTCAACTTAACAATATACACGAATGGTGTTCAGGCTCGTTGCTACTTCTGAGTATTAACAGATGTGTAGTGCTTCATATTGATAAAAACAACAATTACATGATGAATGGCATCATACCCAATAAAACGGACTCTCAATCTGGCCTCGGTATCATAGCAAACTCGATGTTATCGCGAATATGGGCCTAGATTTTTCCATGCTGTGTTGAAAAAGTGATAAACTTTTTTGAGCAATGATGTAACCTGTGTTTCATATATGTTTTGCAGATGCTGATTTTGCATTTTTGTGCTTCTTCATATGGGCAGAATGCTCTCCATAAGAATTAAAATGTTCCTTCTAGTTTGACCCACATAGCATTTTGAAGACGACTCACAATCGAATTTGAAATTCAAGATTTACTGAAATTGGGAACTTTACCAAAGGTATCGCCTAAACGGTTGTTAGCTTGTTCTTGCATCTATAGACAGTTTTTTTTTGCTAATTTAGAAAACAAGTTATGAAATTAATTGATTACTGAAGGGTGATAAGTAAACTTTTTCATTGAATTATTTGAAACTAATGCCTCTACTTTTATTAGTTCATTTCATAAATACATGAACAAGACAATACTGATTGAAGCTATTTTATAATTGAATGGTGTACCTGAATCCGCTAAAATATAGGTATATGTCGAATTCCAAATAGTTACCATCTGGAATATGCAAAATTGATTGTGGAATCGTGTTCAAAATGCTATGTGAGTAAAATTAGAAGGAACATTTGAACTCGTTATAAAGTACATTCTGCCCATACGAAGAAGAATAATATTGAAAAATTAGCTCCAGCAGAACTTATTCCAAATATAGGTTAAGGTTAACCCCGAATGCCCAAATGGCTCCCGTTCGTTTTGGGTTCTTGCCAAAGCAACTGGTTGACATTTCGAATCAAGTTCATTCCTTCCTCTAAACAAAGCACAGTGGCTACTACACCACAAGAAAAATCCAACATTTCTGCTAGAATGTTTGCAGGATATTCCGCTACAACTACAAGGGAAGGACACTCCCAACATTTCTGCCATCGATTACCATATGCCTGAAATTCTCTTTCGTCAGCGTACAATTAGACTCATTCTGCTTGAACCCAATACCAAAAAGTCTATGGGGTACGACGGAATGTCATCTGTCGTTCCCAAGGAATGTGCGCCTGATTTAACACCGGTTTTTTGCAGATTGTTCACCCTTTCATACAAACTTGGTGCTCCTCAATAATTAAATACCCATTGCTCTATTATTTGTGATGTCTAAAGTGATGAAGAACGCAATAAACTTCGAGCTCATCCAACACCCAGAGAACTCCAAAATCGTGAATGACCGGCAATATGGCTTTTGTCAGCAGAGATCAACAGGAGACCTGCTTGCCTACGTAACACATGTATGGCAGGAATCTATTGAAAAGCGAGGAATTGCGACCTGTATCATCGGATATTTCCAAAACATTTGACCGAGACTGCCACCAAAACTTCCTCGGGAAACTTCCGTCACATGGTTTGCCGCTTCAACTTTGTCGCTTACTATCGAGTTTTCTCTCAGATAGATCACTCCATGTCGTGGTTGACGGAGAATCTTTCGATACAATGAATAATAACGCTGGTGTTCCACAGGGACCTGACTTGATACCAAATTTGTTCCTGCTACATATACACTTCATACCGTTATCTCATCTAGAGCCCCTATACCATCCAATGAAGCCAGAGGAGCGAGACAGAGACAGGTTGACGTAATTGATGAATATCTAGCAAACATTTTGAAATGGGGATCCGATAATCTAGTAGACTTTGATGCAAGCTAAACTCAAGGTTGCGTCTTCTCCAGGAAGGGGGATCTTACAATCTTACAGTATGATGATGTTAGGTACAACTATTCCTATGAAGTACCCTATGATGAGACGATCATGTGAGGTCCATTGCGAAAACAGCTTCAAAAAGAAACTGGGTTACTTTACCAGACTTCATTTTTCTATCGAACAGCGAAGTTGTGGAACTCCTTACCTAGTGAGGTATCTCCCTAGGCCTATAACCTCCAAACCTTCAAGGAGAATTCGAATGCCTATCTTCCTCTCCCATACAGTCAAAGTATAAAAAAAAGATATAATCTCTTGTTGGCATTATCAACTCTAAATAGTATTCAAACAGATACATTTTGTTTTCTAATGTAGTGCTTAGTGCTTTAATAGAATTTTTAGTGGATTAAGGGTGATTATTTCATATTTATCAGCATTTTCATAGTTAGCTTTTGTTGTTACTTATCTTATAAAAAAAATTTTGGTGTAGTTCTCAAAAATGTCTTACCCGTTTCCTCATATTTCTCTTTGTCCATTGTACACATTTTTCAAGCCATGGCCGACTGCAGTCCAAATGAAATGGAAATGGATTGTACCATAAATTGCTTGTCTCAAATGACTTCAATATTAATACTGATTTATCATTCCCCCAGTAGGAAATAATGTTTTCATATCGAGAAACTGTGCCACGTATAGTATAGAATTTCATTCATTTTCCCTTACGTGGATGTTTGTTATTAATAAGATGTCTAGTTGAAATAATGACTGCGATTTATTTTTAGATCTGAACTTGTTTTTAATGCGGAGACTCGTTCTTATTATAACATTAACAATGTCGTGGGAAGAAACAAGGCAAATCTTCCTTGCATTACCACTGAATGCGGATAAACGTAATTCGGTTATATTTTAGATGAGATTGTAATAATTAAAATAAGTAGACATGTGCTTCGCTTCCTTCATTTGAACTGTTTAATGGGAAAACTCCATTATGTGATAATTTTATGAATTGTACTATCAGTCATATTGACTAATCTGTCGTGATATACTGTTACTTATTAAGTCTGATGAATATACAATGATGTAGTAGATATTCCTCCGTCTTGTTATGCATATTTCAGTTTTTTTTTTCAAGGGATTATACAACTTTGTCGGTATGAACACGAGGAAATGCCTACTCGTTTATGTACGTAGCGTAGGTATATCAAAATTATTCAGATGTACTATTAGAGAACTAAACGTGTAGAAATTGATAGAACCTGATAATTTTGTATGCATGCGAACATGAGTAAAAGCACGAATATGTATTTGCAAAAAAGATAATATGAATAAACGAGACCTTTTAGATATTATTACTTAAGTACATCAGGACTCCATCAAGAAAGAGTAAGATAATGCAGAATAGATACACCAAAGAGAGACATGTGGCATTAACAGCATTATCCTTTAGATTCTACTTATCCTAGAAATTAAAATAATTACGTCCTAATACCTCGAATAAGCGAAAATACTTTGTTTTATACCGTGAATAATAATAATGGTCTTTATTCCAGAATAAACAGGTACGTAGCAAATATATATAAGAGGAATAGCGTTCAAAATATAATGTTGCAATTTTGCTTGTTGATACTCATTCAAAGAATATGGCTCAAGTTCTAGTAGGAGATCGTAAATTTTTTGTTTAGTCTTTTCGACTTTTAGTTACTTTTATTGTTTTTGGTAGCTCAATGAAAAATTTATGCAACTATAATTATATCTTCTCGGTGTTGGTATGAGTATGATTCGGTTTGGACCTTATGAAATAGTGTTCATTCTTGAATACGAATAACATTCTTGAATGTACACAGCCAAGTAGTCAAAATACCAGCTTCTTTGAATAATAAATAGTTCATATAAGTCGCAATCTAGAGTCATAGTTTGCGTGATAAACAATTTTTAGTATGTGATAGTCGACGCCAACACTCTCATACTATAACAAATCGAATTTGGTTGTGTTCTTAACTCACTAATATGATGACTCCAAGTACGAGTCCTATTCACGAGGGCAAGTTGGAAAGTTCCTGAAAAATGAAACAGATGGCGCCACAATCGAAAATCTCATGTGATATTTGTATTGTACCATCTTTAACTAGAACGCATTCACATTTTCACTTCTGAAAAAAACGAATTTCGCGTCTTGATTGAACAATATTTCTTGCGTGGAAAAAACATTACGCAAAACAAAGCATCGCTTGTTAAACATCATGGGGCCATCGATTGAAATGATTCACAAGTGATTCACTGAATTCGGTTGTGGTAGTATGACCACAAAGGACGCCGAACTTTCTGGTCACCCAATTGAGGTTACAACGCCAGAAATCGTAGATAGAATCCATGGTATGATATTGGACAATCGGCGAATTAAAGTGCACGAGATTGCTGATGCTATGGGCATCTCAACCGAAGGGGTACGGGACAATTTGGAAGAATGTTTGAATATGAGAAAGCTATCTGCTAGATGAGTGCTGCATTTGCTCTCTGATGACAACGAGCACGACCGTGTGACAACTTCAAAGGAGTGTTGGCGATGTTCAAGCGCGATAAGAGAAGGATGTAACGTGTAAATTCCACCTTATGGCTTGGAAATGGCCGATGTAGGACAATTGGTTAACTCCTGTGACGTCAGCTATGCTAGACCGTATATTTGGTATATTCTAAGAGTCATGATCTGTAGATTCTAAAAGACATGGACCGTACCGATATTCTAAGGGTCTTGGTTGCTCGGTGTCGGTTACCGCGTCTCTTCGAGGGTGTTCTGTGAGTGCCGGAAATGCGGAAAATGACACTTCTATTCTGTTCGTTGGAGTGTAAAGTCGGATTTTAGGTTATTCAACAGGAAGGAGATACTAAGCGTGGCTTGGAGCCAATTATGGGAATATTTCTTCCGTTGAAATTATAACAATCAATTATCAGTTTGGATTGGAATCATTGTGATTAATAGGATAATTGATTACCTTACGGGATTTGAACCTAGTTTCGACGAATAGAAAAGTTGTCTTTTGGAAAGAGAAAAAAATCCTATCGTGTTAGAGGTAAATATCTTTGTAATTCCATTTGTTTTATTCGCTGACTTCAGGAACTGATTGACCTTCATAGGTGAAATCTGTTAAAACATAGGCTAGTCCTAATTTGCTAGCATTTGTTATGTATTTTGTTCATGTCGGTCTGCTGACGACAACAGAACATATAGTTTGAACATAAATTCAGCAGGAAAGCGTTAAGGGATTTGGCTTGCATCTACTGTGGAAAGATCACTAGGAGTCGCTGTTTGTCTGTGCTATACAGTCGTGGAACGGTATCATAAAATGGTATCATGAGTGTGACAAGGACCCCACGCAAGTAGAAGTAATATTAACTCTCATCAGGTCAGATTATCGATTGTGTTTTGTATAACAATTTTTAGTAATATTAACTCTCACCAGGTGAGATTATCGAATCGAGTTGGTGTAACAATTTTAAAAAATACTGAGGATTATATGTTATGTCAATTCAATCAACTGTCCACTTGTGTTAGATGATTTAAAGTAACTAATTCCATCCATATATTTGTATCACTCGCTTCATACCTCATTAGTATAAGATCTGTTAAAAATCGTATCAGTATTAGTGTGTCAAGTAAATTTCAATCATTCTGGGTACAAGTCCTTTATTTTCTTCCTTTCAGGGTAATTTTAACCTGGGGTATTGGGTATTTGCATCCCCTAGTTATAGACGAATTCATTGGTTGGTTAAAAATACTCTGGCGCCCAAATTTTTAAAACCTAGAATATAACCTACGACCATTTCCACTGAAGCTGTCGGCAACCAAGCGATGAAATAGAGCTTATTAGTTTATCCTTAGGAGAGTAATTGCCCAACGTCTTGGGTTGGTTACAAATTGACATCCTAACGTTTTGTGCGGTTACAAGGACTTTTTGCATCGTTTTGTAACCGGGGACGAAACATGGATCCATCGCAACACACCAGAGACCAAAGAACAGTAGAAACAGTGTCAACACAGTCAAGGCGACAGTTTTTTTTTGGATGCACACGGTATCGTCCATATCTTATACCTTGAAAAAGGCGATACGATCACCGGGTATATTATGCAGAGCTGCTATATCGATTTGACGTCGACTCGAAGTGAAAACGCACAGGCGCACAGTTCCGCTGTCGCAATGGCAAAAATGCGGGAATTGCGCTACAAATTGGTTCGTCATCCACCATATTCCTCCAGATTTGTAATAACAGATGATCCATACAGTTTTGCTCATTTCCTTCAATTTCAACCGATTTGAAGTGAAAACAGCCGCATTTGGCAAAGAAAAAAGTGCCCTTTCATCAGGACAATGGCAAAATTGCATGAATTGCACCACGAATTAGTTCGTCATACACCATTTTCTCCAGATTTGGCTCCCTGACATCTTATCTATTTCCAAACTTGAAAAAATGGCTCGACGGAAAGAGTTTTGGCGCCAACGATGAGGTCACTGGAACAACCGCCTATTTTGAAGGATTGCCGAAATCGTATTATTTGGAAGGGATCAAAGAATTAGAAAAACTATAGACGAAAATGTAATTTTTTCAAGTTTGGAAATCTAGTATTCATTTTCGTACTTGATTACGGTTTGTAGAATTTCAAAAACTTCCTGGCCTTTAGCGGATGCGGCTCCACCTCGGCCTCATACTCGTAGCGCTACTCGCAAAAGATGGGATCTTGCGAAATACTGCAGAAATTTTCAAGAAACCCCATCCATCAACAAAGCGTCAAAACTGCAGGAAAAAGATCTTTGTGGAATTGTACTATGATGTGACTTGGAGAGACTTGCTTCAACTGCGTTTTAAGCTCGTCACATACCTCGCTAACGATTTATTAGAAAAAATTTCGCTAATTTTTTTCACAAAATTTTACAGATTCACTGTACTATTGTTAAAAGAATTCGTCAGACGGAATATGATTGGTCGCCCGGTTCAAAGTTGAAGCATTATTAGAATCGGCCTCAATTAGAATATAGAGTGCTGAATTTCATAACTGACTACTTTAGCAGGTCGTGTGCAAATGATATGCATGGGATTGAACTCAATACTTCTACTTCCCCTTTGAATGGATGAAGAATATATAATTCTGAATGTATGATACATATTCACCTTCGAATATACGATTGATATTCAATCCTATACTTAATGTTCATCTCGCAATGCTCTGCCATATTTGAATCTGTTGAATAACAATACTTTGATATTCATTTCTCCATTTCTGTGTTTGATTTGTATGGTGAGGCCCTGCTTTCCCTGCCTCCCCGGAGGAGCAAACACTGAGTGAAAGAAAACAAGTTCCGGCGAGATCCAGGAAATTGAAACTACTGTCCTCGCTGAGGAGTTTATTCACCTTCTTTTGTGATTTGAGTTGGGTAATCGTACATTTGTAATATTTTTCTGCATTCATGAATATAAAATATTCCTGGTCGAGGTAGCCCTCAATACCTTTCGAGGTATCAGCTACCGAGTAGGCTACGCACAGTGGCGGATCCAGAAATTTATTCAGGGAGGGGGGAATTTCTATTTTTCATTCACTGGAACTCGTACCGTCTAAGTTGAATCAACAAGCAGATCATGCTAGGATAAATTGCATGAATATTGGATGCAATTATTGTAAGAAAAGGTTATTATTTGAATAAACATAAGCATGCGGCATCAGCACCATCTATTATATTTACGTAAGAATCACATTACCAAATTAAAGCGCATCAAGGGCATTTCGATTTCATTGCCAAATTTTGATCTGGTTTGAAGCTGATATATTTATGTATTTTAACGATCTAACTAATGTTTATGTTATAAATTCAATGGTGGAAGCCATTACTTAGTGATAATTTATCATATTGATATAATAAATAAAACACTCTTATCTCATATATTGTAGAAAGAAATCATGACTATAGTTTCGACACTAGCGTTTCATCTTCAGACTATAGTAGTGTATGAAAATATTGATAAATTTGGGTATTTATGGTACAATATAGGACAGCCAACATGATTCCGTTTGGAGAGATACGTTGTTAGAATATTATAATTGAAATTGGATAATGAGGTAGAGTGATGAGGAAATTTTAATGCGGAGGAATACTAGGAAGGCACGTGAAGATGATGGGAAATTTTACGTTATCAAGACATGAAAGGCAATGCTGTAATGTACATCTAATTCATCGCTTATAATTTTATTGTAATTTATTTTAATACTTTCGAAAATTTCTATTGATTCTAGTGTGTTTAATTCAAAACCTCTATTATGGTTGTTTACCAGAGATTTTATTACTGATACATATTACACAAAATTTTGAAATTTGTTCAAGAAATATGTAATAAACATTCACGAGAAATTTCAAAGAGCTAGGGTAGATACAATAAAAGTTATGAATGGAATGAATTTCATTAAATTAACATTATCTCTTATGGAAATTGACTTTAATGACAGTTTGCTTCCGAAGTACTCATACAACAGAATGTATAGAATTCACGATCAAATCATTTACACGGATTTAAATTTAATTTGGATAGTTTTTAATAACAAATAATTATTGTTAAAAACCATTATTTAGATGAAATCTTGCAACGCCGCTTTTCGAAACTTTTGGCGCGCAGCAGCAGCAATCGGATGATAAGGAGGGAAAATTCAGTATTGTAAGGATCTTATCTAAATGAATGTATCGTTGCATGGTTGCGCGCGCTGATCATTTGAACAGTGTTGTCAAACTATTTTATATATTTTGTTCAGGAGGGGAGGTTACAACGCTCTGAACAGGTTAATTTATATACTCCAGGCTTATTAAACTTATTTGTTTTATCTTTAGCATTGAACAAAAAATAGAACAGTTTATTTTGAGGTTTGAAGCTAATTTTTAAATTATGTCCCGATGGAATATCAGCAATTCTTTCACTTACGGTACCAAAATATGTGAGGGAAAAAAGATTGTAAAAAAGATACGTACTTGAGTAAGTTAGTTTCAGCTTTTTTCTGTCAATTAATTTGGAATTAATTTGAGGTTGAAAACAATTTTAATGGCTAATCTTGATTACATTCAATTCTTCATTCAGGTCTTGAGGAGAAAGAGGAAGTGAAAACGCTCTATGTATCATAGAGTTGTATGCTGCATATTCAATCCCCGTAGTCACAAATTAGCAGTATACAACTCTATGATTGAATCGAATATAATCAAGGGTTAATAATGGTTTTAAACCTCAAATTATTTCCAAATTAATTGACAGAAAAAAAAACATACGTTTCCCTCACATATTTTGGTACCGTAAGTGAAAGAATTGCAGACATTTTATCGAGAAATGATCTAAAAGTAAGCTTCAAACTTCAAAATGAATTGTTCTATTTTTGTTCAATAATAATAAAATTTTAAACGATCAGTTAGATGTGTAGCGCAGCATTCTGTATGATATCTTGATAATATAAACTTTCCCATAATCCTCTTGTGAGTTACTAATATACCTTCGCATTAAAATTAACTTTACCTCATTATCCAATTTTAATTATACTATTTTAACAATGTATTTCCCCAACCGGAACCACACATGTTACCTGTCTCATATTGTACCATGAATGGCCAAGATTGTTCATATTTTCATTAATTAGTATCGTGTGAAGATGACACGCTAGTGTCGAAACTATAGTCACGATTCGTTTTTATAATATATGTGATAAAAATAAAGTAAAAGTGATTTATGTTATACTAACGTTTTCGTCGACAAAGAATATCAATCTCATATATACAGGGTGAGTCAGTTTTTTGTAGACAAACTTCAACAGGAGATAGAACAGATGTTTTTAAGGAGTAAAGTTCCCATAAACATATGTCGTAGAAGACTTCGTTTTCGAGATACAGGGTAGGGTGTTGAAATTGAAAAAAAAATTCCGTTTTTTGCGAATATCTCCGGAACCGTTTATCGTACAGAAAACAGCTTTTGTGAGCATTTTCTACTCATAGTAAGCTATGTTCAGTGCGGTGAAAAAATTTTTTTTAGTCATAATTGGATAATAATTATATAAAAAATTCTCGGGAATTAGGTCACATTAACACTCTGTTAAAATATTCGTCTTTACGTACGTTTCGGTCTCACGACCATCATCAGAAGACTTATTTTGTCAAAAAGGGGGTTAACTAAAACTAATTAGCACAAGCGTCCATATCGCACAATTTTCAATCAAAAAGCTCACGCCGTCGAAACGAACAGAACCACGAATAATCGAAAATTGTATCGTTAATATTAAAGTATAGATTTTTTTGTAACAAGAAACCACTGTTAAGTAATATTCTCATAATGTACAAACGCATATTGCTATGGTCTCAAAGCAACTGGAGTTCGAAGCTATTTGTTTGTAATAACTCGACCCAGATGTAGATTTATGACGTACTTGAAAAGGTTCTAGACCTGCATTGGAATTTACTTTACTTTAAGCGTTCTTCCTAAAATATACTTTTAACATTATAAAGACGTATGTAGGAATTTGCAAGGTTTTAATTAATCAAGTTAGTATAAATCTGACTCAATCCCTGAATATCATTCCTATGATTTACAGAATTTGAATCCCTTTTTATGTGAATCATCTCCAGGATATAGATCTCTTATAATAATTGGTTTCATTAGTTAAAATATTAACATTTTTGTAATCAAATTGATGGTTATAATCAAAACAGTGCTTAGCAAGGGCGGTGGAATTTTCTATGTTATTATTTCTTGTGCTATACTTATGGCCGTACATTCTTTTTTGTAAATATTGTTTAGAGATTCCAGTATAAGTTCCATCACAATCTAAACAATTCAATTTCAAGAATCTTATTATATTAGTCATAATTGGTGAAGAGTTTGAAGGGGTAGTGGGTGTTTTTCTTCCCAACTTCTACGCCAATGTCTTTTACACAAAAAAGGTACTCTGGTCATAAGCTCTAAAAATGACCGTTTTCAAGAAAAATCAACTTTTATGTCGAAAAACGTGGTCAATTTTTTTATTTTGTTACTTGTTCTAACGTTTGAATAAATTTTGTTTAATTAGTAAGAATTGACCATGTTTTTCAGCATAAAAGTTGATTTTTCTCGAAAACGGTCAACTTTAGAGCTTATGACCAGAAGTACCTTTTTTGTGTAGAAAACATTGGCGGTGCAAATGGTTGTCTCAAAACCGTGATTTTTCCAGTGGCGTAGAAGTTAGGGAGGAAAACACCCACTACCCCTTCAAAATCTTCACCAATTATGACTAAAAAAATCTTTTTTATCGCACAGAACATAGCTTACTATGAGTAGAAAATGCTTACAGAAGCTGTTTTATGTACGATAAACGGTTCCGGAGATATTTGCAAAAAACGAATTTTTTTTTGTTGTATCTCGAAAACGAAGCCTTCTACGACATATGTTCATGGGAACTTTTCTTCTTAAAAACACTTGTTCTATCTCCTGTTGCAGTATGTCTACAAAAAACTGACTCACCCTGTATAACATACGTGAAATAATTCACTATGAAAAGATATATTGTTCTGAAGTGCTGGGTCTGTACTTCAAACTCATAGCAATCAAGATTTGATTTTCTCAATAAATACATTCCTCATTCGATATCATTATTGCATTATGAACTAGAAAATTGAATGTGAAATGAACACCTTCTTCACTACAAATATTTCAGGATGAGAAGTAATAATCGGGACTACTTATTACTCGCTCTTAGAGATCAAGATATTTGCATTCATAACCGATCAATTAATGATAATCCTATCATATTTTACAATAAGGAAGTACGTTTCGATAATTCTAATTTGAATGCCGGTCAATTATACCAATGCAATTGGAATATTCATTAATTATCAAATATTGCTTCGACAACAAACAACAACAAAATACATGTTGAAACTCGGAAATAGGAAATTCTTATCGAAAGATAATTGGCTGTTGCTTCCGTAACTCTATTCAGATGGCGTATTTTCCATTGAGAATTTAATTAGTGAGAATATCAACGTGGAGACTGTAACAAGCAAGAACAAATAAAGGTTTGTTGTAGATCAATGAAAACGTTGGAAAATTGATTTTGTGTTAATGAGAAGTTGGGGAGGATCGTAACAACCTATTAAAAATGAGTCAGTGAACATCATTAGTGAAAAATCTACGTAGAAGGAAATTAATGTTTCACTCTCCGGCGACCATATTATTTTTTAATCAATTAAACTTTTTTAATAAGTTTTCTAGTTGCTATTGAAGGGTTATTTACGTCTTGATGTTTATCGAATTTTGTCTCTCTCCAATTTATGTCATAGTAGGATCTTATGTGTTATCCACGGCCAAATGCAGATCATGCGGGATCGTAAGGTCGTGCTTATTCAATCCTTGTCACCATATTTGAATTCTAATTTTCTCTTTTTTTTTATTTCTAAGCAAGATATAGATATTCCTATTCATATCGCGAATTTTTTTCCGCGCTGGCGTCAATAGGCCATTTTCTTCAATGGGTGCAGTTTTCTTCACGTATTATCTTGATTTTCTCCATCCAGATTACCGACAGTGATACTTATATGTCGCAGCGTAATAAAATAGTTATTTTAATTGGTAATAGAAGTTCGCCAATACCAATATCTTGCTGCATTTGAAGCGTTTATAAGTACTGGCAGCACAGCGTATTAATATGATGAAAATTTTAAACAACCTGTTCCATGGTAGCAGCTACAGTTTTCTTCGGCTGTATTACTTAATGGGGAAACCTCAAAAATCTGTTCACCCTAATGTGATATACAGTTTTATCCCTCCTGTACACTTTCGTCCGTATTTCGGGATCTGAAATCTACCTAGCATCCAAAAATAAACTTACAAATAGCCTAGAATTAACTCTTATGCGTTCGGTTGATATTATTATTGAATCCTAAGATAAACTTACAAGTAACCTACTAAACTAGAGTACCACAAGCCTCAAGATAGATGTTCCACTGAATTATTCACGATGCCTTGATTCGAAGGGCTCTCGCGGTTCGAAAAAACGACTGGGATAGTATTGAACGTACAGACGCCAAGTGGCGGTAGTGCAACAATGCATTGTACAGGGTGAACTAAATTAACTATTAATATTCGCGCTAGAAAAAAGTCGACTGCATCGAGGATGAGCTCTGCTTTTGAGACAAATATGAGGGTGCCTATGAATTTTAACTCGTGTCATTAGTTTAGGCGCTGTTGTTAAATACTCGATTTTTCAGGATTTCAACAAAGCCTCGTCACATGTTTAATATTGGAGCTATCGCCATGTGAGTGAAACATTTTTGCGTGCAATCTATTGGCGTAGGCAAAATTTTTATAGCGCTTTCTATTTTCAAGCTATGACACAAACTTTTTTTTTTTAAATAGAAACTTTATCAGCCTGTGGTTTCGTTGAAAAGAGTATTTTTTGTTGATTTCAACATTATATAATATTATGGGTTTGACGTAATTTTTTTTTGTTTTTTGCATTTTTGGCAAATTATTAATTTTTCCTTATTACAATCAAGTAGGCTTTCTTCAGAGAGAAAAAATCTACTATTAGACATTTTTGACATTGTGATGTGAGTCTTTCAAAGTGTTGATTCGATTGTTACCGGGTTATTACCTTTTTCTAAATAAATTAGGCTGTAACAAAGATGCAGAAGCGGCGGGAGAATTGTATTTGCAACGATATCCAGACAGGTGGTTAGTGGACAATTTAAAAACTTATCTAATTAATCTCGCCCCCAAGAAATGCCAAAATGGATGATGAATATTCACGTACCATTGGAGTAATAGGAAATGTGAAGATTAATCCAGAAATATCCACTAGAGAAATTAGAGAAATTACGAATATTTCACAATCTTCCGTTAGTATCTTAAGAAAAAAACAAATTTGATACCTACAAATATCGAAAAGTGCAATCCTTGCATCCGAGATAATGTAAAACAAATAGAAAATACATAAGTAGTGCTGGCATTTTCAATAGAAATAACCAAAGCCTTTGGAGCAACATTAATCCTCATCAAACTATAAGGGCGGCTTGGTTTCAATGTTTGGTGTGCACTCTTTGGGGAACAAAGTTTCAGCTAAATATCTTGGACTAATTTGAACGCATAAAAATATTTAGAGTACTACTTAAACAAACTTGAAGATGCACTCGGCAATATGGCGCTAAATGAAATAATACGTGTCTACTTTCAAAAGAATAGAGCACCCGCTCATGATGCAGGAGTAGCAACTCATCACAACAATATATTTCGGGAGAAATGGATAAGAAATCATCAACCTGTCGCAAGGCCACCGAGATACCCAGACCTGTCCTCTCTGGACTATGTTTTGTGAGGTCATTTCAAAGACAAAATTTATTTAAATGTTAGCACAAATATTGACGAATTAATGCAAAATTTTGAAAATGTAATTCAAGGAATTTCAAATGTGCATATATTTAATCTGAGGTTTGCAAAAACGTTATCAACATTGCATTAAACAAAACAGACATCGTTTTCAACATTACAGTTAGTTTTCTATTATGACATGTTATTTGGGTGTTTGTTTTGTTAGATTTTGTAAATGTTCATAGTTTTAAAAAGTTTAACTAATTTAATAAATTATAATTTGCTAAATAAGTGATGCTGTCCTTTTCCTTTCTATTCTATTTAGATATTATTCGACTATAAATATTAATAATTTGGCAAAAATCCGAAATAAACGTCAATTCATGTCAGACCCATCATATCATATATTGTTCCTAGAGTGCCGCTAGAAAAATTATGTTCATTTTCTTGCGCAAAAAGTGGAAATGTTCCAGGTTTTTCCATTTATTTGAATTAATTTTGAAATGAAGCCTTCAATCAAAAGAACACAAGTGATCAAAGCCATCATAGATAATTTTAATACACTTGAAGGTTGTGGACTCTGAATTTTTTCAATGATGGCTAGGAGGTCACAGTTAGATAGGTAGAGAAAGCCATCTACTTTCCATTTAATTCTGCTTTTTTACGCTTGGTCCAAAATTGGGTCCGCTACAGGCCCAAACACGTTTACATCCATATCTAGACTTCTGCTGAAGCAAAATTCACCTACAATAGCTCAACATACGCGTATTGAAGAGCTCTGAAAGTATCTCGAATTTGATTCTGTTCCAAATTTTCTAACCTCACATTTCTTCAATTTTCCGAGGTCAAAAATTCTCAAAGTCCCGCCAAAATTCGACATTTACAATAGCAAAATGTGATTTGATTTGATTATTATTTGAGGTGATATTTGTCGAAATCTACAAAATGCATTTTGTTTTGAGTCAAAATATGCATTTTTCAGCGTGCTATCGCTATGATTTTGATCTCGTTTGTTTTTCTGATTTTGTTCAAAATTAATTCAAATAAATGAAATAACCCGGAAAATTTCCGTTTTATTTCCGACAACATGGCTATAACTTTTCTAGAGACATTTTATGACAAAATAAAAGTGCTTTTTATTAATTAATTTGTAAAAAAAAAGATTTGAACACATTCCAGTCATACAGAATGTTGCCGGATTCTCAGGGGACTGGACTATACGTCAATGGATTGCACGCAAAAAAGTGCCGCTATAATGTTATACTTACATGGCGATAGCTCCAACATTAAACATGTTACGAGGCGGCTTTGTTGAAAATGTAAAAATCGAATTTTTGGCAACATCGCCCAAACAAATGACATGAGTCAAAAGTCATAGGCACCCCCAAATTTGTCTCGAAACAGAGCTCGAGGATGCGGTTTCGGTTTTTTTTTCTAGCGATAGTGGAGATATCCTATAAGGACATCCAATTTGGTTCATCCTGTATAGTATCTTGATACGAGTACGATGAAAATTTGAAATATCCTATCCCACGCTAGAACAAAAATTTTTATCTTCAATTTTTAGTGTCTACTCATTCTTATCCGAACTCGTAGAGGTATTTAGTGATAAACAAGCTACACATCATGCTGGTATTTCATGTTGCGAAAAATTGGCCTTCGCAAAGGTATGCACATAACACGTTATTTCGTCTGCAGGTCACGTATGTCACAAAACAAAAAATCGGATGTCTCGAATTCATATTTTAATCAGCTTGTCAGTATATAATACAGAGTTGTGTCTGAAGTTTGAAAATGTGATCCTCGTCACGTTTATTTACTAAATGTATGTGGTTAGATGTGCCGACATAGAAGTGTATCTAATAATCTCAGTTGGTCATCTTGTTTGTATGCCGCAAGATATTGCATAAATTCATGTTATCACTCATACTTTATCATTATTGCTATTGTTATAGCAGTTATGCATACTGGCGTACACCGAAATTATGCCGGATTGTTGGTAAAGTAGCACAGTGAACATCTAATTCAACTAGTGTTCCATGGTATTTAAGACTATACATAGTGTTGTTCCCCTTAATGATGTAGTAATTTGTACATCTTATTACTCCGAGCTAACTGAGTGAGAGATAATTTACACTGAATCTGTGTCAAAATGATATGCAAATATGTGATGGCATCGTGTCCCCATTTGGTGTGAATAATCTATAAGATGACACGTTATCAACGAAAATATTATTCGCCGAGGGGTACAATTTTATCGAAAATTAATATGAGAATGTGAAATTACCTAAACACAGTATTCCAGTCGAATTGGATACATGAACCTTCTACTTATTGAAGCGAAGGGGTGTTCCTTTATGTGTGCATCTGCTTACGATTTTCCTATATTTCGGTGAACGATTTCGAATGTAAACTGTGAATGCTTTATCATAAAATACAGATGGCGTCCGTTTATTTAATATTGACGAGAGATTTCTAGTAGGTTAGAATCAGTGGCGGCTCGTGAATTTTTGAGAGAGGGGGCTGGACATAAAACGTTTTCGTAAAAATATACTCTATTCACAGCCTTTTAACCTTTGCACAGCGACCGTACTAACTACTTCAGTGATAAAATTAATTGTTACCCAGTAAGAACCAACGTGGAGGTATAGATTTTCTCTTGCCAAAAATTTTTTTTGTTCGTTTTTTTGTCTTTTATTTTTTTTTGGATTTTTAATATTTTTTCTTTTTTTTGGAATTTTTCATATTTTGTTTTTTTTTATTAATTTCATTAACTTTTTTAATATGTTAACGGAATTCTACGGTCTTTAGTTTGCGAAAAATGATCAATAATATTATCAAAAAATTTATCATTTTGTTTTAAGTGTTTTACTAAATCTTTTTCAATAGATATTAAACTAACATTGTATAAACGATTTTGGCCCATTGTATTTCGCATGTAAGTTTTAATTCGTTTGAGAGTAGAAAATGATCTCTCCACCGATGCCGACGTGACAGAAATGGTGACTGTCAAACAAAGTAGTTTATAAAACTGAGGTAAAACTTGTTGCAAATCATTGTCTATCATATATTTTATCATATCGGCGTGACTGTCATACTGGCCTAAAATATCTTTATCCGAGTATATAAAAAAATTTATATTTTAGAACTAAGTTATCTTAAAGTGTATTGGGGAACTCTTTTGAATAATATTCGAAAAATCTTCTATTGGTCAAGTCAAAAAACTTCAATTCATGTAAATCGGAAAATCGAATCTCAATTTGACCTTTAATAGTATCTAAAATTTCATAAAAAAGTTGTTTATAATTTAGTTTCTTGTCTACCAAATTATAAGTTTTCCTCCTTTTCGCGGGAGGAGCCTCATCAGTTGAAAAATTTCCAAATAAAATATTAAAATGAAATTCTGTATTACGGAAACTTGAAATTTTTCCAATGAGATGTTTCAAGCGATCTCTTGGATAAATTATATCAGTGAATTTATGTTGTACAATTTTGAAAATAAGATCAGTTTGTTCAAATATTAATTTAAAATTATCAAGAAAAAACAAAAATTCCTCATTTTCTAAATAAGATTTTAAACCAACAGCAGCATTTAATGAAACCTGATCTGTTGAAAAGTCATCACTGTTTAATATAAAATCAAATGTTTCAATTAATTTGTCTTTATTTTTATGGATGGTAAATACTGCACGTGATGTAAAAGTCCATCGAGTTGGAGCATTACAGGGAAATCAATATTTTTTTTTTAGACTTCGTCTTGTCAATACTACTATAAGTATTAACAATGATTGATTTTGATAGTTACCTGACATTACTAATCCTTTCAAATCCGGTAAAAGCCGTTTATTTAAAAGAAACACTTTTATCATATGTTAATTCACTAAATGGATTTTCTAAAAGGCAGCAACTAACTCACTAACACTCATTTTAAATTTACAACAGACAACAATCTAACCTTACTTCGCGTGGCGTGACCTACTCAGCAGTCGGCAGAACGCACGTCTCGTATTTCATAGATTGCTAGCGGCTGCCGCAGGCTAGCCTCCAGAGGGTGTTGCCATTTTCGCTGATTTACCCAGTTGGCGTTCGGACTGGTAGGAAAAACGGCAACTGCGTTGAACAACACATGCTCAGCGTTTGAGATATATAGAGAGTCTAGCCTCAGGGCACTGTTGCCAGATTAAAAATAACTACTGAGAACGGGGAATTGATTGTAAATATTTAAAAATTATCAGAGAAACAGGGAATAAAATGGAGAATGATCATTAAGATAAATTCGGAGGGGAGGTTGAGCCTCCTTAGCCTCCTTCGAGGAGCCGCCACTGGTTAGAATATTGAAAAATCTATATATCATAAGGAGTTCCACTTTGGATCCACTAGGGAAGGATCCTCCTAATGCTGCTACCACCGATAACTGTACGGCTGGAATGGAATTTTGTCTCCTGCCTATAGACGGAAAATCCCGCCTATTCACAACAAATGTGCCCCAGAACTAATACCAGTTCCTTGTAGGATACCTAGTTGGTTTTTCCTTTCAACTGGCATCCTATTGTAATAAGGCGATTACATTATTATTAATAGCGATTAAATACATTCAATTTTGAAGCGACTAACAGTTATCACTTAACTGTAACCCAGAGTGTTTATTTGTGTTTAAAAAAATTGACTAAAGGCTCTATTACAAGATTTTAACTGGCAGCGACTTTCACTCTACTGTTTGCTACTTGTGACCAATAGCTGCAGTTGGTGCGCAAGCGTAATCGTGTTGTCGATATTATCATTGTTTGTTTTGATTGAAATTTCAAGAGTATGGCTCACGTGGAACAAGTTCAGTTTGAAGTAAATGAATTCCGCGACGATAATGAAGAAATAGTAGAATTCATAGAACGTGAAAGAAAACCTTATGTTTTGAGAGATAGGTAGGATTATTTCGAAAATTTTGATTATGTAGACTTTATCTGCTGATTCAGATTGAGGAAACAACATGCTTTACATATTTTGGAGCAAATAGAAGCACAAATTGAAACTGCTACGGACAGGTATGTATTGTTCATCAATAAATCAATCAATCAATCGATCAAAACAGGGGCAGATAAGTCCAGAGCACTTAGACCGCTTGATTGAGTTCATTGTGCGCCCCTCGGTACAAAATCTATCCAGCAGGCTTAACGAGTGTCGGAAGTTAAGATTTTGCATGGGCTGATATCTCTTATGGCTCCAAGCGGCATTATGTGTGCTGCCGAGGTATTGTAGCCTAAGATAAGAAGTCCGCCTCTACACATTTACTACATGCTTGGTCTTGAACAATGATCATTGTGTATAGCCTTAGGCCTCTTCTGCTCAAAGAGAGTAGGGTTTTAGTGAGTATAGGCAAAAACTCCCTAATGTGAAGCTTTGCCTGCCAGATTGAGAGCCACTATCTATCCAGTAGCTCCTCGAGGGCATGGAGCCTGGTGGTCGATGAAATTCCGATCGTCGAAAGGTGCGCTCAAGGAACACCGTTTGGCCAATTCATCGGCCACTTCTTTTCCCTTCACGCCAGAGTTGGCAGGTACCCACACTAGCTTGAGTTTGTTCCTTCTAGCTAATTCAGCCAGAGTTTCCCTGCACTTCAAGACAAGCCTAGAAGTCACTCTGTGAACTCGAAGTGCGCCTATGGCCGCTCGGCTGTCAGTGCAAATGTAAATCCACCTACTTCGATAGTTTAATCTGAGGTTTTCCAGGGCACTGGTCCATATTGCACAAACCTCAGCCTGGAAACGGAAACCTAGGGGAAGTGAAATCTCCCATCTGGGTGTACACGAGTAGACTCCGGGTCCGCTAAACTCGCCAGTCTTAGACCCTCCCGTGATCCACACGAGTCCCTCTGGCGGAAGTGGCCCAGATTCCTTGTTCTTCTAGTCCGTCCTCTGTGTTTTGAGGACGTCTGGTGTTTAAAATCTGACAGCAAGCGCTACCGGATCGTGCGTCAGTCGGAGGATCGGACAGTTCTCGGCTGTCTAAACCCAAATTTTGCCAGGAGCGCGAGGCACAGACGCACCGACCCACTGGCCCAAACCAACCAGGCGATACGCCGGCGCCGTACCCGCGGCCACTGTTTCAATATAGAGCTGTACAGGGATGATCCCCACCAGAACCTCCAGAGCTCTGATGGGGAGTCCTCATAGCCCTCGTTGTACTCAAGCAGGCAAGTCGTTGAGCCTTGTCCAGCGATGTATTGTTCATACTGAAGAATAAAAATATGAATCATTAATTTTTTCAGGAACAAATCTGTATGTAAATTGGTTCGATGAGAATCTCCATTTTCAACATTCTGGCATGTTGAATCAGATGATGTATGTGTGTAGGTCAAGCCGGATACAGCAGAAATGCAATGTACTGAAATCTTCAAGTACCTACATCGATATAAAAAGAACATGAATTAAAATTAGGAACCTCAATGGGCATATTTCTGAAATTTCATGAAGAGTACACTCATCACCAGGTATGGCTATTGTCTATGATACAAATTTTTCTTGGCTTGTATGGCCCACTACCACTACCCTCATATTTATTTTTTTATACTTCGACTTCATGAGAGGGAAACCTATAATGTTTGAGGAACATCGTGTGTGTGAGCCAGCGGTAGAATTTCGGGAGAGGAGATAGGCATTCGAATTTTCCTTGATTTTTGAAGGTTCTAGGCATAGGGAAAGACCTCACTAGGTGAGGAGTTCCATAACTTCGCTGTTCGATAACGAAATTAAGTCTGATAGGAAGAAGTTCGGCAGGTCTCGAGCTTGACAATAAAATGGTAACTAGTCTTAGCTCGTCTAGTCCGCCTATCTGGGAATATCACGTGGTGTAACAACAGACGAGATGTCAGATGAACATCGATCATGGAAATATTTATAGAAATGGGAGAAATCTGGTAAGTGTGACATCATCAATCAAACGAATAGCTCTTTTCTGGATAGAATCCAAGAGCTTCGAACATGTAAACAATACTCCAGGATAGGCCGAATCTGTGCTTTGTAGATTATGAAAAGCTGCTGGTATCTAAAGTAGCTCTTGACAAGTAATAGAAAACAAAGTTTTTGTGAAGCGGTTTTTACAATGCACCTCACATGATCACCCCATGGGAGGTTGTTGTTGGTGGTGATATGGAAGACTTCCATAGGAATAGTTGTAGCTTGAAATCATCATATTAGGGATTGTGAGATCCGCCTTACTGGAGAAGATGCAAGCTTGAGTTTTGGTTGTATTAAACACGACTAGATTAGCAGATCCCCATTCCGAAATAATTGCCAGATCTTCATTAATTGCGTCAACCAGTCTTTGTCTCGCTCTTCTGCCTTCATTGGATCGTATAGGGGCTCTAGATGAGAAAGCGGTATGCAGTGTACCATCATCTGCAAAACTGTAGACGGAAGAGATGTTCACTTCCATCACATCGTTGATATGGAGCAAGAACAAAGTTGGTGCCAAGACATAATAGTATAACAAATTAGAAGGAAAATTTGTATAATCTCGCAATTTCGAATCAATTTGCACCTCGTGGTTACGATCAAGTTTCGTCGTTTCATTTCGGGACATTCAAATCGGAATCTCTTTCATCTCGCTCGTCAAATTTGGAGGTCTTCCTCCAATGTTCGTATCTGAACATCTATAATTTGTGGTTATATGTCTCTTACGATGCGTCTGTTGTGTGATTGCATATACTTCCGTGCAAATATCTGATGCGGTTTTAGTCGTAAATCATTCGTGCTTCGTAATTAGCTTAAGTCAGTATGACCTTATACAACTACGACATAACTTTTAAGTTTTGAATGTTGATAATAAAATATAACGTAATCATATATCATTACGTTCAATTTCAGTAGATAAATTGAATCCATGTTCAATCATCGTTTAATAACCGATATGAGCGAAAGTTACAGCCATTTCTTCGATAACATTTTCTTTACGCGCTGAAAAACAAGAACGCTCAAAACTTCACATGAAATCCCGTTGACCGGGTTCTTTGCTATTTCAGGACAATGTTCAATTGAACCGAGTATTCAATAAATCGATTAACGGATTAACTAGAGGCGACGACGCCAATTATAAATTTGCTTTTGTAGCTTAGTATGCATCTAGGAAGCAAACTGCAAATTGCGTACGAGATTTATGTATGAATACTCTTGGGTTAACCGTTTTCGGTAAACGCTACATTACATATCTACTGTGAGGTAGGCAACGAACACGCATAATTTATTCATGTCGAACAATAATACCATAGAATATGAATTTCATATCGGCAACTTAATGAACTCCTTGGGCATGTTTAGTTGGTTTAGTTGTAGATAAGAACACTGTTTTTGCAAGAATTTCAAGCAGTATTACGTCAATAATAGCAAGAGAATCGGCTCACGGATAATTTATTTGCCAGTTCGGTTTTCAAGCATACGACTTTGCCATCTTTGGTATGCTTATTTCATTTAAGATACCAGAAATGCATCCATTTTCATACGTTGGCCGTGAATTGTTTCAAATATAGTAAAGGAGGATAAATTTTTCATAAATGGTCCAATCAATTTATAAATGAATGAATAAACGAAATAAACACTATTATTTAACAATCGCTCAAATATTACAAATGTTACAAATAGTCTATAGTCGAGTCATATTAGCAAAAAAGCGGGGAAAATTTGCGGGCAACTGCGATCGACTCCGGGTCTTTTGCAAAATTTTCCTGAACGGATTTACAACATTTCCAAAAAAAGAACTAATTTGTGCTCTTCCATTTTTCAATTGTTATAGAGGAATATAGAGGAAAATGGCCAATTTTCATAGCCAAGAAATTGGGAAATTTCTGAATTTTCGAAATCCTGCCAACAATGGCTGGAAATGCCCACTCGTAATATTGTCCAAACGCAAATTGAAATCTATGAAAAAAAAATCAAGAAAACAAATAAATAAAAGAATATAAATACTTACAATTTGTAATTAGTGGATGTAAAAAAAATTGATTTGTGGCTGAATAATTAATTATTAATTAATTATTCCGAAAAATAATAAGTTTAAAAAAATGTCGTTTACACAATAAACACAATGAAATTCAACAGCCACGTGCTGAATCAACGGTTTTGAAAGTATGCGTCTCCCCGAGATGATCTTGATATGATTCCAATATAGAAAGTGATTCCTCCTTACTCTTCTCCATTACAATGCGTCTTTCTTTCACATTTCCCCTTCATCTTTTTTTTCTATATTCCTCTATATTTCTCTATAACAATTGAAAAATGGAAAAGCTCATATTAGTTTTTTTCGGGAATGTTGTGAAGCCGTTCAGGAAAATTTTGCAAAAAAACCGGAGTCGATCGGAGTTGCTCGGAAATTTTCCCAACTTTTATACTTCTTACGTCTAATTTGACCCGACCACTATAAGCTAGAACGATATTGTTGGCCTGAATGAATACACCTTGACACTACTGTATATTGATAGAGAAAGGTTCAATGTACAATAGCTCTAACAGGCCGAATCATGTATTGTCAGGTGTTTCCAAGCTATAGCCTCTCCAAATTTTGGACTTTTTCATATGCACGAACCCTTTTTCGGAGTTGTTGTATATTGAAAAGCATGTAATTCTTATACGTCTGAACCTAGTGCCAAGGTTTTTCATCGAGGCAATTTCAGGGAGGTGGCCAGTTAATTTAGTAGGCTGAATGGAATGCACGAACACAATTTCTAACCTGGTGAAAAATATTTGTTATGATTGCCACTTGTTGAAAAAACACATGCCAAGGTTTTTTATCTGGGCATTTTTGAGTAACTGGCCATTAGTTGGACCAAAAATGTACTTTTTGACTTCTTTACGGCTAAAACAGGTGATTTGCGATGAAATATCGTGTCAAATACGTTGATTTGGTATCAAAGAATAACCAATATGAGGGCCAATGTTTTTTTCTCAATATAATAGTTCAAATATAAAAGTTCAAAAAATGAGTCAAATAACTGTAGACCTATACCTAACATACCAATAATTGAAAAAGATATTTGAAAAATTCTAGCCTGTCGAATTATAAATCACTTCTAGGATAATAATGTTTTCATGGAAGCACAGTTTGGGTTTCAAAAAAACCGCAATACAATATATGCTGTTTTGAAACTGACAGTGCATGTCACACCACATTCGCCATTTTTATCGCAAGGTATACCAAATGCTGCCTATAGTAAGCTATAGCAATTAGACTTTCGTTTTTGCACACTTGATTTTCTTCTAGTGGCCTTGTCTCTACAACATATCCGAAATAATAAGACCTTTTGGAAGGAAACGCATTCGTTTTTTGTACATATTGACGGGAATGTGATAACCAAATGTTATGTAGAAGATAAATAATCTAGAGTCTCAAAAGACAATAATGTACATAGTGTTATAATATCTTGTAGTCGTTGTTGTTCTCTTGATTGAATATTTCTGATTTTTCAGTTGTCGCATTATTGTAATATCATAATAAACCTCCATGTCTTTACCCGTAACTAATATTAATCGATCTCGTTTCAACGTTGATGTTATTGGTTCTTTCTTTTGTAGACCTCTTTCCAGAAATAATAAATCACAGATTGACAGAGCTTTTCAGGAACTCTCGCTGTTAATATAAGTCCTCGGAGGAAAGTAATCACTTTATCCAGTTCGATTTCAGAAAAACTTCCTGCTAACAATAATAGCTACCATACTAAGTCGTAGAAAATTATTCAATCGGCCGACGTGAAAAAAAAACTTTATTCAATATCAGTTTTATTCTTTCCCGGTATTGGTGTTAATCTGAAGTAACAAATTGACTCGTTTATTCTATGTTACTTTCATATTATCTGCTCGGATCGAGAATGGATGCATTTTTTCTGATATCATAAATCGACCAAGAGCATAACGTATCGTAATGAAACGCATCCGTTAGGAATAATGACAGGAATGGCGTGGTTTTCTTTGTATTTAATGATTATACCAATAATGTTGGAAGTTCTATGCAATAATTATAATAGGTACAATCAGGAAGATTAACATAATAGAAGGATGAGGAAAAAAAACTATAAATTGAAGTAGTTGATCCCACCTTAGCCAACGTTATGGCCATGCACGGAGTTAAGTAAACATACGGCAAAAATTTAGGGGAATTCCCTGGGTCATTCCAAGAATATTCCGCCTTCTCATGATTTTCAGAGAGCCACTTAGTTTGGAAGATACAGGGCGATAGAATTTGACAAAATGGCTTATAAATGAAGCCTGAATAAACGTTTGGCATACTGCACTGGGATCAAAAATTGGTCGCAATCCGTTTGTATCTCTCAAGAATGTTTTTGATTGCTGAAGGATGATAAGTGTAACTGTTTCAGTAATCAATGAATTCCATAATTTGCTTCCTAAATTTGCAATAAGACCCGTTTATACGAGGGCAAGGTGTTTTTTCCACGCAAGAAATAATGTTTAATCAAGACGCGAAATTGACTTTCTTCGATGTTTGCAAAAATCTTCAATGTTGCTCGCTTTCGATGGGTGTCAAAACAGAACTGAATGACATATCAGCCTGACAATTTTAGTTCGTTCTAGTTAAAGATGGTACATCACAAATGTCACATGGGATTTTCGATTGTGGCGCCATCTGTTTTATTTTCCAGGGACTTTTTACCTTGCCCTCCCCCCCCCCCTCGCGCATTTTCAATTGAAATTGGTGCGTTAAGGACGCTTTGTGCTGATACAATCAGTTTTGAGAAATTCCATCTTCTGATGATGGTCGTGAGACCGAAACGTAACCAAAGACGATAATATAGAGCATAAGTGGGAATGTGACTCATTTTCCGTAAATTTATATATAATATGAAATCAGATTAATTTTCAAATAGGTAAGTAGTAGATTGACAAACATTTGATATTAATTAGATTGGAAATATAGTTTATTAACTCAATGAAGGAACGTTTGAATGTATTATACAACGTGAACATAATCAAGTTCATATAACAGATAGATAGCTAGATAGATAGATATATATTTACACTATGTTACATCAATAATTTTGTTTACAGCGTTTCAGATTGAATATAAATAGTTTTACAAAAATAGAGTTTAATCAAGGCTATGCAGTCAAATTAAGCAGTAAATTTGTTTAGAATGAAGCATATACGAACTCATCAACCGAATAAAATGCATGCAAAGTAAGTAAATTCCGTACTGTTTTCTATAAACAGCGTTTGCGGTGGGTCTTCAATTTGCTCAAGGAGTTTATTGTAGACTTTTATATTAGGATAGTTTTTAATTGATTTCGTTAAGCATAATGTAGCAGACCTGATTAATTTGCCAGATCTTTCAGGGTAGGTATAGAAATAAGAGTTAACCTTATAATTTTCCAAATATTGATGAAATTCAATCAGAGTGGTTAACATGTAGAGAAAGGGAAGTGTAAGAATGTTTAATGAAATAAATAATTGCAGTCTGCAAAGTAGATATAAAACTGAGGAAAGCCTTGATTTTAATACATTGATGTGCGGATACCATGATAGATGATCATCAAGCGTTATTCCTAGTAGTGTTGCCGAGTGACCTTGACAATGTCGGAGGAGGAGATAAGTCGTTGAGATTTTGCTTGGTGCATTTTAAGTTTATCACAGCAGTGCCAGGTGGTCATGTTGCATTCATTTTGTCAGTGAGCTCATTACTGGTTGATGCTGAGTCCCTCAAGGATGTATCATCCGCAAAGCAGACACATTTAGTAAGTTCAAGGTAATAAAGAAGATTATTAATATAAATTAAAAACAAGACAGAACCTTGATGAACGCCGTAGGATAGTAGAGAACAAGAAGAGGAACTATTATTAATATTCATATATGGCTGGCGATTTGAATGGTAAGAATCAATCAAAGCTAGAGGTAAACCTCGATTTCCATATTGCTCTAATTTTTGAAGGAGTATGATGTGTGAGACGCAATCAAAAGCTTTGGAAAGATCGACTAGTATGAAGTCACTAAGGTTATTCTCCTCTAGATCATCTACCACAAATGGCAGTACGTTAAGTACTGCATCAATTGTGGAATAGCCGGCTCGAAAACCAAATTGATTTGAGTTCAGTATCGAAAACCGTATGAAGAATGAAACAAGACGGCTTTTTTTATGATAGTATCAAGGATTTCAGCAAAGATTGAAGTTATGAAGATGGATCGATAAGTATCAATAATGGGGAGATCTTCTATTCCGAATATAGGTATCACTTTAGACTTTCTAAATGATGTAGGAAAAGGTATTAGATTTGAAGCAAAGGTTGAAGAGAGCAGTGAGAGGAAAAATAATATAGTTGGAAGTTTCCTGGATTATCATGGCATTTAGGCCATAAATATCCATGCTATTTGTGTTTTTCAGCTTATTTATAACGTCAATAACATCAGATGTGATGAAGTTACCAAGTGAACTTTCTAACAGACCACTTGATATAGGTAACTATTACTAATATATTTCCCTTCGCCGAATTTTATCCACATCCAATTTTATTATCAGATTCACTGAATATTGACTGTGGGTGCTGTGTGCAGTGTTGCGCGTTTATAACGGGGCATTCGAGGCACGTGCCAAGGGCTCCCCACAAATATGGGAATAAATATTTGTTACTGCTACAGTCAAAATGCTGCCTCACATGCTAGGGAATATTGTAGGAAACAAAAAATACCAGATCTACTAGAATGACCCGTTTCCGTCCCTCAGGTCCATACAAGCAGATAGGCCTGACGTTGTCCTCCTTGATAAACAAACCAAGACTATGTATGTCATCGAATTCTCTGCTCCGACAGGGAAAGATACAGACTTGAATGAGGAGAAAAAATGGACAAAGTATTAAGGATTCCTGTTCGAACTCCTACGCTACACCCACAAGGTCGTATTAGTGGTTCTGCTCATCGGGGTTTTGGGCAAAATTCGGTGTTCGGTGCGTTCAAACTTAAAGATTGGCTTGCAAGATCTCGACAGAGATCTTGATAGACCAGATGCAGTAAGCAGTCTTTCTGGTTCCAATAAGGCTACTTAAGTCAAACGATTTGGGAACCTGAAGCTACTTACCGACCGGCCGGGAGGAGTAGCTTCAGTTAACAGATTCGGTTTTTTCTGGCGTGATTTCTGCGATGTCCTCTAAGCACATAGCAGCCCCGACCAGGTATTTATCTGAAAGAAGTCTATATGTAAATGCGTGAGTTAATTGCAATACTTTTTGAGAAATGTTCGTGGATACGTTAATGGCAAACATTTTATTTCCAACTTTTGATATTCTTATATCTTGTAGCAATAGAATAAATTGTGTAGGAAAGATAAATGCATGCTTACAATATTCAGTTATAAATAGAAACATAACATATTGAACCTAACGAGAGTGAGTGCGACCAGAAGGAAAAAGGATCAGCTTTATGTAGATGTCACGACAGAGAGCAGCACTTCGGTTTCCCAGAACAGAATTAAATAATTGCAGAAGACGAGTGTGAAGCAGTTATTTATTGCAGCATTCACGGTGCAAGCGAAAGAGGAAAATTTATATTTACTAAGAAGAAGTAATGATTGCAAGAACAAATAGGAGCGTAGCCAAAGACAAAGCGCAAATACCATTATTTAGCTAAGATAAACATGGTGCAATTCGAGTCGTGTAAGCTCCACAGTTGTCAACTACAACTTGGCAGGCTCAGATGATGATACACCCACGGGGAATCCCTATCGGTGACACGAGTAACATTTGTTTACTGTGGCACGTTTACCTCTCTGAATACCATATGGGTTATGATGTTTGTCATTGATAACTCCAATAATAAACTTTGACTTAGTAACGAATATTTTTATGGAAACTCCGCGCCGATAGCGTCACGGCTTTATGCATTTTTCATCACTTTGTCCTCTTTTATCTCTAGGCACATTTTTTGCAATTGAAAATGCTTCCTCCTCTGTATTCATATTAATATCTGACATACATATTCAAGTATTTCCCATTAGGCTGTACCTTACAAAATTCAACGGTCCCTAAATCAATAACTTCTCTCAATCTCCTTTTGTTTTTTCGCTTCCGGATACTTCTATGGTTTTAATATATGCTAGCCTCCCGGAATCGGACACCAGTACTAATCTGATAATAATGCACTAAGAGAATTCACAGGTATGGATACACTATAACATTAATAAGTACGAAATAATCACCCGTATCCACTAAAAATACTATTAAAGTAATGTGCACATTTCAGCTACCAAGTAGTCATCATCAAAGTACAAGATATACCCCTTGGCTGGTGATAAATCTGAATTTGATAAATTGCTTTTTCGCTTACACATTTCCAAATTACCTAGATATTTGGTCCGCACTGTGTTTTGAAAATGATGAACTTTCTTGAGAGTGTGACCTTTATTTAAAATACATTCTTTCTAGTTTAAGCCACATAGAATTGCGAACACGACTCACAATCAATTTTGTTAACTCCATATTTGTCGAAATCGGGAAAAGTAACGCCTAAACGATTTTTCAGCTTGCGATTGCATCTACGAGGGCAAGGTGAAAAGACCCTGAACAACTGAACAAGAAATGATTTATTTGATCATGATATTATATGGTGGATGACGAACTAATTCGTAGCGTAATTCATGGAATTTTGCCATTGCGACTACGGACCTGTACGCCGGTGCATTGTCCTGGTGGAAGAGCACTTTTTTCTTTGCCAAATGCGGGTGCTTCTGATCCAAATCGGCGGCGAATTGATCCAACAGCTCTGCATAATATACGTTGGATGATCATTTTGGCCTTTTCAAGGTAATCGATATGGACGATACTGTGTGCATTCCAAAAAACTGTCGCCATGACTTTGTTGGTCGATAAACCCACTTTGGCCTTTTTCAGCTTCGTTTTGACTGTTCTATGATCTCTGGTGTGCTGTGATTGATTTATTTTCCGTTCACGTTTACGAGACGTCGCAAAATGACCTTTTTATCGCGCTTGAACATCGCAAAACACTCTTCTGAAGTTGTCACACGGTCGCGCTTGTTGTGAAGAGAGAGGAAATGCGGCACACATCCATGGTCCATATCGATCCCCTTGAAAAGGGCAAAACTATCACCGGCGTATATAACGCAGAGCTGTTGGTTCGATTCGACGCCGATTTGAAGCGAAAGCGTCCGTATAGGGCAAAGAAGAAAGTGCTCTTCCAACAGGACAACGCACCGGCGTACTGGTTCGCAGACGCAATGGCAAAATTGGATGTCATCCACCATATTCTCCAAATTTGACCTGCGATTTTAATCCATCCCACACTTGAAGCGATGACTCGGCGGAAAGAGATTTGACTCCAACGATGAGGTCATCGCTGGAACGCCTATTTTGAAGGATTGCCAAAATCGTATTATTTGGAAGGGATCGACAAATCAGAAAAACGTTGGACGAAGTGTATCGTGCTACAAGGAAATTATGTTGAAAAATAAAATAAATTTTGACCAAATGAATCATTTCTTGTTTAATTTTTCAGGGACTTTTTACCTTGACCTCGTAGTGTTTTCCATATTTTAAATTCTTTGAACATTAATTGTTTTACAACCGGTAACATTTGGCTAGAACTAGAGGGTCAAGAATGTTACTATAATGAATATAATGAGGAGTGAGCCACAATAAGTAAGCAAGTAAAAATGTTGACATGATGAAAGGCATTTGTATGGAATGACATAATACACATGTATGATGGAACGACAGCGCATGTAATTTATTAAATGAAGAATCGGCTACACGCTTCAAGAGATATTGCTTATCAAACGCAGCATGCTTTAGAATATCATGATGAAAACAATATTATAATAGTATCAAACAGTTTTAAACAATCAACATGTAGAGTATAAGAGTGTCGATAATAGTAATGACTTGTAATTATATTCCTTATACGGATGGTGGAGATATATTGAAGGGGAATAAAATGAATACTGCATGATAGTGGGCCGACGAAGGATCATCAGCTATTATGAACGTGAAGGATTTCAATCGCGGAACATGTTGATCGTGATATCTGCGAATATATTGCTAAGTATGTCTTGAATTTACTATTCATTACCGTTGCCTGAAAAAGTATTTCCTATCTGATTGTTAGTAAAAATGGAATTATTGTTTGCGAAGTTGATTGATATATTGGTATTTTTATTGATTGAGATGGCAGCGGGCTTAATAAAAATTTCAGTGCACTTAGCCAAAGACTCTTGTACAGTATCCCCTGCTACGTTTTTCAGGAGCTATTTGAATACCCCGCTGCTCGCCTAAGATCTTTTTTACGCTTAGATCATTTATGCCATCGGCCGTGATGATCTCCGGACCTAGTGTTAGCTAAACATCGATAGTTTCATTTATCGAGAATTTCGATGGTTAAAAAAAAATATCGATTGATTTGAAAGGAGGAAAAAGGAATTGACAGTAGTTTTGAATTTATGTTGTTCTGCAAATCTCGAATGAGCGAGATTTTTCATCATCATTGATAGGGGTGAACGCCCAGCAAGGCCATCAATGTTGCAGTCGGTGTACTCTTCCTCATGGATGTAATTTCTTTGAGGAAGAGTGCTTGTATTCTGTCCAGAAATTTCTGAGCTGTAACTAGTTCGGTTATTTCCCACCTTACGAGAACTGCAGAGCCTCAAACCCCACTTCATGCCAATTGCTCCCTTACACTGCCAACAGATTATCATTGCATTTTAGCACCTAGTCTCAAGCTGCGCTTCCTCCAGAGTAGTTCTGTTTTTTTATTGACATACTCCTGTATGATTTAGTTATTTTCACTCAAAATAATCTGGAGGGTACGGAAATGATATGAAAAAAAGAAAAATGTCTGAACTTCATTCGAACCTTATAGAGAGAAAATCTGTGATCAATTGATTACTTACTCCCCTCACTTTTCTTGATCACTGACTCCCCTCAATTTTGTTAGTTGTTGTTCTGTTTATTGCAGCTGAAATATAAATGATCATAGGAACAGAAATTAATAAGGATCTAAAGATACTCTCGCGACATTGATATTGAAGCGGTGCGCTTGGTAACTGTAATTGTTTTGAATCGAATATTCATATCTTCAATGATATAGAGAGAAAGAACATCAATATACTAAAAGAAACTGAAAAACTAACCTTGCCTCTTGGATTTTCTTAATCCAAAAAGAACCATCTCGGCCGCAATCGCTGATGCAGGTTGTTGAACATCAAATTTGTTACTTAATTCACGCCGTTTGGAACCATGACACTTGCCACGCGCAGCTTCGATATTGATCTCGCGAGAGTGTTTCTCGATTCTTCTCAAAAAATTATTGGAAATGCTTTATAAAACGCTAATGGAAGATGTTAATTCGAAATTTTATCAAAATGATCTACATAATATATTTCACAACCATATGTTTCATATAGACACCTGCTGTCAGGTTGAGTTTGTTGACCTTGTTTTATACTGACAATGTCGCATCAATTATCAAAATGTACCATAGTATCAAGTAGTCTATGCTTCTTGCACATATTAAACACATAAAATAGATCGTTACGTCACATCCTTGGCGTCACTTGAACCTTGACATGTTAATTTCGGACACTTCTGCAGGGTACATGTATACCAGAAAAACAGGGTTCAGTAAAATACCATATTAATTTGTCGAAACGGGCCAACAAACAAGACAACAAAGTTCCTATTTCCGCTTTAAAAAAAACTGCAAACACACACACACACACACCCTGCGAATATCAGTACATTTTTTTTTGGGCTGATCACGATACTTCCTCTTTTTTTGGGAGGTGGTTGAAACCCTTTATGGACATCTTATGATCCCCTCGAATTCAATCACCTCAGATATACCCACTAAACTCTCCACCTCGTGTGATAGGCTCGATCCTGCAACCAGGGCAGTCTCGATGACACTTACGCTTGACGGCCTTGTATCCTCCCTCGTCACTTCCTTGGGCCATCGGAAAAATTCCGCAAGCTGGATACTTCCCTTACATGATAAAGTACGTATAGTGAGGGCAATACGTGGGACTCATCGATCAACATTTAATCGCATGTTTTTTACCAGAGGTCTTAGACGAAGTTTCGGTAAATTTACGCCCCAGTATGTGGTATATGGCGCTCTTCTACATTTTGCCCTGTCAGTTCGGAAATATTCAAATAATGTCTTTACGGGTCGACGGATAGGTACGGGAGAAAATACTCCCATACAATGGCCCCACATATCCTCCGACCTGAACCCTATTGACTTCTTTGTTTTTGGGACATATTGAAAGTATTCCTTATGGTAATAAGGATTTAATTATTTAAATTTTTTTAATTTAACAAGACGAATTCAAGCCTGCATTGTAGGTACATGATGAACACCATTTTGAACAATCATTGTAATTTCTTGTCTTCTTGTTAACTTTATTTTGCTATCAACTTTGTTTTGTTGTTGAGTTTGGTTTTGTTGTGATTGAAATAGAAACGAATAATTCGTGAGCGGCTGTTTCTGTTATAATTATGGCAAAAATTATTCGACCCTCCTTCTATTTTTGCATGGAAATGAAACAAGATATCGAAATTTGTGTAGATGTAAAAAAGTTTCAATATTGATTGAATATGTATCAACATTTCCAATAGTGGGAATGTTCTGGTAATATAGATGTAGAAGGTGTCTCATTACAACCCCTACATCCTACAAAGAAATAAACACCGCAACTGATCAAAATAGTAGCTTTTTTTTATAATTTGGACTATTTTGGAGAAGAGTAAGAAAATGCGTTTTAACCTCAACGTTCAAGGGGCTGTAACTTGTCAGGGAATGGTCTGATTCGAAAAAGATTTATATAAAGCACCCACTTAAAATGAACTCTACAATCCATGATTTCATTTTCCTCATCTATTTCTGGGAACACGGTGTAGATATTGATACGGATTCTGCCTAATGAAATTGAACATCATAACATGAATTCAGTTTGAGTGAAAAAATAACTGTGATGGATCGATCAAAAGAAATACTTCAATAGAAAGAACTCCGTATCCAGCAGTATGTCAGTAAACGGAGACAAGAGGGTGACATCGTGTCATATGTAGTTATTTTAGAGGAAAAGACTTGGCAGATGTAAATCTGGAAGTGGTGACACGAGTGTCACGAATTCCACATGCGTGTGCAGGACACGCGCACGCCCTCGCTTGCCGCTTTCCGCTATCAGATTCATATGAGCTATTTTATTACTGCAGATTTTCTAAGCAGATTAAGATTTCCTGCTTCAAAGTATTTCATTTACCAGTCTGTATTATCTTGATTCATACAACTTGTTGAATTTTCACTGCCAGATGTGTGTTACATTTCGAATGTGCCCGCTATTATCTTTTATTGCCGATATAATGATGTAAAAATGAGCATACGCGTCACTGGTTTCTCAGCATTTGGAATATGATTGAGTTACAATCAAGAAGGCAGACAAGTTTCAGCATGAGAAGACTAGTGAATAATCGATATTCGATGCACCATTCAAGCGAAAGCTTTCTGCTGAAAGAAAAATTACGTACATCGGTGTTTTTCTTTTCTTTGGACATTTTTTCACGACAACTTCAAGAATTCTTACGATGGTATAACCGAAGCAATATAGGTTATGAAAGCCTTCTGGAAATTATAATTTTACAATAAAACACTTATCACTTGGTTGTTTTGTTACTTATATCACGGAGACACTAACGTGACTGTAATTGCGAAAACTGGCGTCTCATCTTCAAAACGATACCAATGTATGAATAAACGCAGATCATCTTAATATATTGTTAACTTAACTCTTTTGAGCTTATTATTTACTTATGAATTATTTGATTAATTTGATTCTTTCCATGTTTTGAATTCTACCGGCTAGCTTTCTTATTGTATTTTATTTATTTTGAATCTTATTTTTGTTTTGAATTGAATAATGAAATTTTACCTTTTCATTTTTATATGGAATTATATATGGAATTAAACACAATGTTCTTTGAATGTTAAAACTTTTAATATCTAAAATTCTATGACTCTAATTTATCTCGGGTATCAATTTTTACAATGTTATGTTCAAATAGATCTATGATCTAACCTCAAAATTATTTACTATTAATCTTTGTTTACAAAGTTATAATCTACAATCTTTCTTTCAGATTTACAGACAGATAATAATACAATTTAGGAATAATAAATAAACTTACGTTTAGTTTATATCCAAGAATATGTTTTAAAATGTAGGCAATGTTCAATTGGCTTGATCTTCTTATTAATCTGATAATTCACTTTAACCGTACACAATTTCTCTGCTATACACAATAAACACAGGTAAACTATTTGGTTACTTCTTTTGAAATCAGGAACTGTTGAAAATTGTTAACTTAGTTTTATTCTTTTTATTAAAGATACAAAACTCTTCAATGATGGATTGGAATTTTATCGAAGGCTGGCTATCGTTCGAGGTTACTTATGAATTGTAGGTTATTATAACCTTTAAACTTTGTTCGTAGACTTGGAACACTTCTTGACTTGTTGAAATTATTTATTAACTTCAGTTACTTTGAACTTCTCGAAGATTGGAACACTTGGGTTCACCGATGCTTATCCAATAAACTAAGGTTATGGAAATTTTTATGAGTTACCTTGACTCTTCAGATGTTGATTGCTACCTGACTTGGCTTGTCTTCAGATGCCTTTTATAGGCCTTCAAAACCGACGCTACTTGATGTCATAATTCACCTATGAGGTGCTCTCTTTACCTATCAAGAATGCTTTGATGATTGTTGCAAACTGACATAAGGTTTACATTGTTCCCGTCTGACGTTTATAATCCGTCTCGACCAATCAGAATGTAGTATTCCATAAATTTTGAATTATTGAAGATTTTCAACTTATTTTAAATGATGATGATTCCTTCTTTTTGAATTAATATTGCCTACATTTTTCCACACACTTTGGTATAAGATAACCTATGATAAGGTTATTATTAATATGATTATTCCAATGATTATTATAAATTTGACAGTTGTCATTCTTAAAAACTAATACATAATATAATATATCAATAACATTTCTTTAACATTATATAACTCAAATTTACTAATCCTAACTTATATCTATAGCATTTTTCTATAGTTTGTGCTATCTCATGATAGTTTTTGTAATCATTTTATGATTTCTGCCTTCGTAACACTGTACGTTTATTCACTTTCACTGAAGTTCTTATTTTACACTTCTAATTCTAATTATATTGTTGTTTATTATATTTTACATTGTTTATTATATTATTCTAACTATTATTTAACTTTTAATATTGTTTTTAATTCCATATAATATCTTTTTATTAATCTTTTCTGATTTTCAATGTTCGGTAAGTTCTAGTTTTTATCATTTTCATTGTTTAGGAAATGAAATCATAACAATATTTATAATCAAGTAGAAGGTAAAAGTAGCAAGTGCGGTTCGGATTCCAGAAAATACATGATCATGATTTAATAATTGGAATAGGCTAATAGACCAGGGTCGATAATTTTTGAAACCGAAAAAAATAATAGTAGGATGAAACCCATTGGAAAAGGTAGAGAAGATAACAAAAATGAAAGGAAAAATGATTTACGGGCGATCTGAGGTCGGGAAGTGGAAGGGGGTGAGTTTTTCAGGGTAAAAAACGGTTTATCTCGATTTCCGGCAAAACTACAAATCCTATGGGAAAAAGTTGAATAGCAAAGTTGTAGGTGATAAAAAGATCTTCCTCTTTTGTACTCACACTTTTTTCACATAACCTCAAAATTTATGTGAAAAATTCAAATAACCAAGTTTTTAGTTTTTTACTTTTATCTTTTACAAAAAAGAAACTTTTCCCACGAAATTTGTTTGAAGCTTAGCTTTTTATGTCCCAAACACACTGTAATTTTTTTGATTTAAAATATTCATTTTTTCACCTTATTTTGACTTAATATCGAAAAAGCACTCTAATTTTCAATCGAAAATTCTCGCGTCAAAATATCTGCTTTTTCGAAAAAGTCGGTTAGCTTTTATTTCCCTGAAATCTCTACTTTCTGATGGTGTGAAAAAAATATACATTACTATGGCAAAAAATGTAAAGAAACGAAAAAAACTCGAATCCGGAAATCATAATGTACAATTTTGTAGGTAGGATTTAAAGGGGATTTCATCTAAAAAATGTGACTGCTGCTATTTTTTTCAGTGAAAAAGTTGATTTATTAAATTCTTATCACATTTATGTCATAGAAAATCTCATAATATATAAATATACATGTAAATCGTACTATTGAATTTAGATACTTTACATTGATTACGTTATTCATTATAATATTTTAAAAAACATTAATCTTGTTATTTATAAATACCTAGTCTTGATTTATAATCACTTATCACTAACTATCAGTTTTTGGCTCTTTGATGGCATTTCTTCATCGTTAGATTTGACAAACCTTCCCGATTCTAGTAGATCTTCGAAATCTTCAAGACCATCACCGTCTTCGTCTCCAATATTGTTTCCAGTCTGCATTGGTTCTTCATCCACAATTTCATCTGGTTCATTAACTTCCTCGTAGCGTTTTCCTTCCACATTGGAGCATTTTTCAGAACCATGACATTTTGAGCATACATTTCAAACAATGTTTTCGGCAGCCACATTTTAAACTGTTACATCCAGTTTCACAGCTGCAGGAAATACTTTCGAGCAACATTTCCGAAATTAATTCCTTCTCTGTAAATTTGGGCATAATGTCATGTTGATGAAGCTTCCAGCCCCAATCTGTTGCTGTCAGTTCGATACCCAGCCAAGTTTGAAGTTTTCCGAGTAATTAAAATATAAATTTTAATAAATAGCTCAAAATTACATTGTTTGAGGACATTTACCATGGTAATGTATATTTTTTTTACATCATCAGAAAGTAGAGATTTCAACGAACAAAAAGCTTACCGACTTTTTCAAAAAAGCAGATATTTTGACGTGAAAATTTTCGATTGAAAATTAGGGTGCTTTTTCGATATTAAGTCAAAATGAGGTGAAAAATAAATATTTTAAATCAAAAAATTACGGTGTGTTTAGGACATAAAAAGGTAAGCTTCCACCATATATCGTCAAAAAAATTTTTTTTTGTAAAAGATAAAGATAAAAAACTAAAAACTTGGTTGTATGAATTTTTCACATAAATTCTGAAGTTATGTGAAAAAAGTGTGAGTACAAAAGTTGTAGATCTCTTTATTATCTACAACTTTGCTACTGAACTTTTTTCCATAGCACTTGTAGTTTTGCCGGAAATCGAGATAAACCGTTTTTTACCCTTAAAAACTCGCCCCTTTCCACTTTCCGACCTCAGATCACCCGTAATTTACTTTTCCTTTCATTTTTGTTATATTCTCTTCCTTCTCCAATGGGTTTCATCCTACTATTATTTTTTTTTTACTTTTTACCATTCTCAGAGGCTTCAGCCCTGGTCTATAATAGGATGAAGTTGATAATCAGTAAATTTGAGTGAAACCAAAGAGTATAACGTACAAGTATCAACTTTCGAACCTGTTGTTGAAGATTCATGAAGTAATATAAAAAGGTTGTTAGACCTTATTAGAAATATTTATATTTGGGCATTCTACCTAAAATATACTTTTAACACGCATGTAGGAATTTGCAAGGGATTTAATTGATTAAATTAGTATAAATCTGATTTAATGATTGAACGTCTGCTGTTGAATCACAGACTTGGAGCCACGATTTATGTGAATCATCTCCGGAATAGATCTTTTGTAATAGTTGGTTCCTTCAGTTAAAATAGCAACATTTTTTCAATCGAATTGACGGTTATAATCAAAACAATGTTTAGTAAGTGAATTGAGTCGCTCATGTATATTTTATAGATAAAGATTCTACCTAATAAAATTGAACGTAATGATATGCAAATACCGAAACACCACAAAGGTGGAACGGTAACCCGCTGAATATCTGTAATTCAACCAATATTATTATCACAAATATGAAAAACAGGCAGTATTTTCATATTTACCTACTACGCTACTCTATCTATTCATTATTTTCTGCGGATGAAACGTTTAGCTTCATACTTTAGCAAAAAACTGACATGGTACGTGTTATTGAGCAAACCGCATAACGTTTTAAAAAATTGAATTTGTTCCATCTCAGTTGTTCATAATAACGACAAAGCCATCGTCCATGTATTCTCACTCAAGCATCTGACATCCCCGTAACAGCACGGTATTCTTCAGGATGTTGGAATAGTTTTCATCGAATTAAGGTGAATAATACAGAATTTTGAATTTATTTTGAGCTCATGAATTAACGTTGAGTTTGAATGAACTTGTTCATCTATATGAAGTTCCTGACTTCCTAATTTCCTAATAATCATGGTAATGTGTAGTGTGGATCGATCAGTAACATTACAATCTGATAGTTCGGGGCGACTTTCGCATCAACGAAACGATGCTTAGAACTTCGTAGGATGACAAGACTTTATCATGAGAAGAGGTATTAAGAGAGCAGTCATTTTGTATTAGCATCACTATTCACCAGGAATCTCTATCATTACTCTTTTACATGGCGATCCTTACCACACTCTTACATGACGAACCTTGTCATGCCTTTACAATACAGTTGGAGTCTCCAGATTATTCAATATGTGTCTGCCATGCATGTGTTACGTAGGCAAGTAGGTCTCTCATTGTTTTCTGCCTCAATACAGGTCATTCACTCCATTTGGAGGTCTCTAGGTCCATGAGTTAGATTTATAAGGCCGTATGTTACAAATATGTCTCTTGAGAGAATAAACTTATAAGTTTCAGGATATTGCAAAATAAGGTTCAACGGGAAAATTGATATTATGACATCTTAAATATATTTATGAGCATACCAAATGCCACATTAAAAAAAACAGAAATTTGTTTTGTCAAATTTTTTTATTATTTGCATTTATGAACATAGAACTTTTTATAGGAACAAAAATAGAATTCAGAAGCTCATATTAGCCTGAGCCAAAACAAATATAAGAAGACAACAAACTAAACAAACAACAAATATTAGAAGAGTTAAATAAGTTAATTGAAAAAAAAGTCACAATATTTTAGATACTACGTAATGTAGTTCCGCAATAATCAGGTTCGTTTACCAGATTTAATTTGTTTCTTTGGCTAATTTTCAATAAATGAGGTATCAGAGCCTTGTAATAATCCTGATCTAGCTTGGGCATGTATGGTAACATAGTCTTAATACAGCTTCTTTCGTTACTACTGGAAATTCAGACTGAGGGCTGCTCATTTTTGGCTGAGAAAATATAACATGACTTGTTTCTTGACGCGTTCCGGAACTATTTTTGATATTAATAGTTTTAAAATTTCCATCATTATGGGAAACTTCATAGCAAATGCTCAATTCCTCGTATTATTATAAGTGCACAAACTTTTGTATAGGGAATCTCGTTATAGTTGAAGACTGATAATCTAAAAAATCCAAGGCTCTCATTTGAACTACGTTGTAAGGGTTTTTGGAGTTTACTCCTAATAAAACACTGAGTAGTGAAACAGGAGAATGATATTCCACTTCACTCAGTACTCTTTCAATGACGCTATTAACTGAGTCTATCTTTTGGACGCAAGAATGTCCAGGGGTTGAATATTTCAACGTTATTTTTTCTGAATGAATTTGATTCTACAAGAAATGAGCAATCGTATACGACATAACTGAATTGGGATTCTGACGAACACAACTATCGCTACACAAAGTTAACTCCTGGATGTTCGGCAGTTCTGGAACTTGTCCCTTCAGAATCCTAGCAAGAGCGCTAGCGATATCATTTCCCTCCCGTCCCATCACCACTTCCGGTCAAACACAACAATAAACTTGACCATTTACTGATAAGACTGACATTTTACTTCAGTAATGGAAGGAGGAAACTTTTGCTTTAGGGCATATCAGCACATTTTGGAGGTCAAACATTACAACAGCTTTTTCAGTTTCCCTGTCCTTTTTCAGTTCTTGCACCTTCCTTCTCACGAATATGCTTTAGATATCCTTCGCTTTCGTTATGATAAATTTCCTGAGGTTCTGCTGTTTGGAGTCTCTTCAATTCACAAACATTACATTCATCTTTTTTCGGTTTTTGGAAGTGAATATTGAAGTAGTGACAAAAAAAGGAATCTATATTGTGCAAGCTTCGCCACCGGTAAATCTCTTTCGATCCTTTGCTGATAATATAATTTATAATACATACTACCTTCTAAATATTTTCTATTGCTATCAGCACGACAGAGTCGATAAGAGGAAGAGAGTTAATATGTTCTTTAACTACTTCCATACCTTCATCGGTTGGTTTTATTTCAGTGTGAAGCCCATGCCTGATTTTTGTTGCCATATTTGTTTCGATATTTCTATCCCCTAAATATGGTTTTCTGACTCACATCAAGAGTTGAATGAAAATAATTTTTGCATACTGGCACTCATCTACCTTTGATTTTGAATGCATGTTGGATTGTTTATTATCTCCTTGAATTATCATTATTATTGCTCAATCTTCTTCTATCAGGAACAGTCACTCCACAATTTGAAATTGAGAACATCTTTCTGGCAAGTTTGTTTAAAACATAATAATTTTCGAACATTGATTTTTGTTCATCCTCAGATATTATCAAGCTGCATTTAAACAAACAGTTTCTTGTACAGTCGTTTGAAACTTTTATGCATTTTGCAGGCATAATCTTGTTCCGTGAACAAACATATTCTTCTCCACGTTCTTTCTTCTCTTCTTTAATGCATGAATTCCATTTTTCTGGGATTTTCCCATTTCCTATTATTCCCAGTTCCTTTTATTGTCAAATCACCTTGAAAAATAAATGTTTGAGGAAAGTTTTATGTGACGTACTGAAGAGTACCTTCTGGCTCAAAATCCTGATGATCATCGCCATCATTATTGTCAAGCTGTGTGGGTCTCAGTAATATCTCCAAGAAGCAAGTTGTTATCTTCTACGAGGTGTTCCTCAAGCAAAATAACAGAAATAATGCTAAAATGAGGGTAAATAAGGAATAATTGAACATAAGCAAACTTATGTTTTAAGATTTACCTATTCTCACTTTCGGTATTCCGTGTTCTTCAGGTTGCCATCCTTTATCTTCATCCGAATCGTATCCACCTTGATAATATCCATCTTCTAATTCACTGTCACTCATTAATGATGGGAAATTCCCCGGTAAGAAACTATCAACAAATCCTAACTTCAAGTTCTAAGAATGAACAGCGCAAATGTACAACTCCTAGTTTGAAAGTACAAAGTTGTATGTTATAACATAGAACTTGAAGATGTTGCTCAATAGACTCAATTTGAAACACAAAATCCTAAGTACCACTTTGTTTATCAAAAGCAAATTTTCAAGGCATAGAACTTTCCAATTCTTTTCATACAATCGTTATTATCCATGAAATTACACTGAAATCAAAGTTAAATGGTTATACTTGACTCATACAACATTGTTCTTCTAATAACTCGTATAGTCTAAAAAACCTCATACATACATTTAACCTCATAATTCTAACCTAGCGAGGTATTGGTGACCTCGATGCTGATTGCTTGCCCCATTACTTTTGAGATTTGAAGGGAAATAATTATTCTGGTATTTTCTCCAAATTTTTTTGCGTTGCAAGACGTGACAAGGACTGGGTGTAGTCAGTAGACAGAGTCAACATTTCATGTTTCCTTGCGTCTGTCCCTTCGAAATTCGAAACTTCCAGCTGTACATGTTGAAAACGGAGATGCCGATAATAAATCACACTGTAACAGAACACAGGTATGCTCACTATATCTCAAATTAGTTGAATCCAAACAGGCGCCGATTCACAGATTACTCAATTAGAAATTAATTCAGTAGCCAGGCATGAAAAAATCACTAAAAGTACCTAATGTAAATAATTAAGCAATACAGAATTGACTTCCCGTTAAATCGAATCTAATTCTTATTCATAATTGCCGAAAATGAATGATCTCGAAATAATAGCTCCATTTCGCGCTTGAGATCTGAAACTCTGATTATGGCAATTTTCGAACAGTAAATCATTGAATAAATGAATCACTTATCTCACCTAACCAAATTGGAGTGTTCGCATTTAGGCCGAATAGTTAGTTGTGAACTAAATTTGGAGAAGACGCCTGGGTGCCCGCGTCACACTTCAGAAAAAATAAATTGTGCCCATTTATTATGACTTATCCCATTTAATAAATACAAAGAAGGCGTCATTCAAAAGCATTCCACTGCGTCGATGGTGAATTCACTTTTACTATTTTGAAACAATCTGATTGATATTTTTCTGCATTTTCATTCGAATAACAATTTATTTTCTTTCTCTTACAATGAAATTACTAACGGCGTTTTGGAAGCTATGATTAAATGAGTCGCGACAACCTAAAAATACGTATAAAAGTAATACTTGCATAATAGTTTATCGTAATTATTCAATGGCTTTGAACTTATTCTAGAATATTAACAGTAGGCTACTACTTTAACTATGAGATAATTCGTAACGGCAACTTTTATAAGATTGGTTTACTGAAATTTTGGGCGGCATCAAACTTCTTTTAATCCTAATGCATCTTACATTTTACAACTACAAACTCGGCATAAAGTTGTTGCAGGTACCTAAGCCCTGTAACAGGTACCTAACTAACTATATTTTGTTTTGTAGGTATATCAGTTTTCATAAGTACATAATCATTTCTAGTGTAAAGTTGATGGTCTATGTACTCATAATTGTGAAAAAGTGTAAAAATGGCGAAAATGAATCGTAGTAATTTTTCGGATTTAGGTGAAATGTTCAGTCAAAGGGGAAAACTTCTCTTAGTTCACGAGAAGAAAGAAAGAATACAACAGAAAACTAGCTTCCGGAGAAACTAAGTGGAGGTGCATCAAAGATAAATGTACCTGTAAAGCAAATTTTCATACTTTAGGTGAGTCAAAAAGTCGAGTTATAACAAACTTGAGTTTAAATCATAATCATAAACCAGAACTAACAAATGTGTTGCAAAGTCATTGTTTGAATAGAAAAGCCGAAAGTGATATAACAGAAAAACCTTCTAAAATGATTAGAATGGAGCTAGCTTAAAATGATGTGTCTCCAAACGATTTGACAATAAGTTATCTACAACGTACCGGTGCACAGATACGCAGTCGCAATGACAAAATTGCGTTATTTGCGATACGAGCTGTTTCGTCATCCACCATATTCTCCAGATTTGCCCCCATGTAATTTTTATCTATTTCGAAACTTGACGAAATGGCTCGGCGGAAAAAGATTTGGAGAATTGCTGAAATCGTATTAATTGGAAGGGATCGACGAATTTGAAAAGCGTTGAACGAGGTGTATCGGGCTACAAGGAGATTATATTGAGAAATAAAATAAGTTTTGACCAGATAAATCATTTTCAGGAACTTTTCACCTTGCCCTCATATATAGGTACACCACGTATAGCGAGGGAAGTGATATATGTTTTTTCAAAGAATAAATTTAAATTTTACAGCACCATTCAGGTCATTTTATGAAAAGGTGACGGAAAAACGAATAGTGAAGAAGAGAGAATGTTCTTCATATCAATTACGCAAAATCAATCGCAAAATAAATACCTTTTTAGTTGAAGCAAGCTTTAAATTTTCAATAAAGTGAGTAAATATAGAATCTAATTAGTACAAGCGAGTTGGATTTTTTTTCAGTAGAGAAGACAGAAAATAATATCCTTGTCTGTTATTCATATGCAGTGGACAAATAAATAATAATTAGAAGCCGGGTGAGTAAATAATTATAATGATTTTATGTAATTATGTAGGAACATATCATATTTATAAGAAAAATTTCATGTCAGAAGTAACACAACATTGTATTTAAATTATTCTTAAGCTCATATAATTAATGAAACACATTAATCCCCGGTTTAACTCAACTTGTGGAGGAATAACGTCAATCCACATGGATGCACTACATAATTATCATGAATACACCTTTATGTAAATAACTTCGTAGTAGAGAAGAAGTAAGTAGCATTATATTCAATCATACAAAGGATGTCACTCGAGCCTTGGTGCGCTCCGAGTGAATGAAAAATGTAAAAATTGCATGTTGTGATACGTGAGATAAATTTCATTGATTTCAATAGAAATAAATTTAAATGATATTCTCCCAACTAAAGTATGAGAATGTATAGATTTCAAGCGACTGATATTTTTCCGTCGAAACTACCTTTTGAGAACGTGTTTCGCCGCAAATGCTTGACATAAGGTTGCAACTGGAACTGGTGACATTCGAGCACGGCAATCGTTTTATCTGCTTGTAACTGGTTGAATGGGGGGACAAGGCCGACCAGGGGATGTTGAAGGCCGTTGGTGGAATGAACTTGAAGATTTTCCCCTCGCTCCCATCCCTTTCGCATGCGATCGTCATCACGTTGTTTTTATTACACTTGTTCTTTTCATGGTCTATCGGTTCGTGCTCATAAGCTTTATACTTATTTATTGGCGTGCCACCTTCATCAATTAAAGTAATTAAAACTAGTGTTGTGTGTTAATTTGATTTTTATACGGGTGCGAAGTTCTCCTTCTTCTATTTATATAGTATATGTAGTTGCTGATGTCATTATACGCATAACGAGCTGTGGATTGTCATTTGCTGAAACTGGATTTTATCTCCAGTATGTTCCAGTTCTTACATTGTCGAACGGGACTCATCCATGAATATCGAAGCGACGTGAGTCAATACCCTCTTTGTGCCTTGTTCGGTGACTACGAATGTGAGTGTGACGTCATCAACAGAAGGCTTGGAGTAGATACCTAAGTTACGACCACAGAGATCTTAGAATAGAGGTATTGAGTGGCCTTCCTCTTGCAACCGTTTAAGAAAAAACTCGGGATTACGCTCCTTCCACTCGAAGCGCAATGCTCCTGTTTTTTCACGTTCGCGTTGCGTCGATGATTTCTGCTCAGTATGTATTTGCAGACAGTCTATGCAGTGAGCGGAGTGTCATAGAAAAAGGGGATAGATTATTAATATTATTCATTTCGAGATTTTTCTTGAACAGTTACATACAAATTGCATTGGCCTTATGGAGCTCAACCCCTCTATTCTAAGATCTCAATGGTTACGACAGTACCGTTTGGTCATAATGGCGCATGGCTAGTATTGAATGTGACAGGTGATGAATATTAGAATGTAACTGAGTTTTACCTGTATCTTTCGAAAAATGATACGTTCCACTTATTCCGTAGCGGTCCTTGTGTGATGGGAACGTGTTTTTACCTGTAAACAGTAGGTGCGTTTGTGCATTGTCCATTTAAAAATTAGGTTAACTATATCGATAATAACCTGATAATCGAAACTAGTATCAATACTTAATTCAGAATGGTAAAAGTTGTACCTTAACATATACAATTATTGGTATCTAATCTGCAACCTGCAACCTGCATTCCTGTAACCCAAAATACATAGATAACGAAATGATAACGCCGGGACAACTGGTGCTAGTTAAATTTTCGAATAACATCCAGCAGTGATCCAGTTAATCATGCGTTCGAAAGAGACCACTCGGACACGTGAAACAGGAGATACGTCTTTGTACATTAGGAGATTCGTGTGCACTGCTCCAATGCACTGACTAACCTGTACGAGGTTAAGGCGAACGAAATAGGGGCATATTCGGGAGTATATTGAACACCGCCAAACTCTTACAGTTGTAACAACACAAAAATGAACAATGAAAAATGAAAAATATGAACAATGAAAAATGAAAAATATGAACAAGTGTTTAAAGTATAGTGAATTGAATGCCTTGTTTTCCGATTTCGAAAAATCACCGATTGCCGCAATTCCAGATCATGATAATTGTGTAATTGAAGTTTTCGCAAATTTCAAAAATAGAAGAATGGATTTTCTTTACAAATAACCTGAAACTAGGATATATTTAGGGACTCTAGGGTAAGTTCACTTTTTATCTTAGAAGTTGCAGGTCTGAGAGGGTGTACTTATAATTTTTTGATATTTAGATATTAAACACCAATTAATACTATTTTGAATAATTTTTGTCGAGATTTCTGTCAATCGTATCAAAAAAGGGGATATTTAGATAATTAAACCTATTTCTTGAAGTACATATTTTTGCTCTGCAGAGTCACCAGCTGCCACTACTTGTAAATAAGCGTGTATAAGATAGTATTTCACTGAATGAAGTGCGTTGCAAAATAGCTTCATAAGTGAATGTTTATGTTGGTGATGAAAAAGCGTCGTCTTCAAAACAAGATAATCCAAAGAAATCTGGAGCTTACAGGCAGAGATACGATGACCATAATGCCTTATAAATAGAATAAACTGAACGCAGTATCATTGTACCAGAGCGAGGTGAAAAGTCCCTTTCAAAATTAAACAACAAATGATTTATTTGATCAAAATCTATTTTATTTCTCAACATAATCCTTGTAGCCCAATACAGTTCATCCAATGGTTTACTAATTTTTCGCTCCCATACAAATGGGACTTCGGAATTCCTTCGAAATAGGCGTTTGTTTCAGCGATGACCTCATCGTTGGAGCTCATTCCGCCGAGGCATTTCTTCAAGTTTGAAAGTAGATAAAAATAGCATGGGGCTAAATCTGGAGAATATGGTGTATGAAGAACCAATTCGTCACGCAATTCATCCAATTTGGCCATTGCGACTGCAAACCCTTGCGTCGGGGCGTTGTCCTGGTGGAACAGCACTTTTTTCTTTGCCAAATGCGTCCGCTTCCGCTTCAAATTGGCGTCGAATCGATCCAACAGCTCTGCATGATATACGCCGGTGATAGTTTTGCCCTTTTCAAAGTAATCGATATGGACGATACCGTGTGCATTCCAAAAAATTGTCGCCATGACTTTGTTGGCCGATGAACCCACTTTGGCCCTTCCGGCTTCGATTCGCTGGAACAAGTCCACTGTTTTGACTGTTCTTTGATCTATGGTGTGTTGTGATGGATCCGTGTTTTGTCCACAGTTATCGCCCTAGAACATGGCCAAGGACACGGTCGCGCTTGTTGTCAACAGAGAGCAAATGTGGCACCCAGTAATCTTGTGTACATTAACTCGCCGATCGTTCAATATCATACCATAGATTTCATCGTTGATTTCTGGCGTAGTAATCTGAATTGGACGACCAAAACGTTCGGAGTCCCTTGTGGTCATACTACTATATCGAAAATCATTAGACCATTTGTGAATCGTTCCAATCGATGGTGTGGAGGATCCACATAATGCTTAAAAAGTTATGCTTTGCCATGTTTACAAAAATCTTCAAGGATGCTTGCTATCGATGGGTGTCAAAACAGAATTGAATGACAAATCAGTCCGAAAATGTTAATGTGTTCTAGTTAAAGATGTCAAGATGTCAAAGATGTCACATGGGATTTTCGATTTTGTCGCAATCTGTTTTATTTTTCAGGAACTTTTCACGTTGCCCTCGTAAGGTTTAGCTTTAGTTCATAGCTCCTAGCTTTGTGAATGACACAGTGTGTTGAAACAATTACTGTGCATTATTTCTAAATTAAATTTTTCATGTCAATTTCAGTTTAATTCTCCAACATCCGAAAGTTGGGTGATGCAATTTTTATCTAAATCTGTATGGTAAACTTCATCAGTTAATTAGCGGATATTAACATTTTTTTACGTGGGTTCAGTTATGAAGTACTCGATTCTCACCGATATTGAAAGAGTTAATCCAGATCAGGAAGAAATTTCGACAATGCATTGAGTGAAACCTGCAATAATTCCTAGTTATTTTATCTATTGATCTCACTCACGTAATTCTCGATGTCGTAAGTCCGATGGGAGACAGAGCATGTGATACATGTATCAGGTCGCTATTACTTATTGATTGCCGTTCGTATTATGATTTATTGGCATCGACTTGCACAACTTTAAATCTGAGCACGCGATGATAATAGCCATTCAATACGGATATAGCAAAATTGAAATTTATGTTTATATTATTAGAGACGTCCATCTCAGGCGGATTACTTGTCCCCGGGGTTTCACTAGTTGATAAGTAACATACAAGATATATAGCTTCGAGACAATGCAACTCCCATCCGTGCGGAATTATTGCCTCTACAGTACAGTTTAATATCTGTTGGTGCACTTGGGATCATATTGAATTCGATCCAACACTTACCGGGCTCTGCCTATTACTATAATATCTCATCATTTTCTCCTCTTACAATCTAATTTCGGTAGTTCTGAACAATAGAACATTGAATCTTCAAACAATTGATGATGATATAAATAGTTCTCTCTCCCTCTCTCTTTCTCTGGTCAATTAACTTCACCGTCACTCATACGATGGGCTAGACATATTATGGTTTCCCCCTCTTGGCGCCGATATAAGGAGAAAACTAAAGTCATCCACTGTTAAAAATGAATGTAATATTCCATTGAATGTTATTATTAAAATTATATTAATTCTCTATAAAACCGATAGTAGAAGGTGTTACTTGATGGTAATTTATTATTATGATTTAATGAATGAACAATTTCTTGTGTTTCTATACCACTTCCAATAATATCATTGACCTCTCTAGAACATCGTGGAAAGGTGGCAGATCTCTCCCTTTTCTATAGATATTTCCGTGGTCGGTATTCATCAGATATTTCGTCTATTGTTCCACTACGAGAGATTCCAGATAGGTGGACTAGACGAGCTCAAACTAGTCACCACTTCACTGTCAAACTCGGAACCTGCCGAACTTTTTCCTATCAAACTTAATTTTTTCATCGAGCAACGAAGTTGTATAACTCTTCATTTAATGAGGTCTTTCCCTATACCTATAGCCTCCAAACATTCAAGAAAAATACTCTCCTCCCAACATTTCACCGTTGACTCACACTCTTCGAAGATTATAGGTTCCAACACCGAAGTGCTATTATCAATCAAAAGAATGATGTAAACAATAAATAGTTCAAGTATAAATAGAAACTGAAGTACAATATGGTTAATGAGGTAAGAATTGAGAATAAGGAATCATCGAAAGACAAGGTTTTGGTTCACCAGGTTCAACAGAGACAACATGTCCTATAGTCTCTGACAGCTGTTTCGCTCTTCTCAAGGACTCATCAGTGAGACGAGGCAGACATAAAGTCACTGATAAAATGATATAATAAAACACCCACAAAATGTTTGACAAACCTAGAAGTTCCAACGCCATCTGTCGGAAAGCAGATAAGCACTGAGAATGCAATCCACAATGCTACGCATTGACAAAGAAGTTCTCGCGATTCAAAGAATCGATGGGGAAACAGTTGGAAATACTCCGCCAGGGGACGGTCCCGCAATAATGCATAGTGAAATACAAACACATTCCGTGTTAGCAGTCAATAGACAAAGTTTAGGTTCACCAGGTTGAACAGTGACAACACGTCCTATCCAGACAGCTGTTTCGCCCTTCTCATAGGCTCGTCATGACCTCGTGAGACGAGGCAGATGTGAATGTCGAAAGAGTTGTCTGAAAGAAATGTTCTCACTGTTCAACTTGGTTAACCGAAACTTTGTCTATCGACTGCTAACACGGAATGTGTTTGCATTACACTATGCAAGATATCACTTGTTTGTAAAAATAGTTAGTGAAGTTCTTGGTAGCTAAGTTTAAAATTACAAGTTCTACGTATATAAAACTTATCGCAGACTGGGCAAATTATTATAAACTCCAGGGTTACTGTATTAATTGGTTTAGTCTTTATCATTATATGTAAGATAGCTGAGTTTAGTTTATGGTTTGAATCTGATATTAGGATAATGGGGTCATGGAATATTTTCACTTACGGAACCAAAATTCGTCAGAGAAATGAATTTTGTTGTTACATTTATGTGTTTCATGTACGGCTAAATGTTGTGACTTAATTGTTGTTATATTTGATCTATCGAAAAACCATTATTGATACCTATTCGTTTTATCGTATACAACTCAATGGTAAGGTGTTCTTCGGAGAATGGTATTGGAAAAGCTCTATAAATCTGTAAACGTGCGTTTCTTGTAAATGTTGAAGTTTATTCAATTATGGGCACGTGCTGATGTTAAATTTTGAAAATTGATTGTACCGTTTTTTTCTGTTTCCAAAGTTAATTTAATTTTTGGATGAAGCTGGTTAATCAATGAAAGAAAATAATAATTGTGCGTTCGAAGAAGGTAAGTACATCATCCAAATACCATCAATCGAAACGAGTGCGGACAAAGTCCGGAGCACTTAGACCGCTTGATTGGGTCCATTGTGCGCCCTCGCATGGACTAATATCTCTTATGGCTTCAAGCGGCATATGTGTGTTATCGGGGTGTTGTAGCCTAAGAGAAGCCAGTCCTGGACATTCTGCTAGGATATGAGAGGCAGTTTCATCCGCCTCTCCACATTAACACTACTACAAGTTGGATCTTCAACAATGCACATTGTGCTACATACCTATAAATATTTATCGAATTATCTATTTTAACAATACCGTCATTGTGTATACATGATGTTGCATCTCAGACGAACCACCCCGTATATTTCTTATCTCATAGTGAGTGGAAAAATCTCCCGAAACCTGTCGAATGATTTTGTTTGGGGGATATCTTTTGACGTATATTTGAGGTTCGAACGAGCAACCCCCTAATAGGGGGCGCTTCAACCCCTCAAAATTGAATAGGGGAGAGGGGTTGAGTGATACGTCATTTGAAAGGTCTTGGAAGCCTCTTCACAACGGTGTATGAAAAACGTAAATTTGATGAACCGTTTTCGCCAAAAATGAATTTTGTTGCTCGAATGCGCCACCTTGAATATTTTGGTTATTTGTACAATGTACAAGCTCATCTTTACAAACTTAAACAATCTTCAAAAAATCACATTCGTAGAAATATTGAATTGTGCTGTCATGCTTACAATGAAAAAAATTAAATCTGCGTGTTTAAATCAAATGTTCAAATTGTCCTCCATTGACTTCCATACAATAATACAATCTTGACTGAAAACCGACTCTAACATGGTTCAGCATAATTGGAGTTATTTGACGACACTCATTTACAATTCGTTGGCGTAGTTCGTCCAAATTTTCAGGCTGAGTCACAAAATCTTGGACTTAAGATGTCCCCACAAGAGGAAGTCCAGAGGGTTCAGGTCAGGAGATCGAGCAGGCCACTCCATAGGACCTCTTCTTCCAATCCAACGACCGGGGTATTGCAAACTGAGGTATTGGCTAACTGGTGCGGCGTAGTGAGGAGGAGCTCCGTCTTGTTGGAAATGCAATTGTTGTTCAAGTAATAGAGGATCGTTTTCTAATTGTTGAGTTATTAACGGATCAATCGCATTTTCCAACATTTCAAGATAAATTTCGCCATTTAAATTACCAGGAATAAACAGAGGTCCAATTAGGTGGTCTCCCAAAATTCCTACCTAAACGTTTAGCTTTTCCCGATGTTGAGTGTGAGCTTCTCGAAATACATGAGGATTTGTATCGCTCCAAATTCTACAGTTATGCCGGTTAACCTTTCCATTAAGTAAAGAAGTGCATTCGTCAGAAAAGCAAACGTTGTACAAGAAATTTGGGTTATTGTTGATACGCTCGACCATAATTTCGCGAAACTCTTGCCCTCGATCCCAATCATCATCATTTAATTCCTGAATTAATTTAATTTTATACGGATGGAACTTGTGTTTATGTAAAATTCTGGAAACGTTAGATTGGCTGATACCGGAAGCTGCAGAAAGTTGTCGTACAGATTGCGTGTTTGGCATAAGTTGGACATGTCCCAATACCGCCACAGCTGCTCCTTCATCATTAACAATTCCAATGGGTGCCCTTTTTTTATCCATTACTGAACCCGTCTCCACAAATTTTGAAATCAATTCCATTACGTACTTATGGTGAACGCTACGTTCAGGATGGTTTTCGTTGAATATCCTTGCAGCCGCTCGGGCATAATTTTGATTTTGGTAATAAAGGCTAACCAGCTCAACACGTTCTTTCAATGTTTACATCATATTTTTTGGAATTTTGAACAAATCAGCAAAGTAGTAACTCAACAGATTGATTAAAACCATGAAATGATCGAAGAAATGTTAAAACCAGATAAACACCTTCTAAGAACAAAAAATGAAGGCAACATAAGGAAATGTTTTGCTGTTTCTTTATTCATTAGTTTGAGAGAATGTCAATGGAGGACAATTTGAACATTTGATTTGAGCAAGCAGATTCAATTTTTTTCATTGTAAGCATGACAACACAATCCAATTTTTTTACGAATGTGATTTTTTGAAGATTGTTTAAGTTTGTTAAAAAGGCTTAATAAAAATCAGCTTGTACATTGTACAAATAACCAAAATATTCAAGGTGGCGCATTCGAGCAACAAAATTAATTTTTGGCGAGAACAGATCATCAAATTTACGTTTTTCATACACCGTTGTAAGGGGGCTTCCAAGACCTTTCAAATGACGTATCACTCAACCCCTTTCCCTATTCAATTTTGAGGGGTTGAAGCGCCCCCTATTAGGGGGTTGCTCGTTCAAGCCTCAAATATACGTCAAAAGATGTCCCCCAAACAAAATCATTCGAAGTGTTTCGGGAGATTTTCCCACTCACTATGGGATAAGAAATATACGAGGTGGCTCGTCTGAGATGGAACACCTTGTACATATATAAAACTATTTTAAATGTAAAAAAACAATGCGAAATGCTTCAAATCTTTTGTATATACATTATTGATGAAAGAGCATTTTACTAGGTAGAACAGCTTCTACAAAGTTGAAAATGCTCATAATTTATTCTTCCCTTTTGTTTTTATAATAATCTTTAATTTTTAGGAACATTTGTTCTACATAAGCATGTAAATGTAAACAATGTTAATGTGTTATTGAATGTAATTTAGATGTTCATTAAAAATATAAACATATGATTGTCATGTGAATGATTTTATTCATTCCGATCTTTAACTCATCTGAACAGTTTGACTAGTCTTATAATTTAGGTACATCTGTGTATTAACACCTGTTATAACATATTTTGTTTTGCTACTTTAATAGATATTCTATATTTCTATTTCTATTCCAAAATTGAATGTGCTTTTTGCTGATGTACATTTACAGAACATGATTTTGTCCTCTAGATCAGGCATGACAATTTCTGCTAATAGTGCAGTCAACGGGTTACCCGTAGCAAGAGCAGAATTCTGTACGTAATATTGGAAAAATATGTAGCTCCACATTTTACATATGAAATTCAAAACCTGATGCTATGTAAAAATGATTGCATAGTTTTATGTAACAAATAAGACAAACCATGAAGGTTTGTATAATTATACAAAAAATTGTGGGTCACAAATGGACCCACGATTTTCTATGTAATTTCACAGTCATGTTTTTTCTAGCGTATCCTTGCAATCTGAATATTACATTTTCATTTCAAGTAATGGAAGAATGTGACTTCGGAAATGAAACTGAAGCTTACCACCAGTATATTGATGCGAGTAATATAATTATCCATAATACTTCGAACTCTTTTTCTTGGTATTTAAGGTAACCTGATTCTAACGACACAATAAAAATTACATTATAACTTGTAGGTCTTGTTACACTTTGGTATTTTATCGAATTCAATTAAACCGTGCAATTGGAGATCCAATTCGCTCGTTAAAAAACTGGCCATCTAAGTAATAGGATGATGATATCTGACCGACATTACTCTCTTCTACAAGTTTAATCAGTTACATTATTTTCCACTTGTAACTTCACCGACTTCATAGCCAATAAAATCAATTATTGGAAACGTTTTTTGTGTAAAACGACAGTGATAATTCCATCAGATGTATTCACATCAACTATTATTCTATCTCTCCACAACTATTATAGTGATATAATGAAAATTGTGGATGTTTACCAGGAAATTTTCCCTCAAATTCGAACGGTACTTTAATTTGATATCGTTGCTATTTAATTGTAGGGAAGGAGTAGGTATGTTTATTGTTGTTACTAATTGTTGATACTGAGCTGACAGAAAATTCACATAACAACACAGGGTAACGTTTTATTGTGAAACAATGCTTTGTTTTACACGATAATTCATTATGTCACATGAAACTAAGAAATACCTTGAGGCTCATCCTGGCAAAATTATAGTGTAGCGATACATATCTGCCTTTTATCCTAACTGCCGTTCGTGAAATTATAATGATCCAAAAGAACGATAGGCATTTACGTTAGATTTGAGGATTAATACAAGCGGAATAAGAAATCGATAGTATCAGTTCAGCAAGATATAAATATAAGCGTGAGAATACTCATTCATCATGGACAACTAAATTAATATGTACAATGTTAAATGTGGTATCGTTTGAGATGGTCGAACCATGTGCCTTCGGTATTTCTATCCCTAGATTATTGATTACATTAATTCACTACTACCAAATACTCGCCTCATCTGTATGTATAGCGGAAGAGGAAATACTTGTTGCCCTAACTACAAAGGAGTAGCCAGTTTTGAAACCGGTTAACCCTGGCAAACCACATTTTGCAAAATCCAATTTAGATCGCGTTTGGGACACGAATCTTGAAGCTCAATCGTTGTCCGACGAATCAGACTGTAAAGTTTGGAGCTTGTTCCGATCTAGGTTGATCTCTTCAGTCAGGGAAAGAGGCATGTCGGAAATTTTATTCTGTGTTGTTAAGCTACAGAAAGGTTTTTGACTACCATAAACATCAAATTCGAATAATCGTTATCATCATTGCTTGAGGGGAGGAGACTCAGCCTCCAAATACACCCAGGCCGCTTAGTTGAGCCCATTGTGCGCCCCGTGGTCAGGAACCTATTCTATTCTGGCAGGTTTGTGGCTCCAGAATATTGTCAGTGTTGGCGTCCATAAGTTCTTGTGGGAGCAATTTTGATTCTCCGAAGTGTCGGTGCTTGATAGACGCTGATGCTGGGCATTACAACCGGATTTCTTACATATAGGATCATCTGCGATGCAGGTGTTTGTTAAGAAGACAGTGACCGATCAGGATTCCAGTCATCCCTCTGATGTCCCCTCTGTTCAGAGAAAGGAGTTTCATTGAGAGCCTAGGCACAGGCTCCATGAAGAGCTTGGCCTGCCTCATGCGTGGTGATTCTCTCAACACTTCTGACGACTCTTTGTTCAGTTGGCCCAGAAGGATGAGTCCCCCTACGCTATTTGATGAAACGAACATTGGATTTGGCCCGACAGGGGCGTCGGACGACCCTCGCCTGGCCAGGAAATCGGCCATTATATTTCCTCCAACTCCACTGTGTCATGAGACCCAGATGAGTTGAATATTTCTCCTGACTAGTTCAGCTAGTGTATCTCTGCATCATTTGACAAGCTTTGGTGTGACTCTGGGTGATTTGAGAGCTCCCAGAGCCGAACGGCTGTCTGTACAAATATATATGCGCCTATTTACATAGTATTCGTAGGTTTTCCATGTGCAAGTATATTTCAAGAGAGAGGCAACGGATATATTTCTTGATTCTTCAACTTCAGGTAAATGAATCACAAATTGTATCGGTCAGAATTGAACCAATTTAGGTTGCTTTCAAACTGATTCTCATAAGTTATGAGAAGAAGCCTGAGAGCCAATTTGATTCCAGTTTAAATCTGCTGGTTCAAGGAGTAGTTCTCAAACGCGAAGAACAATGTTTGTTCCACTTTGCAAAGATACAAAGGTTCCATAAAATCCTTGATTGCATGCAAAGAATTTGATGTTTATGGTCTTCAGAAACTTTTCTCAAGAAACACATGGTCAATTTTGGACCACATTATGAGATCCTAAGCTTAGCTTTTAGACATCACAGAGTTCAGACGAAACTTAGCAGATTGAAATAACTGTAAACTCTTAGCAGCTTTCTTCACTTCCTTTTGAAATTAGAGTTCGTTCCTTTGATTGAGTACAAAGTAAAATAGACACATCTGTTAACATGAGAATGCGAGTCTTCAACTACACTCATCCTAAGCGGAAAGTATGAATGCATATCTGGTTAAAAATTGAGGTAAGGTGTAGGTAAGAAGTCACCTAGTTTTTTTTAACGTGGATTTGCATGAGAATCCACTTTTAAGAATAACTTCATATGATTGTTTCGTTTGGAAGAAAGTTTTTGTGTCTTAAAATCCCAACTAACTCACTAGGGTATTTTATTATATTATTTTTACACTCAGGGCTTGTAGTAATACGTATCCTCAGATTCTTGATTCATTAGATAACCCAGAGCGCCAACTCCCTTCTCATCGCGTGTCTCGAGACCTCTCAAGTTTCGCGCATTGGTGAAATAATCGATTTGCTCCATTGAATCACAGATGTCGGTAACAATCTCTTTCCAACCATTATTACATTATTCCAGCGATAAGAAACTCATTAACGTGTAGAACGTTACATAATTTGGATTTCTCGGAACTTTGGAGTTAGTGACCTTCCTTATGACCAAAAGTGAGAAATTATCAAGAGAAGCAAATAAATGTCTCGAAGTTTACCAGTGACGGACAAACCAATTTTTTTAAGAAGAAATATGTTGATAGACATTGAAAAGAATATGTATCTTTTATGTATAAAATTTGCTTGAATAATATATGATTCTGTTCAATTAGCAGGTATATGAAATTTCGAAGCTCAATTTTCAATTATTGTGAAAAATCAATCATTCTTATTCAATCAAGTTGGATGTCGAAAATACCACTCGAAATGGGGCCATCGTGCCCAAAAACCATACAGTTCCCATTTTCACAACTTTATATTTTATAATCCAATGCAAGTACCATGGATATCATTCTTCTATATTGTAGAATGTTATCGATATTGTGAGTCCCGTAATTCGTGGATATAAATACATTATGTTTTCTAATATTATATAGATTAACAGCTAGTGTATAATAAAGTACACAATGTTATTGAGTAATCATTTTGAAAATTAGAGATCAGACCAACAACCGTAGCAACATATTATACATGTACATGAACCAGGTTCTGAGAAATGCTCAGAACTATATCCACATAATCAATTTCTTCCGTGTTTATAAAGTTTGCAAAGCGATATTAACAAAAACAAATACTTGCAATGCAGCTCAATAATAATAATTGCACTTTCCGTTACGCAATATATTGTATCTATGTCCTCAAGTATGAATACTATTATAATTGTATCATGCAACCATATAAATTTCTGTTTTCGCTTTCTCGTAAGATTTATCGTCTTTTTTCGTTAAATACATTATTAATAAGGCTGTATTACTACTTGGCGCATCGGTAGCTTTTGTTGCGAATTAATTGTCGTACGATAATTTTCTATTACAGCTGAGTATTTTTCAGTAGTACATGATATAAAATTTCCCGTCAAACCAGTTGCATCATATTTTCAAATACAATAGGACTGGAAGAATGTTTTGTTGTAGCATGATTAGAAAAATAGGTAAGAACATGAATTGATTATAGGTTAATACAATATTAATATTCTGACAAGGCAAAAGCATATTCTCAGTTCACAAGTGCCAGTTATCCTTTAGATCAGTAGATGTTTGTATAACAAGCAGCAAAGTGCATCATTTCTTCCCGCTGATAGTTTGAGCATCAAAATGCAAGGGAGGAAGTGACACTTTGTTTGCTCCATTGTAATACATTTTTTTCACAACCTGTTACTACGCTTTACATCAATTTCTTCATTATTTCCTTGAGTAAATTAATATGCCGAGATGTCATAATATCAATACTGTGAACAAAGTAGATGGTGAGTTACTAAGGTTGTTAGTCTCCTGAAAGTTTGTAATCATGAAGTTCAAAAGTGGAGATGAAGTTGCCCAAGATATTCTGGGGGAACCAATTACATTCCCTCCTGATTGATTTAATACATGTAACATTCTCAATAAAACTGGAAAACTACTAAAATAGTGAAACAAATAAATAAAAGACGACGATGTACTCGTAGCATCACTTTTTCTCCCTAGGTTGCAAACGTATTATTTTGCTTCCTAGGGAAGAAAAGGATTTTTTTTGCTCCCTCAATTGAGAGAATAAAATCATAATTTCTATGTAGGGAGAAGAAAAAATATTTATTTCCCTTTATTCAACTCATCTTTGCAATTGTAACATGATGAAGTTGAAAAGCAGTTCCAATGTTCTTTTTGCTACATTTCTTCATCGCGTTGTTAAATTATATGTTATTTCAAGCGAGGAAACTGAGTATTGTAAATGAACTTTCTCTTTTAATACATATTGTTTATGTTGTTCGACTTGAAAACATTTCTATCTTTGATTGTTGTTATTTTTTTCAACATTTGTTTATGCAACAAGAATACGTAGTCCGCGCACAAGCATCTACTTCCTATTTCATGTACATTATAAAATATTTTCAGACCTAAAATGGGCAAGTTTATCAACAGTTTTTCACTTCCCTCACTATACGTAGTGATATAATTACAATTGTAATTGGTCTAAAAGAAGTTTCCGGATTTTCGCGAAAATATCTGTTTTGGGTCTCTCTAAATCGATCTAGTCTATTTTTCAGATTGTGGACACGATTGCGCCATATATGAAATCCAGCGAATCACTTTCAAGTGATTTCATTTTGTTTTGGGACGCGATAGCCACCTTGCAACTGGTAATTTCGACATTAATCTGCAGTACTTCAAATGAAGGTATATCATTCTACTGAACAGTCATTCAACTGGTTATAAAAATATATCACAATCATATATTTAAGCCGCCGAAATGTCATCAAAGTGGTGAACACAACGCAACGCTGTAGACTTTTCAACAAGAATTATGTACTCTGTGGATTGTAAGTCAGTGTTCTCTACAGTATCATGAACGTAAATTTGATTCAGTCAATAATTTTGACAGTTCACTTAAGCGTAATATAGAGTAATTAATTTTGATTAGATATCATTAAAGAATAAGGTTCACAACATCAACTATGAACATCTTAACTTGTAAGAACATATTGTAGTCGTTTTGGATGTGTTAATGTTTCATTTTCATAGATAAACACATAAACTTGCTTACTTTACAAGACGAATTACGTGAATCCGAGGAAGTAAATCTTGAAAACCTCAACATTATAGGTTTGATAATGAGAATAATAAGAACTGACTGGATTGACGATTCTTGAGTGCATCTTACTAAAAACCATGAAACTAACTACATTCATTTTTCCGGAAGGTTAGTAAAAAATCATAATAGCCGCATTGAACGTTTGGATATTTGTCATTACGAAATCCTAGCGCACAAGTTGAATACCCAAGATTAGCTCATAGTGATAATTAATTCACCAACTTGGGTGTTCTGACGGTTGTTTATTCTATTCTCCGAATTCGCTTCATGTGATTTTTTGTATTTAACGTAACTTGGGAGAGAAATCTGCTGGTTTCGATGAGATAAGAAATCATTCTCTTTTGCTATGATCTAATGAATTAATACAATGAATGAAAGAACTGAATTTTCAATCATGTTAATTGGGTAGAATGGATATAATTCTTCTAACATTGACTTCCGGAAATGAATTATCTTAATATTAAATTTTTAATCATCATATAAAAATTCATAGTGTGGATACAATAGAGCACTATAGAAAGAAACAGGCGCCCTTATCCACTAAAATAGTTATTTATGTTATAATGATCATAATAACGATCATTATGGTACTAGCCGTGGGTATTATCAGACGAGGCGCAGCCGAGGCTAATAACACGGCATATACTATAATGATCGTTTATGATCCGAATTGCATGCAAAATTTTATCTTCTGGGATGAATTTCAAAAGAATTTTGATTGCATTTAGAACCTCTTTGATAATAATTACTTTCAACTGATATTCAAGTTGGCACCGTTTCTATGACGCGTGTAAGTTACCAAGATACTCCTTAAGGATTGTTTATATTCACGTCATGATAATATTTCTTTCTGAAGTTTTCTTGGTGTTTTTGAGAAACATGAGCGATTCTGAGAATCGATTCCCAACAGAAATTGAAAAACTGGCAAAAAACGCAATTTCTGCCCTTCGATCAAAGAAATCTAAAAATGAAAAAAGTTATGACCGGTAAAGAGATTGGTTTTATCAGAAAAATGTTAAGAATAACACACAGGAAAAGGTGTAGCCTATGTTAAGGAATTTTTAAGGGATAAGAAAAACTTTTAATAATTTAATAAAATTTATTCCCTACAAACTGATAGATTTAACGCTATAATAACACGGCGTATACTATAATGATCGTTTATGATCCGAATTGCATGCAAAATTTTATCTTCTGGGATGAATTTTAAAAGAATTTTTAGAATAACACATATGAAAAGGTGTTAAGGAATTTATAAGGGATAAGAAAAACTTTTAATAATTCAATAAAATTTATTCCCTACAAACTGATAGATTCAACCCAATAGTTTAATAATGAATAATTAATTCATAATTTTATCCATCTAATTAATAAAATAAAAACTAAAAATAATTCTCTACAAATTGTTTTGAAATCACATTCCTAATTATAAATTTGAATACATTTGTTATACTTATTCGAAAAGAATTTTATGAATATATTAATGAAATTATTTATGAGAAATTCATATAAAAAATATATTCAAAATTTTATCTAATAACGATAAAGACGAAAAATTTTTTCTCAAACTTCATTTTCTAATAACAAAAGACTGAACATCTATTTATTCATTTTAAAATTCAAATTATACTAGCAAATATAGAAGAAAAAATTCATTAGCTTAAATAGAATTTTCTATGATTAAAATCTTTTTTACAGTCATTACTCTATGATACGGAGTATGTTGTCGATTAGAAAAAATGTTGATATAGGTACCTAAATACGTTCGATTGATTTTTTTTTACAGCGAATCTCAGATGCATAACAATCAAAATAATTTAGAATACTGACTATTTTCCGGAGGCGTAGGACGAAACACTTCTCCTAGTAAAAGTAGTATTGGTAATTGGCATAAGTGGTGCTTGTACAGAAAGTACAGAAGATATTCATAATGAATACTCGATATTTAGAATTCTTATAACTGAAAGCAAAATATCCCGGGACTTTTTATAACTCCTGGCAATATTAAGAAAAATGGCTGTTTTTTCAAAACGGGCTCATTCCGAAGAATATACAGGCTACTGTTTGGAAAGATCGTTGGCTTCTTTTCTAGCAGATTCTGGTGTAAATCTTCCCACTGACGAACGTCATGATGACTGGAAAAATCTCTCGAAACACGTCGAATGATTTTGTTTGAGGGACATCTTTTGACGTATATTTGAGGCTTGAACGAGCAACCCCCTTATAGGGGGCGCTTCAACCCCTCAAAATTGAATAGGGGAGAGGGGTTGAATGATACGTCATGTGAAAGGTCTTGGAAGCCGCTTTACAACGGTATATGAAAAACGTCAATTTGATGAACCGTTTTCGTCAAAAATTAATTTTGTTGCTCGAATGCGCCACCTTGGATATTTTGGTTATTTGTACAATGTACAAGCTCATTTATTAAGCCTTTTTTACAAACTTAAACAATCTTCGAATAATCACATTCGTAAAGAAATTGAATTGTGTTGTCATGCTTACAATGGAAAAAATTAAATCTGCGTGTTTAAATCAAATGTTCAAATTGTCCTCCATTGACTTCCATACAATAATACATTCTCTCAAACTAATAAATAAAAAAACAGCGAAACATTTCCTTACGTTGCCGTCATTTTTTGTTCTTAGAATGTGTCTAGGCATAACTGTAGAATTTGGAGCGATACAAATCCTCATGTATTTCGAGAAGCTCACACTCAACATCGGGAAAAGCTAAATGTTTGAGTAGGAATTTTGGGAGACCACCTAATTGGACCTCTGTTTATTCCTGGTAATTTAAATGGCGAAATTTATCTTGAAATATTGGAAAATGCGATTGATCCGTTAATAACTGAACAATTAGAAAATGATCCTCTACTACTTGAACAACAATCGCATTTCCAACAAGACGGAGCTCCTCCTCACTACACCGCACCAGTTCGCCAATACATCAATTTGCAATACGCCGGTCGTTGGATTGGAAGAAGAGATCCTATGGTGTGGCCTGCACGATCTCCTGACTTGAACCTTCTGGACTTCTTGTTGTGGGGACATCTTAAGTTCAAGATTTTTGAGATTCAGCCTGAAAATTTGGACGAACTACGCCAACGAATTGTAAATGAGTGTCGTCAAATAACTCCAATTATGCTGAACCATGTTAGAGACGGTTTTCAGTCAAGATTGTATTATTGTATGTAAGTCAATGGAGGACAATTTGAACATTTGATTTAAACAAGCAGATTTAATTTTTTTCATTGTAAGCATGAAGACACAATTAAATTTTTTTACGAATGTGATTTTTTGAAGATTGTTTAAGTTTGTAAAAAGGCTTAATAAAAATGAGCCTGTACATTGTACAAATAATAACCAAAATATTCAAGGTCACGCATTCGAGCAAGAAAATTAATTTTTGGCGAAAACGGTTCATAAAAAAAAAGGCTTCCAAGACCTTTCAAATGACGTATCACTCAACCCCTCTCCCCTATTCAATTTTGAGGGGTTGAAGCGCCCCCTATCAGGGGGTTGCTCGTTCAAGCCTCAAATATACGTCAAAAGATGTCCCCCAAACAAAATCATTCGACTTGTTTCGGGAGATTTTATACTCACTATGGGATAAGAAATATACGGGATGGCTCGTTTGAGATGGAACACCCTGTATTGAAAACACAAGAGAATAAGAAAAAGATTTATGAAACTATTTTTGGCGAAAAGTTATCAGCGATATCCTTGCCCCGTTTTTTTTGACCGCAACAAACTGAAAATGTCCAAGTTAACAATTAAACCAATGCCATAATCACGACACCGAAGAACAATATCATGTTACATAATATTGTAATAATTATGTTATGATTTATAATTGCTAAATTTTGTTTCGAATCAAAATTTGATATTTTGCCTAATTTTATGTATGTTATCATCTTATTCCATTACAGTACTCAGTACTATAATGGAATCATTACAGTACTCAGTCATTTTGACACTGAAAATTACGTCTACAACGATGTCATTATGAGGCGTGAATATAAGTATTATTGAAGTACTGAGAACCTTCCAGCAGCTCTGATAATGGCTACTTGGTATGTGAAAGGTTCTCAGTACCTCAACAGTAACCTCATCAGAGTAGCTGAAATAAGGTTGATTCTCCCTTGTTATAGTATTCGATGTATAAAATAAATTTGAATGGAAAACGTATTTTGTTCTATTTTTGTCATTTTATATCAACGATTAGATATATTAATTTTCTATATTGGAATGGAATAATTACGCATCAAACCAATTATTGTATTGGAATACCTGCTGATATGTTGAATGCTACTGTCAAAATACATAACTCAGTTATAAATCCATTAAATTTCATCAGATAATGGTGATGGAAAATTGACAATGATATGATAATTGGGGAATGTGCGATTCGGTCATTTATGGATTCCATCGTTTTCCATGTTCCAGGACCACTTTAATTTGATGTAAAATATTCAATTAATTATGATATGCTTTTAATTCTGCATTTAATTCATTCGAATATTGGAAATATTTCATTACGGAAACAAACTACAAACGCTATGCTTGCACGAAATACTCTATAGTGTCGAATTAACCGAAACAAATGAACCCTCATAAAAATTGCACGTTTGGATGATCTACACCTAAACTATGGACGAATGATGGAGAGAAACTGGGCGATTCGGATGAAAAATTATTTCCATATGTGATTGTCAATATAAAAGGGACATGAATTCATATTGGTATGTAGTGACCGACATTATCAGGATATTCTGCGAATACTTTGATTCCGGAATTCTTATCCTATTATATCGATTTGGGCAGAATAACTTCTTGCTCCTATGAGTTTTCATGGTAGGTAATTACAAACTGATGACCGACTGATGGTTTTAAAGTGTATCGGTAGTTTGAACATGAACGTTTTTTTTAACTGTACCTGCTGTTGAGAGTTATGGGGCAAAATCGTATTTTATCAGCTATATATATTCTAGATTTATCAATACAAAAATCTTGGCGATTTAGAATAACTCACTGTCGAGCCTTCCAACTACCTGTCATTGCAGAAAAAACTTGGAACCTTCGTTGTACTGTGCTCAAAACGTTACGTAAAATACCGCGCGGTTTACGAACGAATCACTATTGTAAAATTTGAGGAAATCAAAATATTTTCAAACATTGTAATGTACAATTTTACCAAGTCAACAATTGGACATTCACTTATTTCACACTAATCCGATCGACGAAGGTAGTTCCGGACAGATTTTCCGCCTTCTTGGGCTCGTCAACGCAACGAGTAAAACTGTAGCGATATCTCTGCCGAGGTATATATCACCCATCAACAGTAAGTTCTAGAGAGGTGGTGAACTACTAACGCCATCTACAAGCGACTATATGTCACTGAGGAGAACCAATGCAACGTGGAGGTCATTGACATGATGGATCTTCCTCACTTCATTGAAGACACGACCGGTGGACAAAGTTTACCAGAGGGCACGACGCAATGCAAAAATAATTATTTGTAAGAACTTGATCTAATCCACGAAGGTAGTATAATAGGTCTCAATGAATATATACTTCCGGATAGCTTTTTCACCTTCTCATTCATCAGCCAAACGAATAATGCTGTAGAACCATCGATCGATATCTCTGCCGATGTATATACGCAGGGCTGGATTTAGAGTGGTGGGGGCCCGTGGGCACAAGTTTGGTGGTGGCCCCTATGGTAGACGGTAATATTAAATGCCACAAAACATTCTTACAATATAAAATTATAATGCAATTGTAATGTCAAAAGACTGGAAACTTATCTGTAATACGGCGTCACATACTATAAACACGCGGGAAAATTCAAATGACTAATTTCAATGAACTTGTTATTATGTAGTGTTTAAAAGCAATGTGACATCAGAAATAGCTTATTTTAACTTCTACCTGCCATTGCATAAATATTAAATATACATGTGATCGTATTAAACTTTACGTCGGTTTCTGAAATAACTTTCGGTTACATATTTTAAAGTAAAATCACATGTTAATTTCAATTCTGTAAATAATGTGAATCATTTAATTTCTTTTATTGTGAGAAATGATTCATAAGGATAATAAGGCGTTTTAAATGTAAAAAAATTAATGTATAATAAATAAAGTGAGGCATTAATGAAATTTTCATATTTGGCATATTTTTCATATTATATGAAATTTTTCCGAATTTTTCATATTTTCAACTATTTTTTAATTTTTAGTGTATCTGTAACAATTTTACAAACAATTCCTCCCTATACAATCTAACCGAAACATTTTATTATTCTTGCCAGTAAAGTAAATTTAAAAGCTTGCATGTAGCAGGTATAATTTTAAGAAAAGGACAATTACAGGTAAATCCCAATAATATTGTTGATGTTTAAAATATCCACTTAATCCGGAAGTAGGTACTAAGAATTAATTACCCGACACCGTTTATATGTTGCCAAACTAAGGGCACGAGAAGGGGCATAATTATTAAAAGTTTGCTTTAAACTTGTGTCGACAATACTACAGTTAATTTAAATTTAGATTTTGTAGTGTGCCAGTGTGTCTATTTAAAATGCCAAGTGGTATCAAAGTGTTTATGTGGATTAAACCATTTACAGAGTTGTCTATGGACATTGAAAAAGTATTCTGCTCAGTCTGCAGCAAAATTGTAAGTACAAATTTATTATTTTCAAAGCTATACAGACATTTCAACATAAAACATGTTTCTAAAAAACAAGCTATACAAGGTGTGTCATGAAGAGGGTTTATTAAATATGCACAAGGTGTATTTTACGTAACTTTCCCAGATTTCAAATATTAGGATTTTTTGGTATAAAGAGTGTTCCTTGCTTCTGGCATACAGAGTGGGGCAAACTTTGATTGTAGTCCCATCTTTTGAAACAAAACTATACAATTTTTTGAATGAAACCGGTCAATGGTGGACAAAAGCACATATTCTAAATTTTTTTTCCTTACAATTCGGCTGGATAATTAAAAACGTATTCCAGGGTTACGTAGCGGTAATTATAACGACTCCAAAAAAATTAAAAAAGTTGGTCATTCAATAATTTATCAAAAAGTAGGTTATATTTGCATAATTTATTATTGGGTTATCCTGTATACATGAAAATAATCATAGAATACGTGTTTTCGTCCACCATTAACCAGTTTTATACAAAAAAATTGCTTAGTTTTATTTCAAAGGAATTATAGAACTGCGACCGAGGTTTACCCCACCCTGTAGTCCAATATGACTAGGTTATAGCCACTATATGAATTGGTTTGTCAAAGATGTTAGGTACCTCTTTGAAAAATTTGCTCTACATACGGTATTTCGTCTTTGTAGATTACATCTGAGAAAAGGTTTCTAATAGAACACCATGTTAAAACTGCATCACATGTGGCTAAACGAAACAAAGTGACATTGGAAGGAAAAAAGCAACCGTCAATATCAAAGTGCTTTCAATCTAATGTTGCCAAAAACTTCAAGTGAGCAAGAATTCAGGCAAGATTTATGTCGAGCATTGGTGACGTCAAATATACCCTTATCAAAACTGTCAAACGATAATTTTCAACCTTTTCTTCAAAAGTATTGTAAATTTAATATACCAAGCGAAAGAACTCTAAGAAGAACAGAAATTGACAATTTATATTCCTCGTTACTTGATAGCATCAGAGAGATTAGAGATAGTGAATAATTATTTTTTTGTAAGTGTAGATGAAACGACAGATGCCTCAGGACGTTACATTGCCCATTTAATGATTGGGGCTCTTAAGAATGAAAATTTTACAAAATCTTACTTAATTGCTTGCAAAGAACTTCCTCAAACAAATGCCTTAACTGTTACTAGATTTATACAAGACACTTCAACAAACTTTTTTCTTCCTGAGGCTATTCCTAACGAAAAGTGTATACTTCTCCTACGCAGCACCTTATATGGTCAAGACAGGTCAAAACTTAAAAATTTTTTATCCGCAATCAATTCATACTACTTGTTTGGTCCATGCATTAAATAGGGTGGCACAAGAAATTAGAAAAAACTTTCCCCTTGTAAATGATATGAATCTTGAGTAAAAAAAATATTTTTAAAAACTTCACATATAATTCAATTTTATTGAGAGCATTTACCTAATCTTCCTCTTCCACCTCAACCCGTTTTAACACGTTGAGGAACGTGGTTAGAGGCTGCTTCTTTTTATGCCAAAAATTTTACGCAAATAAAAACTGTTATACAGGAATTTGAAGATGATTCTTCTCAGCCTCTCTTACAAGCCAAAAAATTGCTGACCAATCACATTTTATGTCAACAAGTTTCATTTATAAAAATCAATTATAATTTCATTTCAAACACTATTATCCAATTAGAGTCATCCTAATTATCTTTGATAGACAGCAAATTTAATAAAAGAATTTGAGCAAAAATGCGAAAATGTTTCGCGACATATTGGAAAACAAATATATAAAAAATTCAAAGCAGTAATTGATAAGAACCATGGCTACAAATTCCTGTTAGAAGCAGCCAATGCTTTAATTGGAGATTTTGATGAATCATTTACATTGGAACCAGAAATTTTGTCACATTTAAAAAACGCCCCTATTACATCTGTTGACGTGGAGAGAAGCTTTTCTGCATTTAAACATATGTATACTGATAGGAGGCGAAACTTTTTGTTAGAGGATTTCGAGAAATACTTAATTGTTTTAATAATTAAATTAATCATGTAAAAATTGATTTGGTAGATATATTTTTAAACAAAATACTGAACTATGTTTTGTTTTATTTCAAACCACCCCATTAAATAGCAATTGATTGTGAAAATTACAATATTAATTTTGAAATAATTTTATATTAAAATTTTGTTTTCATATTTCAACTAAATTTCTTTCATATTTATGATCGTATTCCTTACTTTTTTTTCTTCATATTTGCCTCACTTAAATAATAAACATCAAAGTTTAGAGCAATATACAAATTAAATTTACTTCAGCTAAAAGTATATCTCATGCATTTGTGCTCGAATTGACATCGTTTGTATCCGTTTATAAAATGTATTTGATTCATATATTTTAATAAAAAAATCGCATGTTACTTTTCATTCTATAGAGAATGTGCAGTATTCAATTTCTTTAATTGTTATAAATAATATGTAGAGACAATTAAATATTTTTAATATTTTGTAGGTATATATTTGGAGTGTGTCCAATGTGTATAAAATTTATCTAAAATGTTTAAACTGTAAAAAATCGTAGTAAAATAAACATTTAATTTTTGATTAAAACATAAAATAGATTGTATCAACCGATATTTGACGTCTATTCAATATACTCGTGTTTCCTAGGTCCTATCATTCCTTAGACTATGGAAATATAATAACATCAAATTTCGCAATTTGTTACTAACTGTTTGAAAAATTGAAATAAAGAAATTCGATTTCGTGCAAATTAAGGGTTATTGTTGCGCAATGGCCTGCTTTATTCCGTATCAAATGTGAAAATTTGTATCCATTATTGACAGTAATTTTTGTGCATTTATGAGAATAAACGAAATAACTCAGAGTTAATTGAATTTCTCAAATAATATTCATTATATATTTCATATTATAAGAAAAATATTACAGCTAAAGTGACTGGTAAAAGTAGTCAAAATTAATTATTTCACTGCAGGAGAACTGGCCTAAATGTCAATTGATCCGCAAATTTTTTTTTCGCCAATTCATTCATCCTATTGAATGCAATAGTCTGTTGGAAACGAATAAGTACTCAATGAAATCTAATTTTCTTAACTTTCAGACACGCGAGTTAGCATCGAATTCGGTAATTAGGTAGAACCGCAAGAGATGCAGCAGGATTGCTCGGAGCGTGAAATTTAATAGATCGCTTTGTTTTTTTCGATTCGAAAGATTTACTGCTCGAGCGTTTATCTGTGTGTTTTCTTCAGGCGAAATTTCTTAAAATTTTATACGCGCTGCTTATTTACGCGTTTGGTACATAATACCGTTGCACGTTTATTTCCAGCGTTTGCTCTGGTACAGTAATTTCGATCGTTGGCTCGAATATATTGCTGAGCAACAGACTGACTTTTATGAAGAACCGCAACTATTTGACATTGTATTCTTTTTCCCATTGTCGCGGAATGCGAAAAATGCACACAACTTCATTGATGCATGTCTTAGTTGAAACATAGTGTCATACGATTCTACGATTGTTATAATTAATTAATTCCTAATGTTTCCATGTTACTCCATAGAATACTCGAGTGTACAATAGAGTTAACTTCTTAATATGACTCTATGGGCCACTACAGTCATTAAGTAAGATTACTCTTACACTCCCTCAGTGGCGTATCTGGGTACAATTAAGCCCCTGTTCTAATAATAAAATCAAAGTTACCGACTTGGTTCAACGTATATTCTATTAAATGTTTTCTATGTGCTCTTCAGTAATCTGTTGGAAGATTACTTTGTTCCCGGCAGAACGTAGCTTGAGGGAATACGATAAAAAAAATGTATGAAAAAATTGTTGAAGGTAAAACAAAGAAATTATATAGAATTCAATAATGGATGTTCATTATTCCTTTTCTCTACCTGTTTTAATATCTACAACACTGTTTTGCCTGAAATTGGGGAATCAGTCTTATGTTGTAAGACACCATTTCTGCAAAAAGTTTCTCTTCAGTACTTTTCCCAATCGACGTGATAGATTATTTTCCCTTTTCTATCACAAAATTTGTCTACAAACAAATTATTAAACTCAACTACTCTATTTGGTCATGAATAATTTTCAAGGTATGTTGATATATCTTTTATATCATAAAATGAAATCTATTCCAATCTTTTCAATTACATTGCTAGTCAAACAAAATGTAGAATCAATGCAAACTTAGTAGACCATTGGCTTCATGCCCGAAACGTTACCGATCAGAAAAAAATTCAACTCTTGCATTTTTATTGTAGAAATTTTTGTTCGACTACAATAAATGAAACCTCTATAGCATCTTTGGAACACTACTGCTATTAATTGTTATGAAACTCATTAGAAATCTTGTTTATTGAGGTTTGCGAACTATTGCTTGCAAGATATAACGCTTTTATGCCTCCAAAATTGCTCTTTCAATATCTCAAATTTGGGCAAAAGTTTATCAGTTAGCATACACAAGCTTATAGGTATATACAATTGAACAAATAGAGACACATGCAAACATAAATACATCGACACACAATACACACACTAGTACAAACTGACATATTCAGACACACCCAACATACACACATACTTATACATGAACTCATAAAGACATATGCAGATATAGACAAACTCAGATAAATATATCTACAAATTCACATACACAAACACAGATTCACACAGACACATACAGAAGCACTCAGACATACACACACATACACATAAACACAGACACTTACAAGTGGAACAATTATATACACACAGTTCCACATAGACACTTACAGTAGCACTCAGACATGAACATAATTCTACACAGACAGATACAGCTCGCTACCACACATTCGTATACACAGATCTTCACATACACATACAGTGGTACACAAACATTATACACACATACACGTAGATAGACACACATACATACGAGTAGGACCGACAAATGCACACATAATTTCTAATAAGACTCAATTTAGCTCCTTTGGGCATAAAGAAGAGGAATAAAAATATTAATTTAAAGTAATCGGTGGATAAAGGGATAAGAAATAACTTGCATAATATTTCCGAAATTGTAAACATGATTTTACAGATATGTAATATCTACTGGCAAGTCAACGCGGAGCACTCTTTATAATTCTGATTCAGTGCGGTTGCGGAACTGATGTTAATTCTGATGTTGAATTTGCAGCACGATTGCCAAGATATTGGAATTTAATTCAGCTCAGTTTGTTACGGTGCTTTAGAAAACTGTATTGATAGTAGGTGTGTTGTAGCGTTCGTGACATATGGTTCAGTACTTCGCAAAAAACCACATAGTAATACAAGATTCCGATATAAGCATACAATAACACAATCTTTTATTCGGTAGTATTGGTTAACCGTTAGTGTTAGTGCATTTTTACGTCATTTAGCACGTTTTATGTAAATTTATTGGGAGTCGTGGTCAGTTGTCGAATGTAGAAGGAAAACAATGCCGAACATCATTAGTCGATACACGATATGTCAATTTGAGCTGGTTCAATTTTGCGGTTCGTTTGAGCTAAAATACTTCGGATAGTCAGCTTGACAAATGTTGCATGCGCCTTATCTACGCGTGCCTATCTTTTAATAATATTTTACTGTAATGCCTATGTCAAATTTTGAAGTGGAACACATCTTTCATTTCAGATTCACTTGTGATTTATCGCTAACTATTTCATTCATAATGTTTCTTCATCTCCGTTGCTAGTCATCATGTGATAGTTTAATATGAACAGATGTTCAACTCTCACTTACAATTTATTGAAAATAGCTAACCTTATTATAATCTAGATATGGTCCATCACCTATAGATATTAATATTATCTCTATGACGAGGAACACAAACACTACTTCGCGTCATTTTAGGAATTTTGAAATATCGATTCCGTACACCTGCACGTTAATATGAGTGTGAAAGATATTTATAACCAGGAAAACACTGTCATAATGATAAAATACCATAATGATTCTATCCGAGAAACTGAAGACGGATGCCAAAAGTACCACTTGCAAGGTACTGTAGTTAATTTATCTTCACATACCCTTTCTGAAGCCGAACAATCCGTTCTATCTAAAGGTCCTAATTTCGTTTTCTTCCCCAAAAATATTTCTACGACATCCATTTATTCTGCTGCAGAAGCATTCCTACATAAAGTTCCCCATTTCGCAGCAGATGACATTCGTTTCGAAACTGCGAAACTTCTTCGTCATTCCAACATTCCGGAATCAAATCGCCCTAAACCTTCAATTATACATAAAATCCTCGGGAAATAGGTCACACTAACACATATGCTTATTATTTTCGTCTCTACGTACGTTTCGGTCTCATGGCCATCATCAGAAGATGTGTAACTGTAGAAACGTGAATTCTTAAAACTAACTGTATCACCACGTCTTTACCATTACATTGCCATACATTTCGGAGACCTCAGAGAAAATTGAGAAATGTTTGAAAAGTATGATATAAATGTTGCGCATAAACCTACTAACTGTGTTGGGAAATATTTTTCAAATCTAAAACCTTCAATACCTAAAGATAAACAAACCCACACAGAATACAAATTAAATTGTTTAGATTGCGATGGGACTTATACAGGAATCTCTAAACAATATTTACACAAAAGAATATATGGCCATGAGTATAGTACAAGAAACAAAAATTTTGAAAATTCCACCGCCCTTGCTAAACACTGCTTTGATTATAACCATCAATTCGGTTACAAAAATGTTAATATTTCAACAAAGGAAACCAATTATTCTGGAGATGATTCACATAAAACATGACTTCAAGTCTGTAAATCATAGAACAGACATTCAATCATTGAGTCAAGTTTATACTAATCTAGTTAATTAAGACGCTTGCAACTTCCTACATGCGTCTTCATAATGTTAAAACTATATTTAAGGTAGAATGCTCAAAAGTTCTAATAAGGTCTGACAAACTTCTTGTATTACCTCATAAATATTCAACATCTGGTTCGAAAGTGGATCCTCGAACGTTATATTTTTAGTTCAGCTCTATATCCGTATTACATACTGGATTCGATATGTTCATAGAGCTTTTAAAAATATTGCGTAGCAGCGGATTCTCAATTTATATACTCAAAACATTTATTGTGTTATAATTTCGATTGTTCGTGTTTCTGTCCGTTTCTGCGACATGGGCAATTTTAATAAAAATTAGTGCGATAACGACGCCTTGTGGTGATACAATTAGTTTTGAGAATTCCGAAACGAAAATAATGAGAATATGTGTTAGTGTGACCTATTTTCCGAGAATTTTATATATACTCCATACCTGGGACAAGAATCATAATTGAACCTTTAATCCAAGCTCTTAATTTACTCAAATTACTGATTTAGCTATTTTAAAACTGATGGAGGAAACTCTACTGTTGTCATGAATCGTTCAGATTATGATAACAAAAGCCTGCGACATCTCCAAAGTAATTCCTGTAAACTCCTACCAAAAGATGCACTATAGGATTGTAAAAGTTGCATTATGGACCCAAAAAGCATTTTCTTAATTTGACAATTTTTTTATCGGTTTGAACAGCGCACTCAAATTCATGTGTAGGTGTTTTGATTTGAAACACCTATTACCAGGAATCCACAAACCAAATTTCATAAAACATCCATTTATAAATGCTTCGTCAACTGAACTAGTAAAGTATCTGAACGTTATCATAACGCTTGCATACATGAATACTACACCACAGATCCTTAGAAATCATTATTAATCATCAACATACAATACGTTTCGATGATTACATATCATGTTTTATTTCAACTTTTCGACAAGTGGAATTGATTAATGATATTTCAAGAACCATGAAGATACTTGACAGAATTCTGAGGCAATATCCTAATCGTTAAGTTATGAATCTTACGCTTCCTAAGTATGAGTTTAATTATAACCTTCATGATGATAGAATGAAAATTAAAATGTGTTGGGTTTAATTGCAACCCAGTGGAGATCATAAATAACAGATATATAATATACATGGATGGATTCGAAACAACTTGCTCCGCTAGTTGACATTGGTATAATTTATATTTTGTTGATTATTAGATAAGACTTTATCGCAGTAATTCTCGTGGATAATATTAATGTATAGTATTGAAACCAATTAGTCTCGATACTCTAAATGATTTCAGAAGCAGTACGCGTTCCATTTGAATATAAAAACTCACTCAACGTCTCCGTTGGAATATTGAAGAAATTAAAAGTCACTCTACATTGTGGCAACAATTATACTATCAGATAAATTATCAAATTATAACCCTTTGATTCACCGAATCTCACCTTAACGATCTAGTTGTCGGAAGCAGTCATGGCCGAGGAGAATAGGAGCCCAGATTGTCTTTTTCATTCAATTAAAACTGATCTTATCGATCGACCATCAATTAAATTCTCAAAAACGTTAAGGTTCCTTCCCTCAACTCTTTAGAACATTCACTGAATTTCGCGCACTGTGCTCTCCTCTTAACCCAAGCCTCTAACGAAAAGTAGTCATAGATTTAAAGATACTCTCCTGGCTGGAACTAATTCCAAAATAGTAGCCAATTCACATTTTTCCTTCGCTGAGCGTTTACTTTGCCATTTCTCCTGCACTAACTGAGAGTTAACTGTGATCCAGAGATCACTAACTTCCCTCATTCGTATGAACCGTAATATTTGGAAAAACGTCAAACTTTAATGTGTGTCATTACATGAAAGCTTATTACAATTAACAACATGTGTTTTACTAGGACAGTTATTCTATTATTGTATATACGACTGAATTATCTACTACTATTGTTACGTCCTTCTTACGATTGTGTGATATATATTCCCGAGATGTGAAAAACGTCAAATTATACTCTATGCTATGCCTTTGAAAGTTCACTGCAATTGACAACATATGTTGATACCACCTCAACTCCCCTTCTTCAACACAACGAACAGAGTTATTCTAATAGTTTCAATGTGCTGGTTATGATACTTCTTTGGAATTTCTCTCACCATATATATCGCTTTGGAGGCATAGTCATATGGATGTAATCTCTAAATTGTATATCCCCATTCGGTAGGTAATTCATCGACTACATAGCTTTTCGGTGATATATTCGTAGAGGACTTGTATAGATAGATGGCATTAAAAGAAAGATGCTTGTTCAAATCAGATGTTCAACCATTCTTATTTATATCCCTCAAGCACCTAATTCTTTTTCTAGATATATTTGGAAATTTCATGAGACCTCTACGACGATTGCCTTTTTGTAGCCGCAAGCAATGTTGAACCATATTTTTATTAAAAAGTCAATGCAGCTTTTAAAAAAATTGAATTCAAGTAATCCTCCTTATAAAACATAATCCTTATTCCTTATTGTTCCAAATTTTTGACGTACGGACTATGAATTGTGTCAATCTTAATTTCATGATATCACAGAGTAATTAATTCAATGTGAATAGACCGGATGCAGAAGGCAGTCGTTCTGGGTTCAATGAGACTACTTAGGGCACACGATTTGGGAACCTGAAACTACTAACCGACCTGCGGAGAGGAGTAGCGTCACTTAACGGATTTGGTTTTCCTGCGCGATTCCTGCGATGTCGTTCGGACCCCCTCATGTGCCTTGTCAAAAGTCTCGGATTAACCAGAGTGGGCGCATTTAATGCTAAGGCAGCACAAAAAGCAGCGGAAGAATTTGGTCACGAATTTCACATCAGTTGAGAAGGCCGACTAGAGGGCAACCTCGAGTTCCAACCTACTCGCCTGAAAGCTCAGATAAATACCCCGGAGCAAGATCTTATAATCAGGCGGCACGTTGACAAGCCGATACACCATGGCTTCTACTGAAACATAGAGCCGCTCGGCTTGTTAACCAAGATAATCTCCGCAGCTTGCCAAGATGGCGTAATCAACACCTCGGTCTATCGCTGCAACACGATGTGTGGCTGTTGTCAGCTGCAGCGCCTGAGACGCTTTTCCTCCTGCTGTTGGCATGGCCGTCAAAAGCGGCCTCGGCGAACACCCATTGCCATAATGCGACCCTACGGGTGCTGCTTCACCATCTGAGGTACTCGGACGGAATAGACCAAGAGTCGGTGCTTCTTTACATGCCAGGAGATATTGAGTCAGTTGTCGGAAACGAAAATTGCCAGATCTACTGGAATCACCTGTTTCCGACCGTGAGGTCCAAACAAGAAAATGGGCCTGAAGTTGTTTTCTTCGACAAACAAATCCAGACTATGTATATCATCGAACTCTCTGCTCCGGCAGAGAAAAACATAGTCTTGAAAAAGGAGGAAGTATCAAGATCTCCTGTTTGAGTTCCGCACGCTACATCCAGGTCACAAGGTCGTGTTAGTGGTTCTGATCATCAGTGTTTTGGACTGCTTTCGAACTTGAAGATCATGATGGTTGGATGAAATACTATATTTGAGAAGGAGAATAAGAATAAGAATGAAAAAATTCATTTTAAGACAGTAACAATACAACATTAATACATTAAAATGAATTAGTTTACATTTGGGAGCAAATGTACTGTATAATTGCATTTAACTATTGTAGTTACCTGTTACACAAAATATTTAAACTTTCATTAAGTTCTTTAAGAACCTGTCAACTGGCGAAAAATACATTAGGTTATGATTGTCAAATATATTTCTATTTATATTACTGATGCTTATAACAGAATATTGCATTATATCATATTTCAATACATTACATTATATTACTGTTTCCTTAAAATGTTGTACAAATTCAAGTGGAAGGACAATAATAAGAATGAAATACCATTACAAAATTTGTAGTGGAAGTAATTGATATGAATTTTCTGTTGTTAATATCATCCTATATTTGTTACAGTTGGCAGACTGATTATTTCATAGAATTACATACGATCTGTGTGCAGGATTCATTTTATTTTTGAAATTCGACCTAGTTTAGGTGTTATTCATTTGGTTAGGTAAATTACTTAGTAAACGCGGAATAACGAGTGTAAAATATGATTGTCCTATGGTTTTTTATTGGTTGTATATTTAATGATGCACTTATTGCTTCACTTCCATTCGAAAAACTGAGGATGGATGTCGAAAGGGCTACTTTCAAGGGTACCTACCCTCCAAAAAATGCAGTTCCTATTTTAATCACTTCTTTCATATTATCAAAATGTTGGGAAACAATTTTGAATCTTGAATTTTCATCACTTTAAAGCAATTTTCAAAATTTCAAATCGGTCAATAGGAACAGCGCAATCGTCCCTTCAGTGAGTTTTATACGCGCACACAGGCATCATCTGAACAATAGATCGACCCTGAAGGGCTCACATTGAATAATTCTGAGAAAATACGGAAAAATGTTGTGAGAAAAGTAAAAGCATGTATATTGAGTGATGATCGAGGTATTATTGTGAAGTCTATGAAATACGAGTACATCGTAGAGAGACATAATTGAGGAATATAAAATGTTTAGCAATTATGATCCTGAAGTTATGAGACCGTAACGTAAGTAGTTACATATTTGTCAAAAACTTTGTTCTATTACCCGACATGCTAACTTGTATGCAAATTATGCCGGAAGTTTGGACGTTGTATACGAATTTATTGGCTCGAATATTCTTGTTGTAAATTCATAATCAACATTTTCAGAAGCTTCCAAATAATACATTACAATATACTTTCACTCTCTGAATGTAAATATCCTCATAACAGGAGGTTCAAGATATTTTTATGAGCTTTTATTTGACTCCACTCCGTCAGCATGTTTGGTATAATAATCCAGTTCCTAAAGGAAAGTCGTCTGCATGGTATCAGAATAAATTTATTAAGGGAAAGTGTCCTTTGCTATATGATGTATCATGCGAATCTGAAGATGTAGATCTCTTTGAATGGTTTATCTATCCCCATTTTCGCAATTAGATACAAGAGAGGTGTGGAATTGTTTAGTTTCGATAAAAAAATGGGCAGCAGGATCCACAATGTTGCTTATAATCGATGTATAATCGGCGACTTCCTTTTTTATTAGGATGTCATTATTTTCACAATGAATTATCAATAATAGAAGTGGTTTAATTTGAGTGACATGTGGTTCAAATAAGGACACCTGTTCCTAATTTGGATCATTGACAACAGTATCGTACGCCATCTATAGATATATAGCGGGACATACTTTTGATCTTTGTACAATGTTGTCGGCCATTATGACTACGTTCAGCAGATATCGTTCAGTGCCTTGCTCGTTTCATTGATGAGTTGCTGAATGATCTTCGTTGAAGGTAGTCATAATAGGTCAACATCATGGACCAAAATCGTTCAGTAACGTTCGTTTCACTAATGTGCAATAACATAAATGCTTCATATTGGAAAGCTGGTTAAAAATGAAGGATATAATATCAACTCTTAAAATTTTGTTCCATACCTACCCCACCTAACCTTACATCTAATGTCACAATCAATGTTTCAGTAGCTGTAGATTTGAAGGATCCCCAAATTAAATGTCTAGTCCAGTCAAAAGTGTGAAAAACAGCTGAAATTTTATAGACCACACGAAAATGCAAAATTATTTCTGCATCATGTTCAGGATGGCTTATACATCGTTAGTCAGAAAAAAATGGGGGTTCGTGATTATCATTATTAACAAACAATGAAAAATCATTTTCAATTAACAAATGAAATGTTTTATAACAAATGGAATATCTCAAAATTTCTGAAATTTGGTAGCAGGGTTTTTTTTTGGTCCGCTGAACCCGAATCTGAACTCGGAAAATGAAAAATCTGGTCCTTTTGATGGAAAACCCGGAAAATTTCACCAAATCCTAGCAACAAACGAAATTTTTTCTCGGACTGTGGTATCGAAATAATAAGATGCCGTGATGTGTCTCGGTACAATTTCCACTAGAAGCAGGAAAATTGGTGGAAAATTGCGTCATTTTTTCTTCATATCCCTATCTCGGTCCACTAGAATTCGCGTACCGTTATAGAAGTCGTAAAAGAGTGGTGGAATAGAAAAGTGTATGATGCATTTAAGATGATACTTTTTACATGTTACTTTTCAATATGTATCACACATACACCTTCCACAATGAGGGAGAATATCTTCATTGTTCTGCTCCGATGCTTTTTCTATTTGCATACAACTATTCAGAAACTACGTTATGTGATATAAATTCAATGCAAGTTCAAGTGTATACGCAGAGAAGCTGATGACTACAAATTGTATGCGTTTAATTTATTACTCTCTTATACGCCCGCATGAAGTAGTAATACCTGTAATTAAAATATCATAGTAGATGGTGTAATGCTCCTAACCGGCTCCATTTTTAAGAACGGACACCCGGTAGCATTACGCAGTGTGTATCACGAGTACACTTTGTATTACTATCTAGTGATGCAATTTGTAGTGAAACGGATACATTTTTAATTGATGGTTTGTTTACTATTATATAATCGGTGCATTGGAATAGTTCATGGTAATTTATCAAGAGGAACACACATTGTTTATTGAGCAGGTTCATGATTCCATGTGATACTTGAAATGTAATTATTAAGTGTCCATAATATTCAGGTATACTTTTGCTTGATGAAAGGAAACTCCACAAATGAGAAATATTCATCTTTATTCACTCAAAATACTTCTAAAGTACTCAGGACCATGCAGTCATCATCAGAGTAAACTAAAATAGAAATCAAAATGTGCCTGTTTGGATAATGGAAACAAGGGGTTACCCTCAGGTGGAGTTAAATCGGAATTCAACTAATTGCATTTTCGTTTATACATTTCCATCCCTTCTAAATTACGTAGCTGTTTGTCCTTGCTTATTTTTCTCCATTATTGTTCTTTATATGGGCAAAATGTTCTTTATACCGAGTTAAAATGTTCCATCTAATTTGACCCACAATTGATATTGTGAATTGCCGATTTGTCGAAGTCGGAAACTTTATCAATAGTGTTGCCTAAACAATTTTTCAGCTTGTTCTGACATCTATAACCTGGTGATATTGAAAATTTGGAAAACAAACTATGGAATTTTGATGAGTGAAACTTTTGAATTAATTGAATTATTCGAAGGTAGTTGACTCTAATTTGGTTAGCTGGTTGCGTTTCAATTTGCTTTCTCCTTTGGAAATTGAATAATTGATCAATGATTTGTCGTAACCATTTCATTGGCTCGAAGGAAGGTTCAATAATCTATTCAAGACCATCAAATGAAGCTATTTTTAAAATAAGCGGTCTAGCTGAATCCGCCGAAGTGTGCATATTTAAGTCCGAAATCCAAGTGATCACCAACTTCAATAATGTTAATATCAAGGAAAGGAAGCTGCTTATCTGTTCCCATTTCGACAGTGAATTTCAGTGAATTAAGTTGGCTATTGAGCATGTTCAAAAAGCCATCACGAAAATATTATCAACATATCTATACCAAACTTTTGGATACTGATTTGATTACGATTTTGAAAAGGTTTCAAGTTGTTTAGAAAAATATTAAACGAAGAGAGTAGATTGCCTATTGCACATCCGCTTGTTCTTTATAGTAGTATTTGTTGAAAGTGTAATAGTTTTGCTCCATACATGAAGACGATCTCGTATTCTATGTAGTTTGTATTGCGGATATTGATTTGAAAGACATTTCTCCAGAATTATTATCGACTGATACAACATCAGATGAAACGATAGTATCACCAGGTTCAAGTTTGAAATCTTTCAATTTTGCAACTAGTTCCAAAGAATTTCCCACAGACAAACTTGGTGTGGCTTGGAAGTAGTTAAATTACTCATTCAACCATTTTGATTTCTAATTTACTCTGGAGAATCTCAAAATCATCTTTGAAATGATGATCAGTCTCTTTAATATAGCTCACAACTTTTGAATCTCCTTTGTTCGGATTAAAATGATCTTCGATTCTAGTTTTGAAAGATCTTCCTGTGTGGCCTATATAGAATGTATCACAATCTTCACACTTTACCTTGTATACTCCTGATTCTTGATCTTTTTTGTTCTCATCTTTGTTGTTTTTAATATATTGGACTACCGTATTATTTGTTCTAAAAGATGTAGTAACGTTGTGGTTCTTTAGTAAATTGCAAACATCATCAGAATGTTTACCTACATACATTACCGATCTATAATTATGAGTCTCAACTGTACTAGAGTAAACTAACTAACATGTCTAATTATATCCAAATCTTGTAGTAGACGTGTATATTTCTCTGATTGATGATATTTCCAATAATTATGAGGATAACTTTTAACCCGCGTGTCCTCACACGATCGCTTTCACTTGCTCGTAATTGAATTAGATGATAATTCACTTATATTCTCTCTCTTGTCTTTAATTACTAGTCAAAATGGTTTATATCGTTCTTTGGGGCTTGTTTAACCTAGCAATGATCCACGTGGTTACATAATACTCTGTATCACTTTCCTTTGACATTCCCCATAATAAATTTCCAATGAATGTCTCTTTAGGCTAGTCTTGGTGAGATAATTATTATTGATCTGGGTAAACTCCAATAAAGCCGGAATTCTCATTGACTCCTTTATGGGAGTAACACTTCTGATATTGCTTGAACCGATTATTCATTTGGAAACTTCGAACACGATTTCAGTCTACTATATTCAGTAAATATCTACTTGTTCTCTTGCAGATATCTATATTTATTCACTCATTCTCTTTAGGACTACCATTCGAAGTATAAATTGTTATACCTTAAATAAGTAAACTATAATCAGAATATTCTCTTTCAGATTTTAATACTGTATTTCACTAGTCCTCTCCAAGTTTTCAGTTTTTAAAAATAATTTTGAATCAAAATTTAGGAAGATCACATGATCAGTTGTGGGATTGTATTGATTATTCGGTGCCATATTGTAGGGGTAAATTCCTGGGAATATTCAGTCAGGAATTCGCTCCAAGCTCATCCATGTTTCAAGGATGGTAACATTTTCTTTAGTTGGAATAATCAAATTTTCTTGAAAAGTTGCTTATGATCCCTAACGAGAATGGGTTCCATCTACCAATTAACTTCAACCTTCGGTTCAAAATTTAATTTTCTTTATAAAATTAATAATTTGAATTTACTTAATCAAATTATTTAGAATTTCAATTATGTTATTAATCGAACTAATTTTGTTCCAATTATAATTCCCTAGAAGATTAAAACCAAATTGTTAAGTTGAAACTTGTATTTATTTCTCTGATATAATCATCAATATTTATCCACCTCCTAGTGCCAGAAATTCTTGATTGAGGATTCTATCTCATTGTTTTTCCTAAAGCAATTGGCGCTCTAGGTAATACGATCAATCAAGGATCTAAGGACACATATCACTACAAGCCCTGAGTGTAAAATATCCTACTCAGCTAGTTGGGATCATTAGACAGAAAAGGTTTCTTCAAAACCTTACACTCATTAAATCATATTGTAATTTAATAATGAGTTTCTTCATTAGAATTTCATATCATATAATGGAGAAGTGAATAGTATCGCTACAAACAGCCTATACATCAATGATTGCGATATAGAGAACTAATTAAATGGCGGAGTTGGAAACAGCTGCACAGCAAATTATATTGTTGCGTCAAAACATGCGGTGAAGCTTTAAACTATATCCTTCCAAAGGCAGATTTGCCCTTCGTGTGTCTCCGTAAGCTCTAGATCCCGGACTTTAACATCATCCTGTTGGATCTGAAATTCACTTCGATCCTTTGATTCCGCGCCTAAAGGCATACTCTTCGCCTCAACAATTTATGTATATAGGGAAAGTTTACTTTTAGCAAACTGACGATCATAAAATACTGTTATGCGAAGGGTCTGAATGTACAGGCGCATTAATATTTGGGATGAGACAGTGTGTAGTTTGAAAGAAAATTGAACTTTGAAAGTGTTTTCCTGCACACCTACTTCACATCTTATTCGTTGTCATGTAAAGGTGCGGTAAGTCACCTTCTCTGAAATAAAATCATGATATCCCTTAGTATTCATTATTCCGAGAAGTAATCTGTCAACTATCTACAATTAATAAAATCGGATGGCAGGACAAAATAACTCTTCTTTTCGTGAATATAGAAGGAGAGAGATCCATAGTTTTTGTAAAAAATACACTTGTAATAAATTTTCACAAACTTCATTTTTATTGAACAAAACGAGACATGTTTGACCACACGGTAGTTTTATCAAACAATAGTTTTTAGTCGAGTCAAATAGGTATTTCATTACGAAAATCGAACGATATGGACCGATTTTGATGAAACAAAGTGCATTCGTTTCGGGATGACGTCTAGAAAAAAGATTACCGGTTAGTTTTTTGTGCAAATTTGTTATTATTTTTTTAACCGAAAAATTGACCAATTTCCAAAATTTCATCAAAACTAACCAGAAATCCTCAGTTAGGGGTTGTGGACGTTGTTTTTTTATGTTAAATGTTTAAAAATTTGTTAAAAGAGGGTCATTACTAATTTAAATAAAAAACAAACTCGGATTTTAATCTTTTAATTTTTTTATTTGAAATAAATTCCCGCTCATCTAAAATTTTTTTCTATTTTCTCTACTCAGTCTTTTTATATTCCACACAGCATCTTTTACATATACTATCGACATATACGTAATAAAAACCAGGCGGGAGTAGCAGGTAGGTATTTTTCTTAAGCTATATAGTCTACACTGTACTATAACACATTATCTATCATATAATAAGATCTCTATGGCATCCACCACTTCATAGAGCAGCTGTTTATCTAAACCGTCCCTCCCTCCCAACCCCCCAAAATAAAGACGTGGACCACGCTGCTATTGTAATGTAGATACATAATAAATGATCACCACGTGTCACTTACTGTTGGATGCTGCTGTTATTCAGATTAGTAAAATTTCTCATTCGTTTTATGTGAAAATTATTTTGTTCTGTGGTTCAGTGAATATTATCAGAAACATTTTTTTTATTATTCAAATACATATTGTTCAATAAATAAAACATAGCTTCAATAAAGCATTCACGCTGCAAATTAATAGAAGTATTTTTCGGTTGAAAACATAATAACAAATTTGCACAAAAAACTAACCGTTAAGCTTTTTTCTAGACGTCATTCCGAATCGAATGCACTTTGTTTCATCAAAAGCGGTCCATATCGTTCGATTTTCGTAAGTCGGCCTATTTTAATACCCATTTGACTCGACTATTTACAAACTATGGTTTATTCCTTAAATATTAAAATTAGATTGAGAAGAAGGGGATGAGTGAAGTACGTGTATAGGAGGATAAGTGAATTTGAACCGACATTTGGCATACATAATTCTAACGATCTGATCAACAAAATTTAAAATTTTACCTTACCACTCAATAGTAAATTCATATCACATATAAAATTCTCGGGAAATAGCTAACTAACACTAACACATATGCTATACTTTGTATTGTTTGTGTTTCTGTTCGTTTCGGCGACGTGGGCATTTTTAATGGAAATTGGTGCGATAAGGACGCCTTGTGTATAAAGTATAATAGATACATATTTTATATGCAACTCCTGGCAGGTCAAACAATTTTCACTAGAAGGAAAAACACGGTAACTATTGGTTCAGCCTTTATATTAAAACCATAGCGGATTATAATAGGTATGAAAGATAGAAAAGCAATAATCACAATCTTGTCAAAGAAGACAAACATATCGACTTATCAAATCAATTTCGCACATAAGAACATGAAGAAACAAGGACGTGCTTAGCTGATCTCTTATTTTCATTATCGAATCGGATATCGGGTAGAAATTATGATTGTGGCAACTCTCGGAATGATAATTGAAGCTGGACCTATTCTCTGAGCATACGTAGTACTAACAGTTGGGCGCATAATACAAAGGGAAGGTTGCAAAGTAAATGATCGTTGAATGTTTGGTTTGCTGGTGTACTAACGATTAACACATTAAGAATGTCGTAGTGGCTTTTATGCTTCTCTAACAGGGCATCCTATACACAGGTTGATCATTCTTAATGATTTGTAGCTCTCAAATTTGTTAGGTTCAACTTGTTCTCCCATATGATGAAGACACTTTTAGTTGAGAATATTTGAATAATTTGATTAAAATTAAATAAATTTTTATTGCAAAAAAACCATTTAAATAAAAAAATTAAACTATGCATACTTATTCATGTAAATAAAATTTACTTATCCTTTTAATACCAAAAAAACTTGGATTCTCATAATATTTATTATACTACTTGAAAACGATTTTTCTGCATTTTACGCAAGTAAAACTTTCTGAAGATTCTTTCAATACATGAAAAAAGAGCGCATTAGATAACATAATCCAAGAGACAAAGTTCTGGTTCACCAGGTTGAACAGTGACAACACATCCTTTAGTTCCAGACAACTGTCTAAGTCTTCACATGAGCTCGTCAATGGAACGATCACTTTCGGAGATGGTTGATCAGTGACATCACGTCTGCCTGGTCCCAATGACGAGCGCATGAGAAGAGCGAGACAGTTGTCTGGGACTGAAGGAGGTGTGGTTACTGTTCAACCTGGTGAACCAAAACTTTGTCTCCTGATACGAAATTTTTTTGTATTTTTCTAAACATAATTCAAAAACAAATCGAACCCCTAATAATAAACGTAAGTATTGGGAAACATCTGGCGACGCTGACTTATTTAGATAATATTGATTCTTGACCAAGGTCCATTGGGTATGAACGTTAGCGTGTTTAACGTGTTACTTGTTATTGTATCCTGAAAGTAATAATTAATGTTATAGTAAAAAAATTGTCATCATATTATTGTTTGAATACTTTTTTTTTCGTTTCATAACAGTTGAACTTGGCAAACACTATGTCAGGGAGTTATTCAAACAGTTATTTTACTGATTAAAATGTTTTGTTGCTGCCTGCTATATAATTATCGCCACTAAACCACCGATCGTTTCCTTAAGATAGTACTTGATGTCTATCTACAAAATACTGTTTGTTCTCATAGTAAATCACCAGAGTTACAAATTATGAGTAGTGTGGAATGAATGAAAATTTAAATATAAATAAATTCCAATCGTTAATAAATCAAACACCACACGAGGATGTCGTCAGTCATAAATAATAGGTACGAATTGATTAGGTAATAAATGCGCTTATTCAATCTCATATGGCTCTGTATCATACTTTGGAATTAACTACATAATATGCATCTCTTCAAATAGACTTTCTCGCGATGGAGGTCCCAGGGTCATAAATGTTGTTTTATTTCAAAAATTTAATTGATTTGTCTATTACTTCGTGGTATTCCATTTTAAATGAATAAAAATACAATTATTTTGTTGAACCTTGCTAGTTAATTAAACCAATTTAAATAAACTAATATTTACAAATAGATTCAATCTTCTCCAAGGAGTAATTTCTCCATAGGATAGAATAATATCAATCAGTACTTACAATTTCTTCTGTTCGATTCACTCTCTAGAATAATCGTTAGAATAGGGTATCTGTTGGCTTGTCAGTACACAAATAAAGATTGCTGCAATGACGGATTGCACAGGAAAGAAGCTAGGCTACAGCCTGGGGCCTTACATTGTTCAAGAAACATTACTTGTGGTCATTCTGAAGTAGATTTTGAGGCCTTTACAGAACTCCGGCTTTTTGTAGATGTAGAGTTTCAAGCATTCAACATTTATAGAGACTGTATGGTGCATTATTTCATTAGACAAGGCTCCCACATTCCAAAAAATATAGCATCCTCTGTCGAACTATCGCTCTGCAGTAGCAAATATCCAGTTACGCTGTTTGTGATTCTTCCATGAAGGTAAAATACCTTATACCTGTCAAGATTTCTATTTTAGTCAATGTGTATACATCGTATATTCTACCAAAAACTTTTCTATCCAACAGATCATTCTTACTTGGAGTTGGTAGTTTTTTATGTCCGAGTTGCATAATGTTGTCTCAGATGTCCCACAGGTATCCGTACTGAGTCCCATACTTTTTTTTAATATATACTACTACGTTCCTTGAATTGCCAGAATGCATTTTTAGAAGAAGTGGTAGAACGTTTTGGCCGAAACAAAGAAGACTTCAGTCGTTATTAAGTCTAATTAAACGAAGATTGTTACTCCTATTAGTTGCGTTGAGTGAGTTTTCCATCCAATTTGCTGTAAACTAGCAGCATATCATAGTATGGTACACTGACGTGTGTCATTCCACTGTCAGCCACAACCTTCAAAACGGAACCAAATGTGATAAAATCCAAAGCAATTAACAATAAATTGGACTGATAGATATGTTGGGAAAGATGGAATATAATATTGCATCAAAGACAATTTCCCTCTAAAAAAAAATTCTAAAAACTATAGAAGAATAACATACCTATTTTGTAAAACCTGTACTGAACAATATGAATTTGACTGCTTCTTTCATAGTATGAGTCAACATTCAAGAAATAAAGATGATAACTCAGAAGAAAAAGCCCTTTGAGTATGCGGTTCTATTGTTCGTCCTACTAGAGTGACTTCACAACTAATTATTATATTTCATCTGCACTACATCATTCTTTTTACCATTTACTTCACATTCTTTAGTCATAATTTTGATGATTTTACGATTGTTCAATTGCTCCCTTTTCTAAATTTATTGTTCATTATTAGGTACTGTCATATTTTTTATTTTGAACATAATATATTCTAGAACCTCTGCCCTTTTGAAACATAATAATACTTATAATGATAATATTTTCCAATATACTATTTATATCTTCAGATCTCACCTATCTCATTAACGCCTTCTGCTATTTATGTTTGATTATTCAATCAATGCTTATTGAATTACTCTTTTCTACGATTACAGATAATCATTATTCACTAACACGTTCTTCTTTTCCAGGTAAGCGATCCATTATCTAAATACAGCTATTGGTGTTGGTGAGTATTAGCGAATGAACAGAAAATAATTATGTTAGTGAATGTCTATTATCTGTTATTATTGTCTCACACATTCATCTTGAACAAATTGATATTGTTTTATAATTTTCGTTGTGAGGCAAGTTTTTATAAAGGAAGCATCCGATTTATCCGTTAGTCACGTCCATAGTCAATTTCGCGGTTAGTTACTTAAATTATTTTAACGAATAGATTAGTTCTAGTACAATAATTCAATTAGACTCAGTGGGAAAAATTGCATCACTGACTGTTGCTAAGTAGCTACAAAGTAACTGTAAAATTGTTATCAAAATTGAAGGCTTTGTGTAATTAATAGTTGGTAATAGTACTAATAATCCTGAATACAGTGCAATCCTATTGCTTCCGGGGATTATTTCAACTGTCTGTACTAACAGTATAATTTAATCAGCAAGTCATCACTCTTAGTTAGCTGCGGGGCAAATAGACAGTACATAGTGCCGAAATATAATCGAGACGTTTTCTCCGTAAATCGAATGAGAAGTGTTGCCAGATGTACCGATTTTTGCAAAACGTCCCATTATTGCCGTGAACCCGTCATATACCTCTTGTATATATCGAATAAAAAACAGCGCAAAATATATTGCTATCCATCTGAATCGTATAACGACCTGAGAAAAACATATAATTCCTAAACTAAGGGAAATGGTAATTAAATTCAGTGAAATGTACTGACTAATCGGTAGAAACTCAAAAGTTTCATTGGAAAACAAAGTCTTACGTGTAGTCAATTATTAAACCAATCAAGTATGCTATCCAGCTGTGGATATCGGCCAGTAAATTCAACATTGATATTATCAAGCGCTTTCAATCAAATATGCTCCGCAATATCTGCAAACACCCAATGTATGTATTTAATTGTGCAGATAAACAGTAAGAATAAATTTTAATGACCGAATGAAAGGACATCCCAAAAAGTTTGCAGTAACATTTTCAGACGATACTGATGACTACAGATTACAGATTACAGATTGTAAAACTCCATAGATGTGAAAAATTATATTTATTGATCAAAAGAATTTACACTTGTTTGAGAATGGAAAAGTTGTTTGTAGTATATACTGACCAATTAACTGAGATGAGTCCATAGAATTAACCTCAGAAAATATTCTAGATCGGAATTTGCTTTTACATCTTTACTACACAGGCTGGAACCCTATAATGTTCGAATGTTTGGAGGTTATAGGCATAAAAAAGGCGTCACAAGGCTACTTGCAGTCCGTCTAGTCCGTCTATATGGAATCTCTTGTGGTGGAACAACATACAAGATTACTGATGAACACCGAACATGGAAATATCTATAGAAAAGGGAGAGATCGCCCATGTTCCTACGATGTTCTAGAGAGTTCAATGAATTCGTATGTATGACATCATCAATCAGAGGAATAGCTCTCTTCTAGATAGAATCCCAGAGTTCCAGCGTGCGAACTTCAAACATGTAAACAATACTCCAGGACATGTCTAATCTGTGTTTTGTATATTATGAGGAGGTGCTAAAATGTAAAGAAGTTCTTGGCACGCAATAGGAAACCAAGTTTTTGTGAAGCGAATTTCTCAATGGACCTCACACGATCATCCCACGAGATGGTGCTTTTTGTGGTGATCCCGAACATTGATATGGAAGACTTCATAGGAGTAGTTGCACCAGGAATCATCATATTGAGGATTGTGGTATTCACCTTCCTGTAGAAGATGCAAGCTTCAGTTTTGATTGCATTAAAGTCTACCAGATTATCAGATCTTTGTTTCAAAATCATCACCAGGTCTCCATTAATTTCGCCAACATGTCTTTTTCTCACTCCTCTGTGTTGATAGCCACTGTATCGGAGAATACCCCGTCAACCACCTCATGAAGTGATCTATCTGAGAGATTTCGAGCGACAAAGTTGAGGCGGCAAACCGTATAACCAAGAAGGCTTGGTACCAAAGCTCTCTAGGTATTGGATGAGCTTGATGTTGATTGCTTTCTTCATCACTTTAGAGATCACAGATAATAGAGCAATGAATTTATAAAAGTTCTACTTTTGGCGTTTTTTTTCAAGAAAAGATGATGAACAAGCGAAAGTTTTACTTCAAAATATCTGAATTTGAATGTAAAGAAACCTCCATAATAAAGATCATCGACAATAATCGACGATAGCGTATCTTGGTAATCATGCAAAAAAACCTATGTTACTCAAATATCTGCCACAAAAACTATCTTAACTAGATGCCGTATCATGTTCAATGAAATAGTTAATCTGAAGCAAGTCACAATATCGAAACGGACCTAGAAACAAATGTGAACTTTCGACATAGTAGTAGTAGTAGTAGGGGAAACATATTTTGCATAATTTACAGATAATTCACACCTGGATCGGGAAGTAATATTAAAAAGACAGTAATAGATGTATATTCGGTGGCTTAATAATCTGGGTACCTATAAAATGTTCATAAAAACGAATTTCATTTTATTTTATGGTGGATTATAATTGAGTCATTAAACCGAACGAGAGTACTCAAAAGTGAACAGAATCGGCTTTTGTTTCCTGTAATTTTATTATAATTACTAATAATTCATTCACAAAATGAACCTGGTTCTCTATGAATCAATACACAATTGATGTAAATCATATATATGTTGGCTACACTGTAGCGGATCAAACAAATTTACCAATAAATTCAACATGAATAGTAGATATTAATGCTCTACATCTGATTGGTTTATAAATTTAGTTCAACCTTAAAATATTTCCACTAGAGGAAAACTTGATTCAAACAGGTTTTCTCATATTATTTTCATGTATAATGATAGAAATTGTGATGTTTGAATATTACATATTCATAATTATTATAACGGGGTTTGATAGGAAACATGTCCCAACTCGTTCATGCATTTCTGGATGCCTGTCCACTCAACCTCCACCACCCCATTCTAGCTCACCAATCACAACGATCTTTGGGGATGCACCTATAAGATTATCATCAGGCCTGTTCAACCACCAGGTTTCGGAACTTATATGGGGTTGTTGAACATGTTCGATGAGAGCTGACGACCATTGAACAAAAGGTATAACACACTTAATGTAAACGGGTATAGCCGTTTCGGATTGGTCCATTGAGGGAGCATAGTGTATTTTTCCTTACTCAAGTGAGTATATTGAAATTAACAATGAATGGGAATTGAAGTATGGTTCTACGCATGGGAAGATAAAATACTTCGCAATAAATGCATATTTAACATAATAGTTGTGCAAGATTAAATGAGTTTTTGCGCAATAAAAGGGGCCTTTTTTAGCATCAGTTGTGTGCACTTGAATATCGATTATCGATTGAGGTTGCAGTACTATAAATACTTAAAGTATTCAAAATAACTAGTTTTGGCAATAAATACTATACGACTTACCTCCAAAAAAGCGTGTACTTCCATCTCTCACCGAAATACAAAAAATATGTGCAAGGTAGATGAACAACCGAATGAAGATAATATGAAAAAAGGCAATCAAATATTCATATATTTATTTGAAAATAACAATTCGGAAAACATTCTGAAGTTGATAACTCCAAGCTTTGAAAATATGTGTAGGGAAATATTTCATCAGCATTAACTATTGTAAATTGAATGTTGCAACTTTTTGTGCAAATTTGCGTTCTTTTCCTACTTCAGAAAGTTTAAAATGATTTTACACTACATAATGCCGAAACCTTAGATATAAATTCTGTGTATGCACTATCATGAATATTCCATGAGAATTGTATGAGAACTCTCTCAATGAACGTTACCTAACTAGCTTATCAGCTTATCACTAATTATATATAAAAGAACAATCTGTACCCCCTTTTGGTGAGTTTTCCTAGATATTTCATGGAACCAGAATTCCTCAGTACTTGACCAATGACCAACAAAGGATTAGATTCTATATTCATTGGGTAACCTTGCGTCCGTAAGCATATTGCACATCTCACCTAGTAAGAAACTATATTATTCACTATATATTTACTTGTATATAACACAAGGTGATTAATAACAGAAATGAGGTGTTATTTGTAATTATGGGATTGTAGTAAATTAAGTATAATATGACACCTACACTAGAGTTTGTAGTATACCGCCCAGTCAAACATTCAACTCACAATTATCGTATTGTACAAAACATGATATATGAAACGACAATCGATGCATTCAGTGTAGGGAAATGGAGGTGTAGCAGATAGAAATGTAGTTAGTATATTCTTGTATGTCGCCTTAACCTTGCGTAGGAACCGCTAGTGACATGATAGATGGACGCGGAAATATTGAGATCGAATTGTGAACAAGTGACATCTCGTTCATGAAGTCTGATTAGAAATTATGTATTTCTATCGTTAATATTTGCGCGGCCTGTTGATTCATGGCGATTTTGATCTGCTGTTGTATTCAGAGGAACAACGTACGTAGAAGATGAATTCATACGTTTGGTATACTAACGGTATTACGATCCATGAGATATCAATACTGTTGCTCTCTGTGTTGTGGTACTGACAGAATTCTAAGGTACTAACGTTATTTCACTGCACGATGCTATCGCTGATAACAGATGGCTTTCGGAAATCCCTAGTACTTGAAAAAGTACAAGTGAGTCTTCACGTAGCTTTGGTACAACGAGATCCGCGGATATGTAATTAACGGATGACGTTTCTTTCACCTGAAAACGAACCTCGACGAAGAAGTGTTAAGATGCAATTATTTTCTTCCATTATTTTTCTTACTCGCCCTTTGTAGAACATCTTCTTTATATAACAGCCGCAAACACTCGTTTCAAACACAATTTGTTTTTGTTTACAAGATTTATTCCCGGAGAAATTTATCGACCAGAATTTTGAAGGACAGTTTGAACAAAGAGTTTACTATGAAAAGGAACAATCACTCTTATCCGCTGAAAATACTGTTGAAGTACTGAGGACATTTCAGAGTAAAGTGAATTAGAAATCAAAATGTGCCTGTTTAAATACTATTTGGCATCAAAAGTGTAAGGAAGGGATCACCCTCAGCTGGAGATAAATCTGAAATCATTAAATTGCTTTTTAGCTTATACATTTTCATCCCTTCTAAATTACCTCGTTATTTGTCGTTACTTGGTTTCAAGAGTGATATAAGTTTTCTTGAGAAATGATGTGACCTGTATTCAAAATGTGTTTTCCACCTCCATTTTACTTTAGGTGGGCACAATAACTTTCATACCATATTAGGATGTTCCTCCCACATAACATTTTGAACACAATCCCTTTTGTATAGGTATCCCGGATTTGTCAAAGTCGGGAACTTTATCAAAGATGGTTGCATAAACAGTTTTTAAACAGGTCTTATTGCAAATTTAGAAAGCAAATTGTTGAATCTATTAAATATTAAGGGATGGTGGATTTCATTCGATTCTTTAAAAGTAATAGCTCTAATTTGGTCATTATCAATACCAAAAAGGCTATGGAGGTAGATGAAATTCCATGTGTCGTTCTCAAGGAATGTGCCCCTGAATTAACACCAGTTTTCTGCAGGTTGTTTACCCTTTCATACTGGTGTGTTTCCTCCCAGCTGGAAGACAGTGAGAGTCCAACTATCTCAAGAAAAGGAAATAAGACCCTTCCTAATAATTATAGACCCAATGCACTATTATCTGTGATCTCTAAAGTGATGAAGAAGGCAATCAACATCGAGCTCATCCAATACCTAGAGATCGTGAATGACCGACAATATGGCTTTTGCCAGCAGAGATCAACAAGAAACCTGCCTGCCTACATGGCAGAAATCTATTAAACAATGTGGGAATCTCTAGTTCCTGCATTGAATATCTCAAAAGAATTTGACAGACTTTGCCACCAAAGCCTTCTTGAGAACATCCGTCATATAATTTAGCGCTGAAAACAGAAACATTCCCTTCTGCTTGGAAAGCATCTGAGGCCATTCCTATTCTTAAAAAAGGAGATGCTCTCAACGTCACAGACTACAGACAGATAGTTATTTCGAACGTAATATATTTCAACGTCAAATCGTTGATATCTGAGCAGCAACATGGCTTTGTATCGGGTCGCTCCACAACTACCTATCTGATCTGTATTACAGACTCTATTCCTAGGGCTATTGACGAGGGACTGCAGACGGATGTTCTTTACTTAGATTTTCCTAAAGCGTTCGACATACTAGACCACGGCGTTCTTCTTAATAAACCTGACAACTTTGGTTTCTCTGCTAATCTTCTTTTCTTTTTTAAATCTCACCTGAGGTGTTATCGTGGTCGAAGATCGGCCGATAATTTTGTTTCTTCGGGGGTGCCACAGGGGTTCATTATTTTCCCTATATTTTTCATTTTATTTAATAATGACCTCTAGTCGGTCTTGGATGTCCCCCATCATTTGTATGCCGATTACCTGAACATATATTCCATGGTATCTGATCTCGGTGACTGTCTCAGACTTCAATTTAATTTGTCAGCTGTGAATGCATGATGTTTGATGAATATTTTGCCTCTCAATGTTGGTAAGGGCATTGACATTCTCGCTGAAGTCCAGTGACATTAAAATTCCCTGGATGCCCGTGTCTTGAATAGACCGAAGACGTTTTGTGACCTTGGTGTTATCTTTGACTGAAGGTTATCATTCATTGGTCATATCAGTCATATATGCGCCAAAGCGGGTGAAATATGCCTCCTTGGTATGGTCTCCATTCTACCAGATCCATGTTGTTTCTGTGGAAAGCATTTAACGCAGATTTCTCAAATATCTTGCTTTTAAATGTGACAATATCTACCCTGTTTGGCTATCCGCATACCGATTTACTTTCTAGGTCTTATTTCGACAGCTTGGCTCATCGGAGATCCAGGTTGGGTATAGTATTCTTGTTCAAACTCTGTCATTCTTCTGTCGGATGTTGGGAAATGTTGCGGGCTTCGTGTTTTAATGTGCCTAGATTTGGGTTGAGACTTAATTTTTTTTTACTTGCCTACACCGAGAACAAACATTAGCAAGTGCTCGCCAATCTGTGACATGTGCAGGGCTCACAATAACATACATATGCGGGTCGATCTATTCACATGTAGTTTGACTTATCTGTGGTCTGAAGCATTTCGTGTAATCCTCAGTCCTCTATAGATTGCATTTCCTCTCTTCTTTGTTAAAATTTTTGTTATATGATTATGTTTTGTTCTTAGAATGTTATGTTTTCTCAGTTTAATTTCAATACCTGTTATAATATTTTCTTGAATATCTTAACTTGTGTTATTCTTCATTTTGTAACAGCTCTATGCCTGTTAAATTGGTCTAATGTAAATGAATAAATAAATAAATAAATGAATGAATATTGTTTTCCGCTTCAACTTTGTCCCTTACCATCGAGTTTTCTCTCAGATATATTACTCCATGTAGTGGTTGACGGAGTATCATCGGAAATGATGGCTATCAACCCCACAGGGACGTGTATTGGCATCAATTTTGTTTCTACACCATATCAACGACCTGTTGGAAGTGACCATTTGCCCCGTCCATTGCTTTGCAGATTATGATACACTCCATACAGCTTTCTCATCTATAGCTTCTATACCATCCAATGAAGTCAGAAGAGTGCGACAGAGACAGGTTGACGCAATTGATGGAGATCTAGCAACGATTGGTGTGGATCTGATAATATAGTTGAGTTTAACGCAACCAAAACTCAAGATTTCATTTTGTACAGGAAGCGGATACCACAATTCCTAATATGGCGATGTCGGGTGCAACTATCCCTATGAAGCCTTCCATACACAGGCCCGAGATCACCACCAACAGCACCCTCTGATGAGATGATCATGTAGGTCCATTGCGGAAACAGCTTCACAAAACTTGGTTTTCTATTCCGTGCTAGGAGCTACTCTACATCTCAGCAGCTCTTCATAATCTACACAGCACAGATTCGACTTGTCCTGGAGTATTGTTCACATGTATGGAGTTCGGCTCTGAAACATATGCTGAAGCTCTTGGATTCTATCCAGATTCGTCTAATCGTCTGATTGATGTTGATGTCACACTTACCAATTCATCAGACTCATCTAGAAATCTAGAAAAAAATGTCGAATATTTGACGAAATGATACTTCGAAAATGATAACAAATAGGACGAACAGTATTTAACCCCCATTTTTAGTTTTCTTTCAGAAGCGAGTATTTCTTCTTCACTACTTTTGTGCCTTTGTTTCCGTTCCAAATTGAAATTGTATAAACTCATGTTGGGAGTATTTTCTCTAGGATTTCCATAGGAATTTTCTTTCCCGTCTTTAATCAACAAATTATTTCGAAAAAAAGCTCAAAAATTATTTGTTACAGCTTTTTTCTGGGATGATTCGTGAATTTCCGTTTTTTATTCTTCTTTTGATAGTCAAGCCCAAAATTTATTTTGATATGCCTTGAGTTTTCCGAATGTACTTTGGATTTATTGAATATTTCTTTTTAAAACTTCGCAAATTATTGGATGAGTTTTACCAATAAAAGCGCAAACTGCATTAGTATTACTGACAAGACCCGGTAATAAAACCTTGTATTGCTAAGTAGTTTTTTATTCTTCTTTTGATAGTCAAGCCCAAAATTTATTTTGATATGCCTTGAGTTTTCCGAATGTACTTTGGATTTATTGAATATTTCTTTTTAAAACTTCGCAAATTATTGGATGAGTTCTACCAATAAAAGCGCAAACTGCATTAGTATTACTGACAAGACCCGGTAATAAAACCTTGTATTGCTAAGTAGTTAGGGATAGATGAGAGGTCGCCACAAAGATCAACTATCTGCCGCTGAACCAAGAATGCAAATACATACATATATTAAATAACTGATATATGTAGTCGTTTAGTGAAATTAAAAGTTCAACATTCCGAAACGGACTTTTCCTGTACGACTTTCTCACGATGTTCTACGATCAAAAACTGAAAACAGATCCAAAATAATGACTGCATGGAAGTGTCAAGAATATATTAGAGAAACATTTCCGTAAAATAGAGCAGCTATACACTTCAAACGGTGTATTGTGAAGTGCGAGTGATTTTAAATATTTTTAAAATAAACCACTTTGTAAAGAGGTGATGTTTCATCCCCAATAAATTTCCCAGACTTGTGATAGCTTCTGCGGCTATAATTTATAGAAAAGGGGCATACGGACATGAATTATCTGATGTGCGAAGTCAATGCATGCCCGGTGTTGAAAGTATGCCATTCATAGTATTTATAAACTTGTTACATTTACATGTACATTTACGTGAGATAAATATCATTAAGAAACATTGGGTTTGAACTTGACTATATGATATTTTGTAGATTGTATACATGCATAAAGACGAAATAAATATAAAATTCCGGAAACGCTAAATATCAAAAGGAAATTGCTGAATCTTCAATATCATCAATCATCAAAATTCTGTTTCCTCTCTAAAGAGGTTGATAGAATCGGTGAGGAATTATAAAATTGAGAAACCTCAATTGAATTGATTCGTCTCTTGCCTTGTGATATTCCATTCTGAACGAACAAAAATACAATTATTATCAACTAATTCGAATGTGCAATCAACGAGGTGTAAAACATTGATTCTAAATTTAAGAACTTAAATAAAATAAAAAGTTCGATTTTCACTGATTTAATAAATAAATGTAACTATAGTTTCGCTAAAACCGTAGCTTCTTAGAACATATATTACAAATTACTAACTACAAAAGAGTTAACCTAATGTATAATTCTAATGATCATCTTAAGATAGATGGTTTTCGGTTCAGTAGTACATTACACTTTCAAATGTAATGTTTCGAAGACACCTTTTGTGTCTAGTGATCCCACTAGGATACTTTACACTCAAGGTTCGTAGTGATACGAGTTCTAAGATTCTTGATTGATCGGAGTACCCAGAGCACCAACTGCTTTAGCCAAAAAAATAAGATAGAATAAGAGAATTCTCGATCAAGAATTTCCCGCACTACGAGGTGAATGAAAGGTTGATGATTACATCAGAGAAATAAAGACAAGTTTCAACTTAACAATTTGGTTTCAATCCTCTAGGGAGTACACAATTAGTTTCAGTAATAACATACTTATTTCATAAATTAACAAAGACCAATAAATTAGAGAGTGAAACAAATTAAAATTTTAGATAATTTGATTAATTAAATTATAATATAATAAGATTCTTGACCCAGTATGAATTATATAAAAAATTCTCGTGAATTAGGTCACATTAACACTCTGTCATAAATGTTCGTCTTTACGTACGTTTTGGTCTCACGACCATCATCAGAAGACTTATTTTGTAAAAAAGGGGTTAACTAAAACTAATTAGCACAAGCGTCCATATCGCACAATCTTCAATCAAAGAGCTCACGCCGTCGAAACGAACAGAACCACGAATAATCGAAAATTGTATCGTTAATATTAAAGTATAGATTTTTTTGTAACAAGAAACCACTGTTAAGTAATATTCTCATAATGTACAAACGCATATTGCTATGGTCTCAAAGCAACTGAAGTTCTAAGCTATTTGTTTGTAATAACACGACCCAGATGTAGATTTATGACGTACTTGAAAAGGTTTTAGACCTGCATTGGAATTTAGTTTACTTTAAGCGTTCTTCCTAAAATATACTTTTAACATTATAAAGACGTATGTAGGGATTTGCAAGAGTTTTAATTAATCAAGTTAGTATAAATCTGACTCAATCCTTGAATATCATTCCTATGATTTACAGAATTTGAATCCCTTTTTATGTGAATCATCTCCAGGATAGATCTTTTATAATAATTGGTTTCTTTAGTTAAAATATTAACATTTTTGTAATCAAATTGATGGTTATAATCAAAACAGTGCTCAGCAAGGGCGGTGGAATTTTCTAAGTTATTATTTCTTGTGCTATACTTATGGCCGTACATTCTTTTTTGTAAATATTGTTTAGAGATTCCAGTATAAGTTCCATCACAATCTAAACAATTCAATTTATATACTGTGTGGGTTTGTTTATCTTTAGGTTTTAGATTTGAGAAATATTTCCCAACACAGTTAGTAGGTTTATGCGCAACATTTATATCGTACTTTTTCAAAAATTTCTTAATTTTTTCTGAGGTCTCCGGAATGTATGGTAAAGTTATATAATTGTCTGTATTACCTGTTATGTTATTTTTATAAGAAGAACCATTATAGATTTTGTTTATTCTCTCTTTAATGATAGGATTGTAGAAAGTTTTAGGGTAGCCATTCATTTCTAATGCGTTACGAACAATTTTTAAATTTTTGGGACGGTCCTCTGCGTGAGATAATTTTACCGCGCGGTCTGTGAGGCTGTTTATGACACTTTTTTTTATAACAAGCTGGTGCAACGGAATTGAAATGAAGATAACGTTGAGACCAGACTTCTTTAGTAAACCAAGAAGTTTTTATTTTTCCATCTGCATCATGCCTAATGGTCATATCTAGAAAATGTTATTGTTTATTTCTATTTCACAAGTGAATTGAAGTTTACAATGGAAATTGTTAAATTTATTAATCACATATTGAATTTTATCGTGGGGAACACACATAAGGCAATCATCTACATACCGTTTAAAGAATACAGGCTGAAAATCTAATGAATTTATAACAGATTCCTCTAGGCATTCCATAACGAGGTTAGCAATGGTAGCTGAAATAGGAGATCCCATTGCTGTGCCGAAAATTTGTCCAAAATATTGCTCACCGTACTGAAAATAAGTGCATTCTAAACAAAACTTTACCGCATTAATAAAATCCGATTGATCAAGAGGTGTGTGGTTTTTAATCTCTGGCCAACGTTTTTTGATGCAATTTAATGCCAAAACGACAGGTATATTTGTAAATAAAGAAACAACATCCAAGGAAATTAGTTGATGGTTTACTGGTACGGATTGATTTTTTATAAATTCATTAAAATGCCATGAGTCTTTTACATAAAATTCATTTTTTCCTATTATATTATTGATAGATTTTGATAGAAATTTTGATAAATTGTAAGTAGGCGCTCCAATATTACTTACAATGAGTCTTAGGGGTATATCATTTTTATGTAATTTAGGAAGCCCATAGAAGCCCAATTATTATAAAAGATCTATCCTGGAGATGATTCACATAAAAAGGGATTCAAATTCTGTAAATCATAGGAATGATATTCAAGGATTGAGTCAGATTTATACTAACTTGATTAATTAAAACTCTTGCAAATTCCTACATACGTCTTTATAATGTTAAAAGTATATTTTAGGAAGAACGCTTAAAGTGAACTAAATTCCAATGCAGGTCTAAAACCTTTTCAAGTACGTCATAAATCTACATCTGGGTCGTGTTATTACAAACAAATAGCTTAGAACTTCAGTTGCTTTGAGACCATAGCAATATGCGTTTGTACATTATGAGAATATTACTTAACAGTGGTTTCTTGTTACAAAAAAATCTATACTTTAATATTAACGATACAATTTTCGATTATTCGTGGTTCTGTTCGTTTCGACGGCGTGAGCTCTTTGATTGAAGATTGTGCGATATGGACGCTTGTGCTAATTAGTTTTAGTTAAGCCCTTTTTAACAAAATAAGTCTTCTGATGATGGTCGTGAGACCGAAACGTACGTAAAGACGAACATTTATAACAGAGTGTTAATGTGACCTAATTCCCGAGAGTTTTTTATATAATTAATTAAATTGGAATTATGAATTTTGTAAAGGAAAAAAAATTTGAACCGGCCAACCAAATTTAAGAAGTTAGTTTGTAGATGAAAACAATTTTGGGTGAATATCGTAAACAACTGATCATGTGAATTTGGTTCCAACTCAAAAAATGTTGCCGTCCTTAAATCTTGGATGAGCTTGGAGGAAGTGCTCTGCCAGGAATTTCCCCCTACAACACGGCACGGAAAATAGATAGAGACGTCTCAATCGTCTAAATCCTTAAATATAGACAATACGAGCAATATCTTGGCCACGAATTGGAGGGACAAATAACTAAATCAGCAGGAATAATCAGTACAATTCCACAACTGAATATGTTATTCAGACTTCCCTCTATTAATTAAAATCAAAAAAGATTATTACATAGATCGGCTGCATAGAACACTCAAAGACAGGTTGCGGGAAATTAACTTTGGGGTTTCGACGTTCACCTTGTAAGAATTCATTTCTAAAGTGAGTAAGTTCTCATTTGAGTATCCCGAATTGCCGACAATTGTTTCGTTCGGTCCGTTCAAATTTAATCTTGCGTATTATTCCGTCATTCTATATCTACAAAAATTAAAAATTTTTTCACCGAGGTGAATACGTTGAGATGTGAAAAAATTGCTTGACGAACTGAAAATTACCCAAAATAGAATGAAAGCTTCGGAAATTGGTTTCTTCTCAGTTTGAAAGTAATGAGTTATAGATTGTTTCTCCAGTTGAAGATGTTCAATTATACTATACTCTATTCCCGTTCAGTTATTACTCCACTTTCACTTTCCCTGCTATATCATGTGATTTCAATGTTCAGAAGTCGATATTAAACTGGTGAAGTCATTGAATATAATAAATGCTCTCCAACATGGTCAAATTGTGTGAGGAATAGAGGCGATATCTCGATGAACATGGATTATATTGATTGATTGCAAACCTGGTGGTATTGATGTGAGGGTTGATTGCCAATTGGGCAACAACCCCATTTACATGTTAAGTTCGATAAGCTGGCAAATTCAAGCATCAGAGTAAGATGAAAACGAGCAACTAATAACTTCGCACGAACCAATACATACAGTAATCACGCCCTTTCACAAATGAAAGCTCTACTGGAAAGCCCTAAAGCAACGAAGATGGAGCGACAATATTGTGGTCTTATTTCTTTACTTTAACCTGCCACCTTCTGCGAGTTATATTTTGTCGCATGTTATGAGGAATAATATTCAATGTAGAGTTGAAGTATTATTATTACTTCCCTCACTGTACGTAGTACATAATACACATACCTCCATGCCAATGTTGGCATTACAACTCAGCTGACTGAGATGATCTTCGCATATTTTTCTCCGAGTTTCCTCGGAAAGGCGTATGTTTTGATTCTGATGGCCCAACGCAATATGTCTGGTGTGCAGCCATTTTCTCATCAATCCCTCGGCGGGATGACGATTTTTTGGATAATAATAATAGCTGAGTAGATTCAGCTACTTAGGCCCCAAATCTCACTTCATGTCGATTGTTCTCATACACTGCCGAAAGATTTTGGCACCTAGTCTCCAGGTGCTTCTGCTAGAGAATTTTTTTGTCCAGGGTGACTCCCAGATATTTCACCGTCTCGGAAAAGTCAATTGATTTGCCCCCGATTATCATTTTCTTCAGAGGCTCAATTTTGTAACTTCTAGAGAAGATGAATGGAGTGATACCAGCCTACAAGTTACAGATTGAGAAATACGTTTGTCAATCTCGTAACTTACTGACTTCATCGCCCCGCTCGAAAGTCGACTATATCGCCAGCCCTTCAGCACTGCGCCTACAGCGCTGTGACCGGTCATACATCAAACCCATCACTCTTCTATCGGCCGTAAGATGGCCAATGAGTGACCCGTCATACATCAACCACGTCACTCTCTTGGCGGCCGTAAGATGGCGTCAAATTACCAGCCACGCGGCAATCCGTCACTCCCTTGTTGGCCACGAGGTGGCCGTCTACGTTACTAAAAGCCATGACCATTTGATCAGTCTGTGACGTATAGGACCTCGAAAGCCAACATCGGTATGCATTGCTAGCTTCGCCCTAGTTCTGTATCACATAAGCATTCTGTTGGGCCCCCTACCAAGGCTAAAGCTCCTGATTGGTTCTTCGCTTCGAACTTCTGCTGACTCCATCGACCGCTTTCTGACGAGTCCCCTACCAAGGCAAAAGCTCCAGATCGCTCTTCTTCGCTTCGTTAGCCGGAGGCTATGCTCCCCAAAGGACGTAACTTCACTGATCGATAGTGCCGCCGTTGACTTCGACTCGTCGCCAGGATCCGCAGGCCCTAGCCGTCTCGCCATCCCGCACAGTCCGACTGTTCATCGCCCCACGAACTACGCCTACCACGCTGCTTGCTCGCTCTGCTTGTGTTCTTGCTCATGTAAGTTGTTGTTTTATTTACCCAGTGAATTATTGCGCTTTCGTTATTATTTCGTCACTCTATCGTATAACTTAGTATACATAGGGCTGCACGAATATAACTCAGTCATAATTTGCTCCGGACTTTACATATACCTTTGGTATATGGACCAGTGCGACAAACTACCCCAGTGACCAGTGAACCTTGATTATTGTGTGCATTTTGAACTTTAGATCTTTGTCTCGCCCTACGCGCTGTGTATACTTGGTATACCAGACTAGGAAGACTTAGCATCGTCCCATTTTTATCGGCCTCTGTATTTATTCACTGTTAGTATAACCTGCAGTAATAAACAGAGCCCTGTGCTCCTGTCTGTGTATATTCTGTTCCAGAGCTAGCAAATCAGACGTAACAACCACAGAGGGACCCCCTTGCTGGGCCCCCCATCACCTCATCACCCCATTCTAAGATACCAGCGGTATCAGGAGACCTTGCTCTCTCTCTACACCAGACTGTGACTATCAAATAAAATGTTGAAAAAGCTCCTGTGAGGTACCTTCGTAAGCTCCTCTGGAGAGTATGGCACTAAATTAACGAAAATGTTGAAATTTTACAAGATGCCTATAAAATTTAATTTTGATATTTCGAAATTGAGCGCATCCGTAAACAGGCGCACCTGGCAGATACAGCCCCCTCGTCGCTACGCCTATGTTTGATTGCTTTCCTTCGTTGAAACGGTAGCTGTTACGACATAGTAAGTGAAAAATTCTCGCCTGTCGACACGGTGTTCATCAATCGTAATTTATAGCAATGACATGGGTAATTGAATGAGCAGCGCGCCTGTCAGAGAGAAGGGAGCTATCCATAAATTCATCAAGCGCATACAAAGCTGCTGCGTCTATATGAGGTAGTTTCACTTTCATTGCGCTCGTTTTCCTGAGACGGCAGCTTATGGTCGATCGAACAGAGAGAGGTACGGTATAAGTTTATATCCACTTCAAATGTCCGACAACTCTAAAGCACCTCCCAGACTTGGATAACAGTTTTTTATTTGAACATGCTTCAATCAACTTCCTTGATGCAGATGAAGTGGCGTTCCTCGAATTACGTTTATCGTATAAATTATTGTATAGTTAGATTCTACGATTGAATCGAAAGTTTTGCAGATGATGAACAGATATGAAAGGCGAGTCGTCCGACAAGTTAAATGATAGATGACGGATTCGCAGAAACGGAAACAGAAATCAAAAAACATGCGGTTGTGAAAATATTGCGGTTGTGAAAATATTTGAGATAAAGTTCGTATTGCCGGCATCATCGGGAAGACGGAGACCGTAGCTAGCGTGAGTTAACATAATTTGTGATTTATTGCAATAATCAGAATTCTCGAAATAGATGAGAGATGAACGCTCCTTACCAACATTACTAGAGCAGCTAAAGTACAACAAATCGCAACTGAACAATTCTATTTTTATCATGTTTTCGTTTTTCACCTACGCTTTGAATTGAATAGATGATGAATATTTGTAATGGTTTTATGGATTTTATTTCACTACCAATTAGAAATCACTCAAATAAAAATGAATTTATTAGTTTTTGAACTAATAAATTTGAAGAGTAAATTGAATGTTATGAAAAATACTATTGCTTTTGTGATGAGGAAAACTATGGTTACTATTTATAAATCTGATGACTAGATATAAATTTAAAAATCAATAACCATAGATTAAATGTATCCCACATATTCACCTTTGAATGTATGATAGATAATCAGTAATCACCTTTGATTATACTGGGAGGTCGGTCAGTACGCTGCGTATATACCCAAAGTATTAAGACGGAGTGAGTGATTGAGCCGAAAGGAGGAAAGACTTCCTGCGCTACTCTCACTTCGTATTTCGCATCAGCCGATCAAGAGCGCGAGCCGTAGTCTTTATAGCAGCGCGAGCTCGATTCTTTAGCATTGCCAAAGATAATATAATATAATACAGTGCTTTCCGTAAGGTAATGAAAAAATTCATTTTTAGCCAAGCTATCCATTTCTGAGGAAACTCATGAAATTTTCATGCGACCCATACTCAATTACCTTAGCGTATGTCAGAAAGGTTCTCTTCCACATTTCCTCATAGAAAATCGGGTTGCCATCAGAAAATACCAATGACGTCATTTCTCCTACAAGAATTATTCTGTATGTATTGATTAAATTTGAAAGAATGCCCAAATGAAAATCAAATCCGACGGCTTCGAGCGTTCTTTCCAAAAATGTTTCATTTAATTTTTTACTAATTTATTCATTACTTTACGGGAGCACTAAATTAAACGGACGCACTGTATACAAACCCTATGTGTGATATATGTTTGAATTCAGGTTTTCATGGAGATTCCAAAAATTGGATAATATATAGGTTATTCCATTTGAAAACATTGTCGCGGACGACATTACTCAAACATGTATAATTGTGTATTTCATTTTCCCTTATAAATGTGACATATTGAGATTAAAAATCGACCTGTATCAGGAATGAATAGTTTGGCTGAAAATGAATTTGTTAAGTACTTTACGAAAGCGCTGTATAATATAATGTGATATAATTCAACAGTAGGTACAAAGTTATATATCTTAAGTATACAGATTTATTTTGAGTACCTTTGAGTGGTGAGTATTTTTGTATCAGGGATGCTGTTGCATTTGTAAAAGTATGAAATACTTGTGGACAAATGATGTTACCTAAAACATATGTAGGATACAAATACAATTTATAATATATCATAAAATAAAAAATTGAAATTAACTTCTTACATCAATAAATTGTAAATCAATTTAAAATATAATATATAAGCCTAATGACTGAAAATTATATATATAATTGGATAATCATTCGAATTAATGACACGAAGAGAAAATACCCAGTAAGAATAGCCCTAAATATAATAGACAATTTGGATTTTGCAAAGTCTGTAGTAACATTTGTGTAAATGTTATTTTAAATATTTCAGCATGTGTGATATATTATTTTTAATTAAGTAATAAAATTTTACCGAAATTGTGTTTACTTCTCAGAGAGTTGGCCAATAGTTTTCCTTGCTCTAGGAATGCTTAAATCCGTATTACAATTTAGTTTGGTTGGATGACTGTTTGTGATCGTTGTAGTAGTAAGCGATATAGGTTCATAATTATGGTTCTTAGATATAGTTTTCTGATATTCCTTGATTGAGGTCCACTATAGCTTAAGCGATTGGGATAGCTCCAATTTTTTTATGTATTATTTTCAGAATTGTATTCTATACCTTAAAGAAAGGTTCAATGAATTCGTTTTGTTCGTCCCATCTCAACCGATTATACCATATTGTATAAATTACTGAACAATTACGTAATATATATTTTTTAGCCCTTTAAAATTTAAGAAAACTCTCAATATATCTCCAACTTTTCTTATTTATTATTTTCAGAATGTTATTCTGTACCTTAGTTCAATTGATTCGTTGTATGCCCCACCCCAGCCGAGTTTATCATATTCTATTAATGACTGAGCAATAACAAAGTATATATTTTATAGCTCTTTAAACTTCGAAAAAGTTCTCAATTCTTTGAATACATAGAATAGTTCCCGAATTTCCTTCACTAAAAATCTCATATGATCATCTAGAATTACACCTAGAGATTTACATTTTGAGAATATTTCAAGTCGATTGACGTGTTACAAATGAAATGAAGAACTATTTCTTTATGCTCAGGTAGATGATTTTCGTGAGAGGTGAAAGGTAAGCTCACGCATTTGTCTAGGTTTAGAGATAACACGTTATATTGGAGCCTTATTTTGACATCTCTCGTTTTATCAGTTATTTTGTTTCTTATATCTTCCCAACTTTTATCTCTAAAAAATGAAACGGTGTCATCCGCATGAGCGATTATCTCACAATTATTGTTGAGTAATAATAGATCATTTATATAGATTTAAAAAGGACCAAGTATAGGGCCCTGCGTTACATCTTAGTTAACTTTTTCGCACTACTAAATATATCGTTGAACTTGACTCATTGTTCGCGATCTAATAAGTAAGATTTAAATGCATCATTATAGATTCCTCTTTTTCTCTTTTTCAATACTTTGACTACACGAAAGGGAAAACTATAATGTTCGAAGAACTAGCGGTGGAACATTGGTAGAGGAGATAGGCATTCGAATTTTTCTTGAAGGTTTGGAGCAATATATAGTAATAGGGAAATACCTCACTAGGTGACGAAGTCTGGTAGGAGGAAGTTCGACAGGTCTCGAGCTTGACAATGTGGGGGTGACTGGCTTGAGCTCGTCTAGGCCGCCCATATAGGATCTCTCGTGGTGGAATAACAGACGAGATTTCTGATGAACACAGACCATGAAAATATGTATAGAAAAGGAAGAGATCTCTCACATTTCTACAATATTCTAGAGGGGTCAATGAACAAGTAAGTGAGACATCATCAATCAGACGAATAGCTCCCTTCTGGTTATAATCCAAGAGCTTCAGCGTATGTTGGAGAGCAGAACTCCATGCAGTTGAGTTTTGTGACAGACAGTATCGAATGCTTTGGCCACAGTTATCTAAACACTCATATATCTAAAGTTAGTTCATATATTGCGTTCTCGATACTTTTGTTATCATGAAAATCATATTGATTTTCTGACAATATATTATTCTTTTCAAGAAAGCAATTAACTTACTTAACTTATAAGCTTCTCAACAATTTGTAAAAATTGCTTATTAATGATATTGGTCGGTTATTAGACACATTTTCAGAATCTCCGGATTTCAACATAGGGACAACAAAATACTTTTTTCAAATCTGCAAAGAAAAATAATTTTAATATTAGGTTTATGATGTGTTAGTGGAATCGACAAAACATCTTTACAATGTTGTATGTATTCAACAGTAAGTTTCATCGTATCATTGAATTTATTCATATTTGATAAATTGATTTGAGTGATCACTCCTTGTATAGTTGTTAGTGAGAGAAAGATACTGACGTTTGTCTTTTATAATCGAAATAATATTTTGTTTTCATAGATTAACGTATTCTTTATTCTACTATATTTGCAGAAGAGGTTGTTGAATGTTTCTGCGATAGTTGATATGTTCCGACTTTATATTATTATACCTTGTGAATTAAATATATAATTTTCAATAATTTCCCAAATTTTTCTAGTATCGTTTTTAGCTTCTGTTATTGTATTTTCGTAGTATTTAGCTTTAGTTAGTTTAATTAAATTTTCTAATCATTTCTGTAGATACTAAATTTAGATCTGAGTTCTATAGTTGGGAAACTTAAAAAGTAATCTTTTTAAATAATCCCGATAATGCATAGAGTCAATTGAGCCTTAAGTAACTCAAGATTTCCTTTTTATTTTCATTATTAATAAATACGGTTTTAGTATCAATACAACTGTCTTGGAAGGTTTTGATTTGATCTAGAAATATATTTGTAGCAGTTTCTGGGCATAAACAGGTATGGATGGGCGTTTAAATCTATAACTCGAAAACGGCTTCAGGTATAGTAAAGCAAAGTCAGCGTTCGACCGTTATGTAAAAACCAACGCAATTCAATGACATATACAGTTCATGGTGTATGTACATCAGCTTATGGAAGAAAGTGAATTTCTAATATCCTTTTCTCATGTTTCTTCATTGAATTCAGTTATTAACGCAATTTAGTTTGATTTACGATCACTTATTGGTGGTTATAATGTATTTTCAGTCAAATTAATTTATTACTCACTCAAAGATCTCATAAAAGGTACATCCTATAATTATGCTTTGTAATCGGTTTGATATCAAGATGCATGATCATTATCAACAAGTAACATCTCAATAAATTTCAAATGAAATGCGTGTTGAATTTTTCCTGCTCACTTTATTACAATTTTACGATCTATACTTCGCATGAAGCCTCACATTGTATCAATTTGAAACGTTTTTTGTAGGTTTATGATCACATTTCTTGTATTCTAAATACTTAATTCAGCTTAGTTACCCCCTGCGGAAAGGAAAGGCTATAGGTGCATGGTCGTTACATGTCTTTCCGAACGTACTACTTTTTCGAGCCCATTCTTCTATTTCAAGTCAACGTGAGTCTATGTTTTTAATGTTCAGTCTTCTCGAATTAACGTAAACGTGATAAAGCCACGATTCCGTTTTTTAACAAATTAAATAATTAACACCAATCTATACTTTTCTTCATCATTGTAAATTACCTTTATCCCTATTATGATCTCCGAGATATTTTAGTTCAATATATTGTCTGATTACAAAACTTACTGCACATCATTTCCTGTCAGTCGGTCCTAATTTCATCCTCAGTTTTTACTGCAAATGATAAATAATACTGTCCAGCATTATTTTTATTATTCTGCTGTACAAGTTCAATACCGTGTGAATCCTAAACTGCAAGATTATCCAATAAGGTTTATTGAAACGATCGGCTCAGGAAAAGTAGGGTTTCGAACTTTATTCCCGCCTGTGAATATGTCGATCTGAAATGTGTAAGTAATCTGTATTATTCAAATTCAATGTAGAATTAATTGAACTAATTCCCAAATAATTCTTATGTTGTATTAATTATTTGATGTAATATCTAATGCTGTACTCAATTTCAGTAGGCTCATTCACAATCAATACTTCAAGCCGAACTAATTTTCAAATTACTTATTATTGTTATATTTATTAAAATACTCAGCTTCCGTATAAATTCCGCGTCACAATAGCACGACTTTATTCCGACGTTTCGCCAAACATTACAGGTGCCATCTTCAGGGCAGGCTTGAACTGGAAACTGATGCTCCTGGTTTGTGTAGCGGTATTTATTGTAGTTCCCTGCCTTTATTCCGGTGGTTAACTCCGTTTTCGTTTCAACTTCCATTGTGTACCGAATATTGGGATGTAATGAATTTGAAAGATTGAGGAAGGGAACAAGTTTTTCGCGACCATGTTGCCAAATAACAAAAGTGTCGTTGACATATCTAAACCAACGTTTCGGTTTGAGAACAGATGAGTCAACCGCATCTTCCTGAAAAGTTTTCATGAAGATCTTAGCTATGACTGGAGGAAGTGGGAATTCAGCAACACGTATCAGATGAATTATTATAAAAACAAGGGGATTCACAAATTAATGATCAAGCTGAATGGGTAAATAAAGCAATTAGAAAGAGACATGGAAGAAAGGTCTCCAAATGTAGTATAGGAGTGAATGTCAAACCGATAGAAATTCATAAAAGTGAGCTGAAACTGTATTATTCATAACATAGATAAATAATGTATTCAATTTAAAGGGAATTCGAGCAATAAAAAAAATTGTAAGCCATCAGTTCACATTTATTTTACCCTTTCAGGGTAGGTGCTATGGAATAATGGAGATTATTTCATTAGATTTCATAAATTAACTTAATTCTATAACTTGCTCTACTATCTTAAGATCGGTACCGTGACCTAAGTATGGTATCGATATAGTGATTACAAATGTTATGATGATAAATATGCAACATAAACATCAGGTCACCAAGGTGAGAAGACAGTGTCAACCTTCTCAAGAGAACAAGGCTTCACCTTGATGCTTTGTATATAGAGAACGAACGCAATTAGGATAAGTTAGTATGATAAAGTTTTAAGAAGTATGACTGAAGATCATGAAAATATAATGTGACATACACGGTAAAATACGATTCTAAATAGTGCAAGTTAGGTATAAGTGTCACAATAAACCATAACCAATCACCAAGTTATTCCTATACTACCCATAGCTATGTACCCTGAGGACCTGAACACCACAACGGTCTTAGGATTGGGGACCGCAATGTCCAAACCGTAATGTCCAAACCGTAATGTCCAAGCCGTAATGTCCAAGGAATAATGTCCACCAGAAATAATGTCCACCAGTATTTTATGTCCAATAAATATGATATCCAATAACATATTGTTTTGTTACATATTTATGTAATTTCCAAGGGTACGTAGATATTTCAAAATTGAACCCCCGTCGAGATGTTCTTGATACGTATTGACAATGTTATAGATGCGGTCTTCATTTTGCATTGAGGCCTTGCTTTTCTTCTTTCGTATGGGCTGCCCCAGGTTCAGCTGTTGCAACATGGTCTCTGTGTCGCCTTGCTCCTTCTGGACCTCCTTGAAGAAGGCGAATAGACCAGGGTGGCTTCGTCCTACGACCTTCTGGAACCTGTTGTGCCACCCTTCCGACAGGTTGTTGGTTCGCTGAAACCGTTGTAGAACAGCGTTGTACTGGTTCCACAACTTTGGATGGTAGCGGGGTGGCTTGGCACGTCTTCTTCCTCGGGCTTTAACACCGCGAACGTAGTTGACCTCGAAGTATTCGGCGACAGGCAGGAACTCTTCTGGAACTTCGTCGAGCATTAAATCAAAGTGTTCCACGACGTGATCCACGGGAACGAACGTCAGAGCACACAGCATGTGTGCTGCATTCCTGATCTCCTCGTTCTCATTGTAGGCCACAGCCAATTTTTCGCTTTGCACATGCCGATAAACGCTCTGGGATAAGTGGAAGAGACATGTGGTCACATTGGCTTCACCGATCTGCTCCGAGATCGCGTTGATTATGGCCAACTCAAAATCAGTCATAGTTTTCTGAGGGAGAGAAGTTCTAATCCGCATCCGCTCACATTCGCTCTTGACGACCTCCAGAACTTTTTCATATGCTGCCTGCGCTTTATTTGTCATGAGAGCGTATACGAGGGGCAAAGCAACACTTTGTTCAACGCCAGAAGTAATTTGAGAAAAGGATCCCAATATGGTGAAAAGTTGAAAAAACAGAGTCGGCACAACCTGGAAGTTGAAAAAACCGTGAGAGAAAGTCGAAGAAGAAGTCGAAGAAGTCGAAAAGTCGAAAGAAGCTTACAAACCTTAAAAGTTCCGTCCAGATACCAGTAATGACTTTGCATTAACTTTGTCAGGTTTTGCTTCGTTGCAAATATTATGATTCGACCGACCTCCTCATCCACGTCATCGTCGTATGAGTCATACAAGAAGAAGGATTCACCGGCTCGTGTTAACTTGTATTCGTCCGGAATTTCAGCAAGGTCTTCAAGGTTGGTTGGATTGGTTGGGAAATTGCGTGTTCGTACTCGCTTGATTGCTCTTCTAATATTGTCGCGATCTGGCAGTCTTGCAAGAACAGCATCAGACGTGCCCTGCAGACCCCGCAGAACCTGTACCGGTGGAGCCTCTGGATGCTCTTCAGCGGTCCGTTTGAGCGAATTTAACTTTTTTTCAGCGTCCACTTCGGCAGGGTTGGGTGCGTGATTTGGGTGACCGGACTCGTTTGGACCTTGCAGAACAATGATGTTGCCGCCAACGCCTGTTGTCCGAGCCAGAGCAGAGCATTCGGAACGTCTTCGGCACGTCCAATAAATTTTGCCACCTTTTTCGTCCTTTTTTGTGTACAAATAGTTGTCAATGTTCAGGAACAGACCTCCCTTTCTTGTTGGAATGACCTCAACTGTATTGTATTCCGAATTCTCAGACATTTTTGCAGATAATTTTGACGCGACTGAATAACAGGAGGTAACCAAGGAAATAACCAAATGAATGACAGGTCGTGAACAAGGAACTCGTCAATTTAAATTTGAAATAAAATGGAAAATGGAATCAATTTTATTAATAATTTGGACATGGAATTAGGTGGACATAAAAATTGGTGGACATTACGGTTTGGACATTGTGGTCTCCTAAAATTTGTTGAATTTTTTTTTTAAATAGTTTTTTTGTTAATTGTTTCTCTCAAATAACATAAAGGGTTTCTTTCATCAATAATAATGATTGATTATTGAAAGTACCTCATGATTGAATAGGTTTCTTCATTAATAAATATTATTCAGATCACTCACGTTCCGATTTATAGATAAGTTCGAATATTCGAAGACAAATAAGTGTGGAATGGTCCCTAATCAGAGATTAGACATTTATGTACTGATTCGGTTCCAGACTTATTATAATCTTGATCAAATTATTGCCAACCTCTATCTGTATCGTAAGTTGTTAATTGTCAAGTGAATGAATATTTTTAAGGTTACAGAAGTGGTAATAACACATCTATTTTCAACGTCTATTTGAAGAAGCGATAATTGAAACACGTTTGGAATGTATTCACAGCCTATTTGTATTCACACTACAGATTACTTTTTGCGGTTCCCTATAATTTTAAAATTACCTGTCGAATATCGTATCTATCGAACGAAGATTCGAAAACAGAAGAAGTGAAAGTTGATTGAAAAATTGAATACCGCCTAGATATTAACACTTGCGTATTCCACGAGTCAAATGTGGACAAAGAATGTTGTTCTGATTTTATTACATAACAACGTTTGAAAATTGTAGTGCATATAGGAGTGTATACTTCAACGAAATTCTATGATAACATAGTCTCTAGAATACAAATTTGTTAGACCGGTATGCATTCTGGATTCAAGGGGAAAAGTGATGCTAACGTTTTGAACGTGCATCTTTTTAACGAGCTCGATGTTGAAGGTATCTACAGAAATTTCCTCAAAACTCACACTCCTAGCAGGAACATTTGAACTCAATCCTTGGCAGACACTTTTCTGTAAATTGCATTTGACAGAATCCTTCCTCCAGTTCTCACTATTATGGCTTCAACTTTGATAATTAGTAATTTGCAATAGGCGTGGTATTGAAAATTTCTTTCACGTATTTTAAATAGTTTCTTTTCTAGAATCGATATACACAGGGTGTCCCAAATTTGCTGGGAAATGGGATACCACTTATTGTAGAGATCAAAATAAGTCGTTCATTTTTTCTCTCTTGTGGAAACTCCGTATTAGCTATAGCTTAGAAGGAAATGAATGTTTTCTGGAACACTGATAACTGATATTCACAGAACAAGTTTAAGAAAATTGTAGTACAAAATTTAGTAAAAACAAAGACAAAACATTTTTATAACAGGTGTTCAATGGGACCTCCACCTTCATTAATGCAAAGATCAATTCAGCGTAAAAATTGAAATGCACAACGTTGTTTTCTCGTATTGCGTTTACAGCATTTTGAATTCTGCTCCATAGTTGTTCGGAACTATCAATTTGAACCTTGTATACTTGTGTTCTCAAGGCTCCCCACATGAAGGAGTCGCAAGGATTCAAGTTTGGAGACCGCGGAGGTCACTTCTTGTCCCACCAATCCATCTATCGGCAAATTTTTCATCAAGATATTCTCTCAAGGCACGTGTAAAATGAGGTGGTGCAAATTAAGGGGCGAGTCTTCTTATAATTCTGGCAAAATCTTGAAGGAGACTGATGTAACTAGCGCCATCCAGACGACCAGGCAATCGGAACGGTCCAACCATAAAATTGTCAATAATTCCGACCCAGACATTAAATTTAAATTCTCGTTGATAATGTCTATTCTTCAATAGCATGTGGATTCTTATCTGCATAAATATACTCATTGTGTAGGTTAGTCATGCCACGACGTGTGAAACAAGACTCATCAGTAAACAAAATATTAGTGTGAAATCTGTTGTCGACTACTCTGCGCTCCCGAATAATTTGTGCAAAACTTAAACGTGATCCGTGGTCAAGTGGCAATAATTCTTGCACTGCTTGGATGTGAAATGGACGAAATAATTGATTCCTCAAAATTGGACTTACACTGCTTTTTGGAATCCCAATCTCTCGTTGCAATGTTCTGGTACTGCTCTCAGGAATGTTATCAATCATTTCAAGAACAGCATCTTCCGCAATGGGTGTTCGGGCTTGTCGAGGTCTTCCAGCGTTGATTCTGACTAGCTTCAACCTCCCTGTTTCTCAAAAACGTCTTTCAATTCGGGCAAAAGTATTGTGATTAAGAATTCTCCGATCTGGATACCTTTCTTGATAGATGCAGACACTTTCGAGGCAGTTACCTTGACAGAATCCAAGAACTAAAATCATATCGACCTGCTCATTAAAGGGAAATCCAAATCCAATAGTTGCCAAGTAAAAGCAACAATAACAGCAATCTTATTTAGGTAATACCAGTAATTGGGGAAGAAACAATGCAAAAGCAACTAAAAGCATGAAATGAGGCAATGTTGTCGTCTTACGAGTCGGAGTTGGGATACTACAATTTGATTGGGTATTGAATTTAGCCAATTATTCTTTATACACGATACTTAACTTGTTATGTTTGGAAAAATTGTTCAGGGCTTTGCTGTTGAGTGCATTATTATTATTGCCTATAATACAGTATATTTTGTGTCCAGTTTGTTTTAATTCCAAAATGATTGATAAAATGTACACCTACTACAGTACCACTATGAAAATCCAGGTAGCTCAGTGGTAGAAGCATCGATCTTCTAATAACTGTGACTTCCTGTGGAGGGTTCGAATCTCAGTGACTCCGGAATTTTTCCTATGGTCCGAGAAAGTGGTGAGGCAAGATACAATGGCTCGTTAGGCCTGAGTATCATCGAGACTGCCCTGGTTGCAGAATCGAGCCTAGCACACGAGGTTGAGTGTTTAGTGGGTATATCTGAGGTGATTGAATTTGAACTCGGGGACTTCCACAATTGCTCGTGTTACAGGCACATAAAGTGCTCATAAAGGGTTTCAACCACCTCCCAAAAAAAACACTATGAGAATCTTGTTGTTGTTACTGCCATGAAATTTCTCAGGGACAGTCGATCTAAATTTTTTGATCAGTTCTTTAACTGTAGAAAACTAAATATTTGAATTTTTGGCGCATATATGATGTTCTTACTGTACGTACGAGGCAAAACGCGGGAAGAACCAATAGAAACGTTTTGCAACGCACTTTATTCAGTCATAACATTCTTATATACGCTTATTTACAGGTTAAAATAAGTTTAAATCGCACCATGACACCTTAGGAACAGGTGCAAAGAGTTAAAACTCTTTTTATTTCTGATATTTATCACCTGTCACATGAATATCGGCTATGCGCTATTAAGACTAAACGATACTGTCATACGGTAGTCTCTTGTTGATCACGTCACAGTGACTTTTGTATTCAGCGTTCAGGCGTTGTGCTGTAGAGTGTATTGTGGCATAGCACGTGGTTTTGACCCTCAAAACTTAGCAGTGTAGATCAAGATTCGGAGGACTAAGAAAACATAGATCATTTCATCAGTATCCTGTAGGAATTACTGGTGTAAGTCATCAGAGAAAAAACATTATGGTAATTACATACACTCACAAGGAATGTATGTTCTGCAAATGTATTTATCTTGTAGTGCTCATTTTCATATGTGATTTATGCTTGTTACACTAATTAACGTAGAATCGATAGATCGGTTATGCCATCGTCAACGGGCGGAGAAATGAGCCATGTGAAGCAATTTCAGTTGAAATTGTTTCAACACATTCATACCACGATGTTTTACATAAAGCGGATATAATTTGCTTATTGAATTAATGAATGAATATGTAAAGTAAATCATGCATATGAATTGAATAACAAATGTTGCCAATAAAGCAGTAACATTACCGTGCCATAAATTCTAATTTAAAATTCAAACAAATATGGCATTGATTCATGTGAAAATGCTCAGGAAATTGAAACACTGATTTTTTGTCGTATGAATACTTTCTATATAATCTGCGGATTTGATTTACAAATACCGACTTTATTCTTTAAATGAAGAAAATATTAACGGATGATTGTCACAAGTAATGATTATTATCATGCTAATTATCTTCAATCAATTATTCAATAAAGAATCATATGATTGCCGGAATATGATGTTTAACACATAACTTGAATATTTTATTACTAGTTATTATTATGTGATGTCTACATTATGCATGCAAATTTATAAAACCCTCAAGTAGTTTCGAAGTTTGAAGTTGAGTTTCCTGGTATTTTCTTTCATACATCCCTCAAGTCTTTCTGTAGTTTGTTAGAACTATCAAAATATGCCCATCTTTTTTCATTCCTCAGCAGCCATTCGGCTATTACATTCTCTGTGTTCTGCCTCTTTTGTTTCATTTCGAATATCTGTCTAATTAGTCCCTTCTCATCACATGGCCCTGTTCTATTGTTGTATTCAGGTTTCCGTAGAATCCTATTTTTATTCGTCTGATTGATGATGTTACCCTTGCGTATTCATTGACCTTTCTAGAACATCGTAAAAAGGTGGGCGATCTCTCCCATTTCTATAGATATTTCGATGGTCGGTGTTCCTTGAAAATCTCGTCTATTATTCCTACACGAGAGATTCCAGACAGGCGGACTAGACCAACTGAAGCTAGTCACCTCACATTCAAGCTCGAGTTTTGCCGAACTTCATCCTACCAGACATCATTTTTCTATCGAGTAGCGAAGTTGTGAGCCTCTGCCTAGTGAGGTCTTTCCTCATGCCTATAACATCCAAACGCCTCATCCAACATCCCATCTCTGGCTCACACGTTGTTCTTCTAACATTACAGGTATTTCTCATATGTAGTAAAAGTAAAAAAAAAAATTTCTCAATTAAATAAGTTCCGTATTTGTTATTCTGACTCTATTTGTGTCTTGTTGTCATTGACTCCCAAGCATAAGTCAGTGTAAGTTTTACAATTCTCTAAATTATTCCTGTTTCTATAGGTATATATGGTTTCGGCGTTTATGTGGTGGCCGTTTCTTCAGATATTTATATGTCTCTATTCCATGTTTCTTCTGAAACTGATAAGGATGGAAATGTCTTCCAACTAACTCCCTCTTTTCAACCCCGATTCATTCCGTTACTCCTACTACGGTATGTGAGAGATAATAATGACTACTCAGGAAATTGAAAATGAAATGAAAGGCATCATATTAGTCATGTTTATATAGCAACACACCCCTGTCAAATTGAATAAAATAAGAATTATTCATGAAGGCTATATCACATTTTTAAACATTCACGTGTAGTTGACCTACGAATGAATAATGCGAAAAGGCAATGAAAGCGAACATTGTTCATCTGCGCTTATGAAAAACAATGGATCTTGAGGGCAGGAAATTAAAATAATAAATCCTGTAGACGTGCTAGAAGTGAGACTCCTATATCAGTGACCTTTGTTTTATGTGTACTTCGAATTTAATATTTTCGACTGGGCGAGAAACTGTGGCACTCTAATTATTAATAAAACGTGCATTTTTGATATGTAAAGTTGTGAAGTTAGTTTGATAAACAGAATTAGAACAACGTAATGCTCTTCTGTTCAGAAGCCAATGATCTAAGAACCTAAAACTATTATTTCAGACTTTCAGGAAGTGGATATGAATTGTAGTGGCGGCTCGTGAATTTTTGAGAGAGGAGGCTGGACATAAAACGTTTTTGTAAAAATATACTCTATTCACAGCCTTTTAACCTTTGCACAGCGACCGTACCAGCTACTTCAGTGACAAAATTAATTGTTACCCAGCAAGAACCAACGTGGAGGTATAGAGTTTCTCTTGGCAAAACATTTTTTTGTTCGTTTTTTGTCTTTTATTTTTTTTTTGATTTATAATATTTTTTCTTTTTTTTGGATTTTTCATATTTTGTTTTTTTTATTAACTTCATTATTTTTTTTTATATATTAACGGAATTCTTTAGTTTGCGAAAAATGATCAATAATATTATCAAAAAATGTATCATTTTGTGTTTTACTAAATCTTTTTCAATAGATATCAAACTAACATTGTATAAACGATTTTGGCCCATTATATTTGGCATGTAAGTTTTAATTCGTTTGAGAGTAGAAAATGATCTCTCCACCGATGCCGACGTGACAAAAATGGTGACTGTCAAACAAAGTAGTTTATAAAACTGAGGTAAAACTTGTTGCAAATCATTGTCTATCATATATTTTATCATATCGGCGTGACTGTCATACTGGCCTAAAATATCTTTATCCGAGTATATAACGCATAATTCATTGTGCCGTGCTATTTCATCAAAAAATTTATATTTTAGAACTAAGTTATCTTAAAGTGTATTGGGGAACTCTTTTGAAAAAGATTCGAAAAATCTTCTATTCGTCAAGTCAAAAAACTTCAATTCATGTAAATCGGAAAATGGAATCTCAATTTGACCTTTAATAGTATCTAAAATTTCATAAAAAAGTTGTTTGTACTTAATGTAGTTTCTTGTCTACCAAATTATATGTTTTCCTCCTTTTCGCGGGAGGAGCCTCACCAGTTGAAAAATTTTCAAATAAAATATTACAATGAAATTCTGTATTACGGAAACTTGAAATTTTTCCAATGAGATGTTTCAAACGATCTCTTGAATTTGAAAAATAAGATCAGTTTGTTCAAATATTAATTTAAAATTATCAAGAAAAACAAAAATTCTTCATTTTCTAAATAAGATTTTAAACCAACAGCAGCATTTAATGAAACCTGATCTGTTGAAAAGTCATCACTGTTTAATACAAAATCAAATGTTTCAATTAATTTGTCTTTATTTTTATGGATAGTAAATACTGCACGTGATGTAAAATTCCATCGAGTTGGAGCATTATAGGGAAATCAATGATTTTTTTTAAACTTCGTCTTGTCAATACTACTATTAGTATCAACAATGATCGATTTTGATAGTTACCTGACATTACTAATCTTTTCAAATCAGGTAAAGGCCGTTTATTTAAAAGAAACACTTTTATCATATGTTAATTCACTAAATGGATTTTCTAAACGGCAGCAACTAACTCACTAACACTCATTTTGAATTTACAACAGACAACAATCTAACCTTACTAACTTACGTGACAACACATAAACAAACAAGCACTGACTGACCTACTCAGCAGTCGGCAGTCTCGTATGTCATAGATTGCTAGCGGCTGCCGCAGGCTAGCCTCCAGAGGGTGTTGCCGTTTTCTCTGATTTACCCAGTTGGCGTTCGGACTGGTCGGAAAAACGGCAACTGCGTTGAACAACACATGCTCAGCGTTTGAGTTATATAGAGAGTCTAGTCTCAGGGCACTGTTGCCAGATTAAAAATAACTACTGAGAACTGGGAATTAATAGTAAAATTTTAAAAATTATCAGAGATACAGGAAATAAAATGGAGAATGATCATTAAGATAAATTGGTGAGGAGGCTGAGCCTCCTTAGCCTCCTTCGAGGAGCCGCCACTGATGAATTGCTAGTAAAGAAAAAATAACATATGCCTCATATTTCCAATCAGTGGTATAGCATAGGGAGGGCAGAATGAGCGGCAAATTTTGAACAAGATTATTCAATAAATAACTTTTCAACTCCGATGCAGCTGTTATCGAAGGCATACGTAAATTCTTGATTCCCGTTGGTGTAATGAAAGAAGCACCAATGAGCTCTATGAGGAGAGGCTAACAGCTGCCTGGAACTATAAGTTTGTGATATTACTGATCCATCCGCAATAGAGAAACTTTATAAAGAGTTTCATCAATTTAATTTTGTGAAAATTACCGTTTTGTTTAATTGCATATAAAATGTTAATTAAAATTATATAGTTAATATATGATGAATATCTGATATGTTCAACCGAAAATATATTATAATTGGAATTGAAAATAGGTAGTGACGATAGATGAAAAGTAATGAAGATCACGTTTATTATGAAGGTGTTGATTGAAAAATTATACTGAAATAAAATGCTCAATCTGATTTATTTATCAAGCTCTTAATAATTATGATATGTATATAAAAATAAATAGCCACATTTTATAATAAGTTCATTTTTCGAATTTTACTATAACGGAAAATTATAGACATTATTTCAAAGCATGTTCTGTACAATTTATTGAACAAATGGCTGATAATTCATTTAGGCAACGTCAATACACTGCTTAAAATAAAACTCTCGTTTACTTTTGTTTCTGGATCTCATCTGCTACCTGATTTGCCTCTCCTACATTCTCTCTGTTGAATTAATTGATTTCCTCATCGTGCTGTGGTTTAATAAGTGAATTTCCTCCTAAACTCTTTGAACCATCATCTAAAACAGAGTTAGTGTCTATTCGCTCCTCATACATTCTTACCAAGCGGACATGCCTACACAAGGTATTCTTCACTGCATATTCACATTGGTAGTGATGATTACAAATTTTGCATACTCTATTATTCTTTTTCACCATTTACCTCACATTCTCTACTCACAATTTTGAGAATTTTGCTATTGTTCAATTGCTCTCATTTCTACATTTGTTGTAAATTATTAGGTACTATTCACATTTTGTATTTTGGGCATAATAGGTTCTAGATCCTCTGTCCTTTTCAAACATAATAATAAAAATGATATTTGTTGTCGATATCTAGTTGACAAAATCTGTTTTATTCGCCCCTTGTTATTTTAACAGGTAATTATTGCATAATTCCACAAACCGGTGTCAATGAGTTTCACTGACTTATTCTTTTCATTCAATTTTTAAACAGTTTCTTCAAAGCTGGATCTTTTATTTTGTTTTTTTTTTCAGTATTCCAGTATTTCACAACATCAACTCATTGCTCAGAGTCGAAGTGACCTATGACATTTGACACAATTCACAACGAACGACCAATCACCGCCGGTTTTCAACGACCAATCACCAAAATGTCGCTTTGCTTTCAACGTATTCTCATTATCACGCGGCTTTGGACATCACATAGTAGGTAAATGACGGGGAATATTCCCTGTCTCAATTCTAACTCGTTATTTCGGTAACACACCTCCCACTCCTGGTCATGTGACATTGTCGATCTGCGGTGTCTCTCCGAAAGTCGCGATCTTCATCAAATAAGATGCTGTAAGTCTTTCCAACACTATCAACTGTGCGTCTCACATAGTTATATTTCATACAGAAATTTCATAAAATCTCACGAAAATGATGAAACAATGATCCATTATTGCAGGAGTTAAAGTAATATAAAGATCATAATTCAGATATAAATATCTAAGATGAGTTAACGGCTGAAATGTATGATAATTTATATTGCTGATGAATGTGTTTCATTTACATATTTCTGCACGCACAACTTCTTCCGCATTGTGCTTTTTTCTAATTATTATAAACAGAAATACAAAGCGAGTATGTCCAAGTATATCTCTAGATTAATGCTTCGGGTATAATGGATTCTCTTTGAATCCTCGAAATTCATATTCTCACTATAATATGATGTTTTATACCCATACAAACGTCTCGATTGCTTCGTCTCTTTCTGAATAAGGATTGTGATCCACAATAGACGAGAGCTCATGATAGGTTTCGCCTATTAATGACTATTCGATGATGTTTTTCATTGTTGTTGAATACTATGAACTAGTCAAAGTATTCTGGCGAAACAGGAATAAAAGCTGACTTCTTATTTTTGAAGTTACAAATTCGTCTCTTGATATCTCTCAATAATTTGAATAATCAAAACTACTAAAACAAACAAGCGGATATGCTGTGGATAATACACTCTCTCGATATTGTCGTAGGGTATCTACGTTTCTAAAAGATTCATTGTGGTATTGAAAAGTATTAAAGTAATAATGATTGTTTTTGAGTTCATATACAGCTTTGAAATCTGTTTAGTACACTTTTAATCTATGGCGAAATTATCAACACTCCAAAATATTGGTTACCTTAATCAAGAATAAATCGTATTTTTCTTGAAGCGATCTCGTATGGCCACGCGGACGAGTCGATATTCATATAGTTATTGAAAAATATCATCTATCAGAGAAATATACACGTCTACTGCAAGGTTTAGATATAATTAGACATCAACTTATCAGGCTCACTGTCGATAATAATCCTTCAATATATTCTATTGATGAAAGATGAAGGAATGAAAATAATCCGACTTACCGCATGTACGATCCAACGCAAGATTACCCCCTGTCTATTTCCGTACCCCCGTCACCCCTCTCATCGGATGTCGCGAGTCTTCTCTCGAGTTTCGCGCATTAGTAGAATGATCAATTTGCGACATTAAATCACAGATGTCGGTACAATGAAGATCACAATAATAGTGTTTCATAATGCGAATGATATAAAAACAAAGTAATAGTTTTTTATTTTTTCAATATGATAAATTACCACCATCAAAGTTCTGAATACTTTGTTAGCGTACTCTATCTACGTTAATCCTGAAAATTATTATCAACCAATACGTATTTTCTAGTATTATCTGATAAGCATATATAGAGATAACTAGATGAGTCACAAAAATATATTTTCTATTTTAATAATAAATAATGAGGAATAAACTGAAATGTGACGATGTAATATATAACTTACGTCGGCGCTATCTTATCGTAGATGAGATTTATTTAAATGTTGGAGTAATTATGGGGAACAGTGTATTTGACATAAAATTAATGTGTCACTCATTCAATTTCATCCCACTGGTAGAGAATTTTATCAAGATTCATGAGATATCTTGTATACATGGCAAAAGGCGATAGGCGTTCTAGGATACAAAGTAAGAGAACTCAATTAATTCGAAAGTAAAAGCCTATTCTGGCACTATCTGCGTAACAAACGTGGAAAAGATCTAACAATAAGTTTCCACAATTTTATAGATGAAGAATAGGCGTTTTACATGAATTAGAAATTAATTCGTTAGTAAAGTTGTTACATGCTTATAGTTATATTGTTATCCGCGAGGCTAGTTTGTTATCTAATAGGGACTGGAAAGATTTGTTACATGCATAATATTCTGCTGATATCCGTTTTGGATACAGCTGTCTGCAGTTGAAATTCTCATTCAGACTTCCTTTTCCGCCTTCGTTCTGGAAGTAACCGATTTAATGATCAACGAAATTCTGAACAAATCCTATTTATGAAATCTAAAGTTCAAGATATTCGCAAGAGAAATCACTTAAACTACTCAAATCTTCATATATATGGATTTCAATGGACTTTCAACTTGGTTACAATACATATTGAACACACGGGGTGGGCGCATCCACGATATTTCTCAGAACTTTTCGTGTTCATGTTGTTGTGATGTGTGCGTTCACATTTTCATTATCAGACTGAACAACAGATACTACAATGAATTACGAATCGCAATTCAATATGAGGAATAAGGATTCGCATTGTATTATAATTATAATTTTCTAATTGTTTGATAATGGCACTTTGGTGTTGAAACTATAGTTACATTTTCACGTTATTATTAATAAAAGTGGTATAAAAACAAAGTAGTTATTCTTTCATATAATCAAAATGATAAATTACCATAAAGTAACGGCTTTCACCATCGATTTTTTGAAATCTGAAATTAATAAATTGCTTTTTCGCTTGTGAATTTTCATCTCTTTCAAATTATATACTAATTTGTCCGTACTGTATTTTAAAAGTGATAAGCTTTCTTGATAAATTGTGTGACCTGTATTTGAGATATGTTCTGCAAATGTAGGTTTTTTAATATTATTCTTCTTTATATGGGCAAAATTCTCCTTATAACGAGCTAAAATGTTCTTTCCAGTTCTACCCACATATAATTTTGAACATGACTTACAATCACCCTTGTGAATTCCAGTTCTGTTGAAATCGGCAATTTCATCAAAGGTATTATTAGAACGGTTTCTCTACCGTGTTCTTGCATAAACGTGTTTAATTGCAAATTTAGAGAAGAAATTATGGAATTTATTGATCACTGAAGTCGCATAAGTAAATGGGACGAAAACACCATGCCTTGACTCAGTAGAAAAGCCATGTATGATAGACTGGAAAAGGAGTGTATGAGCATGGAACCTAATACTCTAAAAGCTTAGATGAATCCACGAGCATTTCCCAGGCGGAGATTCGTGATATAGGAATATGTGTCCATTTCAGTATAGGAAGAGACCTAAACGCACAGGAAATAGTCATCATATCGCATAGTCAAGCGGCCATCAGCTCTGAAATGGACTGGGAATGGTCAGAAAAACTAAATGAACTAGGCAAGAATAAAGCAGTTACCCTTCCATGGGTTCCGGTACACACCGGGGTGAAGGGTATGCGGGATAGGTACCAGTACAATACCGGAAGAACTTGAGAAAGATGTAGACTACAAAAGATCCCACCACTAGATAGGTCTACACGAGCTGAGACAAGCAAAGGTACTTCTGCGAAACTACAACCAAAAGCGATCTAATGACTGCATCAACCTAAGATAAAATAAATTCAGAATTCTAGCAGCGCACTGCTTGTCGAATGGACACCTTAAGAGGTTGGGATTGATAGAAGAAGAACAGTGCAAGTTCTGCGAGGTGAAGGACGACACTTTCATCCACATCCTCGCCGAATGAACTAGCTTGCAAAACTCGGAGCACGATACCTATGTATTGGGGCATACCAAATAGAAGAGTGAGACTCACTCAACCACAGGGTTGGAGGAACGCTATAGCCCTATATATCCTGAATGGCGCAGCAACAGAATGGGACATAATAGATCAGTTAGGTCGCAGTGTGCAAATATCACAATACTTCTACATACTACCAAATGTTCTCACACATTTCTCCAAACTCAATATGCCAATTATTATTGCGCTGAGTAGATAAACATTCAAAGGTTGGTATGATGTCGATAAGTTCCGTTGATATTCTAGATAACTGTATTTTCCGATCTGGTGATGATGGGATTATATATCTCATTGGATATCAAATCGATTGGAACAGTTGAATGTATTATCTTCTGAAGAATTCAACGAACTAGCCTACGAAAACGTATTAGAATGTTATTACTTACGAGGGAATACCTTGATAACAATTCCTTACTTTCAGTTTCAACATTCTTTCGAACACGTTAAGATTACTTTCTCCAAGCGGAAACTGATGCTTATGGTTTCCCTGAAACGAAGGGATTGTAAATAGAACGGCACATAAATTTCGTAAAGGTTTTATAGCCTCTGGTTCTCTATTGCTATTCATTCTTATACACATACTATCGATCCATTTCGGAGATGTTATCGTGATTTTAACACAAATGAATGATTTACTGGGAAAGCATTATGAATAGAATCAACACGAATTTGGAGCCATTACTCGTACTCGTAAACTGAAAAGAACAATACACGAGGAATTCAATATCCGTATATAATTCGTAAGTTGGATCTAAATGAGAGGGGTTGATGTTATTAGCACAAATGGCGACGCAAACATTCTTGGAACAATTTTCGCGACAAGGAAACGTTGATTGCTAAGCGTAAAAACAACTATTAACTTTGATTGACAAAGTTTGGAATAAAACGCGAGCCGTCCACTCTTCCGTGCATACATCCTTTTTACAGCTCGACTATTTATTTTTCGAAATGAAGTTTGTTACTTTCGATACGCGCTTCATTTCACTGTAGGGTGTCGATATAAATTCTTGTATATTCTTAACTTGGAACACGTGTCACTAAACATTTCCAATATTTTCTTCTCCCCCTCTTTGTATTCATCGATTTCGACATAAAGGGCTGCTTGGATACTCCATTCGTTCCATATTATATGATGTTGTTTTTTACCTCATTATCGTTACGTTTTATACAGACTTCAGTAGAAGTAGGTTAAAGGAGTTCCGTTTAATTAAGATTTTGTCTGGGTAATTGTAAATGCTGCACTGGAGGAAAATCTAGTAGATATAACAAATTGCTTGTTGTTATATGAAGAATGTTACTTAAAATTGTAACATGGTCATCTGTTTATGAAACTATATAAAACATATTTACATTATTCCTATTCACCAATATTTATTTATCTACTGGGTGTAACGGTGTAGACCTCGTTGCAAGGTTCTATTTCAGTATTCTTCGAATTGGTAATTAATTCGAATAATTAAGTTCGGATGAGTGAGGCCCTGGCATCTATGTTATAATAGCGGTAACTGTACATCGCGGTTTGTTATTCTAAATAAATTCACGGAAGGTATAGTTCTGTCAGGATTGATGATTTTTAGGCAGGTGATCGATTCGGCATTGTGTGTGGGAACGTTGGAGCAGGTATGTCGTATTTAATAATCTTCTGCCATTTTGGGCATTTTCATTTATCCGAAATATTTTTTGAAATTCTCTGTTAATGGACGACATGCCTGCGGATAGTCATACCATAATCATTCATATCATTTTCGCCTCCATCTTGATTTAACCTAACTTCATAATTCAGTTCCATTCTCTTCGAATTAATTATAGTTTAATCAAACCAGTTCCGTAATTTTGTAATATCTTTTCCAACCTGGAATTTGTGCTCCTTGTGGTCGAGGGAGGATATTCTTTGTTGCCGGAGATGCGGGTTGGGGAAGCAAGTTGTTCAAGGTGAACTGGTAAATCTTGACTTCGATCCCGTTTAATTGTCGAGGTACAGAATAAGTACAGTTTCTTTCATCAGGTTGGAATTGTAAAATTCTTCAAATTCTTTTTACAGCCTATGTGATTCTTTTCTTAATTAAATTGGGTAATTTATCCTAACATACATTCACCTTCCTTTATCGAATTTCATTTGTTTCTCTGAAATATTTGATTTGTAACTAGTAATATTTAATAATATCTGATTTTCAATTAACTATTACAGATTATTATCTAATCTTGAATCAACAACAATTAAAAAAAAAATGATAATAATGAAAGGAATATTATAATTGCCTTTATTGCTAATATTATAGAATTATTATTAAGAATGATCTAAGAATAAAACCCGAAGTTAAATAAAATTACCTAGAACCTAGAAATAGAATTAGCTAGAAAATCTGATTTAACTGAACTAAAGGAATGAAACTAAGATTATCAAAATGATGTTACAAAATCGAGTCTATCTATCTCAAAATACCGCTACTCCTTGAGGGTTTTGGAGGATTTGACATGTATAACCATAGATATCGATGAGCCTCATGTTAACTGATGCAGAAACACGTATTATAAGTAGGTATTTATTATCTTATGGGATGTTGACTACCTGAAACATTTCATATTCATTTCCAGCCAAGAAGAATCTGTAACACTTTCATTCATTAGAATGGTTGTTCTATTTTTGGTTGTAATTGACCGTTGCCAAAATTTGTCTTTCGCATGCTTCCACAATCTCAGTCTTAGAGTCAGGTTACATAATGTCTTTGATAATCACTACATCGCAGTTGAAAATTGCTTTAGGTATGTAAGAATTGAAGTGAAAAAATAGTTCCAGTGTAAACCAAAATTACCAGAATATTAAGCTCCAGAAAGGACCATATTGCAGGGATATGTATAATAAAAATAAGCTGGACACCATATTTTAAGCAACCACGAACGACTGCTTAATTTCACATTCTCGATGCTTTGTTATTATTTTGTACGAAATCTACAATTTTATTCACATGATTTTTGTTTTAAATGCTCATAAATATTCAATCGTTTGCAGTCTGTTGTTAACAAACTATAAATTGAACAATAAATAGTGTGTTTTATGCATTTAAACACTCAACAATAATTGTTAGTTGTGCAGCTTGTGGAAGTTCAAAGTCCTCAAGGATAAGGAAGAATAAAAACAAGAATATTACGTTTCATAGGTAAGTAACCTCATCATGATCATTTCACTCATATGTAAGTGTATTTGGAAATTTTCATATCGAACATGACACATGTTTATTTCTGACCGAGATATTATAAGCTTATATCGTCATAGTTACGCTATCAATAATGAGGGTCATAACTCCCTTGGGACATTATAGATTCTATAATTCCCTCTACCTTTCACAAGTAAAAATAAAATAAAAATGCTAATATATACATATTTATAAATCTGATGACACCTTTAGGAGATAAAACAGCGGACTTTTTCGGCTTATAACTCTTGCTCTTCCGTTTCAAAAAAGCCTCTAGTTCATTGAACTTGGTGATATCTCGTTTCTCATGTATAGTCACCATCGATTTTAGCATTGACCGTTTAGGCCATAAAGAATTCGGACTATACGTTTCTGACTGCAACGAATAAACACAATTACTACCAAATCTACCGAAAAACATAGAAAATTCCTTACCAGTTCTTGAAAATATGCCAGAAATACAGTTCCAATGGCATCTTTTGGCATAACATTTTTCTGTGTCAGCCACTCGAGATATATTCTACATTCTTTCACTTCACTTCTTGATGGAAATAATGATTCTCTTGCTTTTTCAGCATTTTTCAAAATATCCTCCATTATATTTGGGGTAGAAAACACGTTTTAAACGCAAACACAACTTGATAATAAAGCTTTGTTTGTAAACAAGTAACATAGCAACAACCTAGCAACAACAAAACTCCTATAATCAACGGTACCTGATTCAAATATAGCGGGAAGGTAATGAATTGGTGCATTTATTCCGTTTTAAAAATGAACAAAATTTTATTGAAATTGGTCAGAAATAAAATTATCTATGTACTACGGGAATTAATGAGCCTCAATAACCTCAGGCAATTGCTGTCCCTCGGGCCAGAGGCCCTCGGGACGCAAACTTTGCCATCGGTAATTAAGGCCCTTATAATTCCCTTGATACATAAATAACTATTATGGAAACATTTCTATTACATTAACTTCAAATGAGCAATGGAGAAAAATGCTTGCTATAATGGATACGAGGGCAAGGTGAAAAGTCCCTGAAAAATGAAACAAGAAATGATTTATTTGGTCCAAACTTATTCTATTTCGCGACGTGATCTTTTTCTAATGTTTCAATTCCTTCCAAATCATACGATTTCGCCAATCCTTCAAAATAGGGTTTGTTTCAGCAGTTGTTCCGTTGGAGTAAAATCTCATTTCTTAAAGTTTGGAAATAGATCAAAATCGCAGGGGACCAAATCTGGATAGTATGGTAGATGACGAACCTATTTGTAGCGCAATTCAAGCCATTTTTCCATTGAGTCTACGGACCTGTGCGTTGTCCTGGCGGAAGAGAACTTTTTTCTTTGCCAAATGCAGCCGCTCACGCTTCAAATCGGCGTCGAATCGATCCACAAGCTCCGTCTTAACGGTTCTAGTCCGTGTAGGATCGATAATGCATCGTAGGAAAAAATATTACGTTGAATAAACACTAAATGCAATCATTCTTATACCGGTTATGTTGTGATCTCATTTAATCTCAACAACGATGGTCTAATTGTATATTCTCTTGTCGAATAATGTCAAACCAAATAACTCTCAATGCATATTCATATTTGATATGAATACCCAGCTACGCATTTCCTTGTTGATAGACTAACATGCCCTTTCTGAAGGTAATTGTGATATATAGACCATCCGTAGAAACCACTGATCTCTAGAATACTCCTGGATAGATCATAGACAAAGTGTAGTCAATTACTGATCGGTGACGGCCATGTTCCCGAGGTCTGAATCCAATGTTGAATTACATAGTTTGGAAGTCTTGAAATGAGCATTTTCGTAAATCCGAACATAACATGACTTCATATCGAATCGTTGCGGCCTCATCTTCCACAGTTGTTCCTCTTGAGAAGCTTGGAATAGTAAAAGACGGAGGGTACAGATTCTGCGAGAAGGAGGACGTAACCCCTTATCACATTTTCTCAGAATGCACTATCCTTCAGAACCCGAGGGCACGACACCTTGGAGCGAATGTCGAATAAGGAAACTTACCTAATCTGAAGCCATTCGATATCCTGAACCTCTCAAGAGCCATTTGATTGAAGGAACTGTTATAGTCGTTGATACACCCTGAACGGCTCAGCATCAGGAAGAGACACAATATATCGCTCGAGGTCGCAGAGTGAAGATATCTTTAACATTTGCTACGATCTTTAAGATATAGTACGGTGAATGTAACGATTAAATATGGCTTTTAAGTTAAACACGACCGGAGCTATTTCTTATATGAATCGTTAGCGGGATAGGTGTCGCTTAAGACCAGAAAGTTGTGACCACCACCTTGGCCAATTTTGGGAATACCAAAATGATTTTCGATTTGACGACGGTAGGTCGTAGAAAAATGTTTTGTGATCAAAAATTCTAGACAACAATAATATCATCTGAAAATGTTTGCGCTATAGTGGAAATATGAAAGTTGTAAGACCGAAAAAACCTACAAAATATATACACACCTGTGAAAGTACTCACCAAACGTGGATGCGACACCTGCGGGGGTAAGTGGTTATCAAAAGTACAATTATTCGAAGCAGCTAGCATGAACAGAACATTTATCTTATGATTATACATGAGTTTCAAATGATCATTGTATCATTTGTATCCTTCAATTTAGTGATAAGCAAAGTAAGACCAAAAACAAGACTTGTATGGTCTTGGTCTTAGTCTTGTTCTTGTTCATATAGTCTTGGTCTGGTTCTCCCCAAGTTTTGATCTTGGTCTTGCTTGTTAAGCTTTGTTATTGGTCTTGGTCAAGCATCAAGTGTCTTGCAAGTCTTGCTTTTTCACAACGATCAAAGGGACTTGGTGTATTCGAACCCAGAAGTATCCTGGTGCGACTGCAACACAACTTGGTGCTCTCTCCTATAAGTTGGTAAAGAGTCTTCTTTACTGTACCTCAATTGGAACAGGATGATCTCTTCGTGAGGGGGAGCCTACACTAGTCTGTGAGAACGCTAGTAAGGTTAGCTACGACATGTCAACTTTCCGACAGAAGTTTAGGGATAGTTCCTCTATTTCATAATATAATGAATAAAGTTTCATAGACTTGAACCAAATGGAGAAAAACAATGAAACTATAAAACTACAAACGACGCCAGTGATAAAATAAGACATAATTATGTTCAATACCCCCCACTACAGTCGCAGTCACTATTAACATCAGTATCAGTAAATATTTTTTCACCATTTCAACACATTATATTACGTGATCCACAATATTTGAAAAATTACTTACGATTGCGGAGATCGCAAAGAAGGAAGAACTTTGGGAGACACGCGCTGCCAAAACTGAGAGAATGATATGCGGCTTCCGACGAAGCAACTACAAACCGCTTTCGGCAGCATCCCCAAATGAATAATTTTCTATTTCATATTTCTTTTAGCAAAGATTTTATATTACATTTCCAGATGTCTCTACGTTCATACAGAGATATCATACATATTGTTAGAAACAATCCATTGATTTCATCTTAGTGCGGGTTTTACAAGAGTTACAAGACTGGTGTTGATTTCAAAATACGAACCAGGACCTGTCTCAATCATCACTCACCGTCGGTCGTTTTGCTCTTTTCAAGGTAATATAGACGAAACTGTGTGCATCCTGAAAAACTGGCGCCATCACTTTGTTGGCCGATGAACCCACTTTGGCCTTCTTCGGCTTCGATTCGCAATGACAAGTCCTCTGTTTCGACTGTTTTTTGGTCTCTGGTGTGTTGTGATGGATCCATGTCCACGGTCACCAAACGGCGAAAAAATCTTTCTTATCGCGCTTGAACGTCACCAAACACTTCTGTGAAGTTGTCACATGGTGTCGCGCTTGTTGTCAACTCTGCAAATATTCAAAAATGTATTCATCCGTACCCGTTTAGTTGATATGCCTATAGCATCAGCAATCTCGTGCAGTTTAGTTCGCCGATCGTTCAATATCATACCATGGATTTTATCGACGATTTCGGGCTTTGTAACCTGAATTGGACGACCAGAATGTTCGGCGTCATGCGTTATGTATCCACTATGCAAAGAAATAATGTTTAATCAAGACGCAAAATTCACTTCTTCCCGTAGTTACAGAAATCTTCAAGGTTGCTTGCTTTCGATCGGTGTCAAAACAAAATTCAATGAGATATCAGTCTGAAATTTTTAAAGAGTTAATGTCACATGTGATTTTCGATGGTGGCGCCATATGTTTTATTTTTCAGGAACCTTTCGCCTTGTCCTCGTATTTGGTTACAAATTTCTCAAGAATGCACAACATTGTATGGTTCATCACCATTGTAAACGTTACGCCACTGCTTAACCGGAAACATGAGATCGCGATTTGTAATAACCATTCCGGTAGTATACACTTATTCAGCCGAAGCTCCTTCCTGAGGTTTTATATTCAAAAGTGTAAACTTAGTTACACCCCATCTGATTATTGAAACCGGCTATCACATCATAATGCACTATTGTATTATACGTTGGGCCTCCGTTACACGAACACAATCGTATCTCAATATGTGAAAAAAATCCAGCTCGGAACCAGTTGGCAATTATTAAGCAGTTAGCATATGGTGATATAATGTAAGATAAACAATAATAGTCGTTGCCTATGTACTTTATACAGTTAAACGAGACGCAATTACAAAAGTTGTCCTTGCCTCGTGTGTGATAACAGTCTAGAAGTGGGCTGAAAGGCAACCACACAAATCTGTTGGTGGATACAAGACTAAGCAATGTAAGGATGTTGTTATCTGTGGAGCCAGTGCATGCAACCGAGCGTAGCTGAACTACAGGCCCACGTGATCCAACCTGGGGGTCGCATGTGCATGTTCATCGTTTTCAATTCTCTCCTGTGTTTCTAATGAACAAGAACAACTATAAGCATATCCGTACGAGCCTTGTATGTGTACATCACATTACGATAATTATGGTACATATTTCACACTCCTACGAACTGTTTTGATTTGCATATAATTCCTCTACAGGAAGTATTTTTCTATTAATCGTATAAAGTAAGTAAAGCATAGACCACCAATGTACTTTCCACTTAAATGTAAATTATTATTATTGTTTGCATTCCCCATAGAAAACCATACTGTACAGAATTATCTCTGCATGTTTCCATTGATACTTTGCACACATGCCGTCACAAAAATCTAATATCAACTTTCATGGGTTGATAAGGATTCAAGTTTACTTGCAGTTAATATCATTCAGTTACAGTTATTACTTTCTTAACTTAAAGATCAGCTTATCTATTATATTTATATTGATAGTTTTATGTTCATATACAGATACAGAATGTTCTCTTCTTTCTACCTAATATTCAATTATGCTCTTGTAACTAAGGTATGCTACAATGGTAATAAATATCATCAAATTATAAAGGAAGTCTCAATGACAACTGGATCGAGCTTCAGCTTGTCACTAAGTAAATTGGTTCCGTTTCAAATCAATAAACATATGGCACTTATCTTAAACAGTAGCCTTCCGCGGATAGCTAATCTTGAAAATCTTTGCCTTCCGAATGGGTTCGGCGTCACAAAAGCACGACATGAAGCAGACGTTTCGCCAACCAATACAGGTGGCATCTTCAGGGCAGGCTTGAGACTTTTTTTTGCTGAGATGAAGAAAACCTTTTATGGGGAGGTTATGAACATTTGAGTCTCATGGTCTACTGTGAGAGTCATCATTCCAGGCATACTCACTGAAAACTTCGCATCCTTTGTAGGCTTGTCTGGCTATCGCCTCCGCTAACACTTAGGTCTGCTGGCCCAATGTATCTCGCCTTTGTTTTGTTTCTTTACGGTATCCACTGAAGTATTTTTGTGCCTTGTACGAGTTTGTATAGGTCCTCTACTGAGTGGGAACTGTACAGGGTGTCCTCCAACTGCGTGGCTAAAATAAAACCGAAGATTCTTTGATTCGAAAATAATTTTGTTTTTTCGGTATAACTTGAGAACGTGATGGAGGACTTCTACAATATTTGGCAGGTGAGTTGCTGTCAATAATAGCCGTTTTTGAGAGCGGAGCATAGAGCCTTAGAGACCATAGAAATGGCTCAAACTTGAGGATGTAACGGGAAAAGTGTCCAGAACTTTTTTGTGGTCGATGTAATTCACTCTATATTTTTTATGTAGATAGCTTATCTAATTTGAAAACTTTTCTTACTCTTAGAAAATTTTGATAAAATCAACGGATTAGCTTGAAAAAAATAATTTACGAGTCTCTGCAATTTTGGCTTACTAATTTTACTTGATTAAAATACCTTAGTTGCCTTTGCTTTTCTAATGTCATTTTGGCATTTGGAGAATTTATTCTCAAAACTGTCAGTTTTTACTTTGCTTTCCGTGAAAATTTTATAACATTATGGCTCAAACACTGAAATGGTTAATATCTCGGTAAAACACGAATAATAAAAACAATAGAAATGGGGAAACGATGTGATTATTTAGGAAAAACAAATGCTAAATTGAAAGAAACAACAAAACTTTTTGGGAAATCGCTAAGGCATCAATTGTTCTAAATGTTGCCCATTTTCCTGAATACACAAATTAATTCGTTTCAAGAAATTGGGTTGAACTCTGGCTAATACTTCAGGATCATTCTTCAATAAATCCGCTCCATGATTAATTCGTTGCAACAATTCCTCTCGTGTGTTCACTGGAACTGCATAAACTTTCGACTTCAAAGCGCCCCATAGAAAGAAGTCGCAGGGCGTCAAATCAGGGGAGCGGGCCGGCCAGTTCACTGGTGCATCGTGTCCTCTACCTATCCAGCGATCTGGATATTCCACATTCAAATGTAACCTCACAGCTAATGTGAAATGAGGAGGTGCACCTTCATGGATAAACCAGGCCACGACGAACGTGTAAGGGCAAGTCTTCCATCAGTTCAAGTAGCCTTTGCTCCAAAAAGTTCAAGTAGTTCTCCCTGTTCAATGGATCGGGTATAACGGTAGGGCCAATAATAAAGTTATCCACAATTCCAACCCAAACATTGATTTTAGTTTGATTCTGAAAATATGTAACTTCCGTTTCATGAGCATTTTCATCAGCATAGAAATGTTCATTATGGAGGTTAAAAAGACCACATCTCGTGAAACTATCTTCGTCCGTGAACAGAATTCTTCTACAAAAATTGGGGTTTGCGTTTTGTCTTTGGACAATAAGCCGACAGAAATCTAGCCGATGACCTGGATCCATGGGCAATAAGTCTTGACCTGTTTTAATATGATAGGGATACAACAGTTCTTCTTTCAGTACATTATGAACTAATGATTTTGAGGCTCCAATACGAAGTCTCAGGTTCAGTTTCAACTGCTTCCAGTATCGCTTCTTCGAGCTCTACCGTCCTTCTTGTCCGTCTGCGTCCAGTTTCTCTGCGATTCGCTTCAAATTTGCCAGTTTCGCGAAGGTTTGCCGATTTGGAATTCTGCGATGCGGATATCTTTCCCTTCTCCGGCCATTGCAACGACAAAGTCCATAAATCAATAACATATCAACTATTTCAGTGTTAGTGAAATTTTGAGCCATAATTTCATAAAATTTTTACGGAAAGCAAAGTAAAAACTGACAGTTTTGAGAATAAATTCTTCAAATGCCAAAATGACATTAGAAAAGCAAAGGCAACTAAGGTATTTTAATCAAGTAAAATTAGTAAGCCAAAATTGCAGAGACTCGAAAATTAATTTTTTCAAGCTAATCCGTTGATTTTATCGAAATTTTCTAGGAGGAAGAAAAGTTTTCAAATTAGATAAGCTATCTACGTAAAAAATATCGAGTGAATTACGTTGACCACAAAAAAGTTCTGGACACTTTTCCCGTTACATCCTCAAGTTTGAGCCATTTCTATGGTCTCTAAGGCTCTGTGCTCCACTCTCAAAAATGGCCATTAATGACAGTAACTCACCTGCTAAATATTGTAAAAGTTCTTCATTACGTTCTCAAGTTATACCGAAAAAACAAAATTATTTTTGCAATTTTGAAGCCCTCTACCGGGTAAACAAGACACTTGAGGCAAAAGTAAAAAGGCTCATCAACTTTTTTTCGAATCAAAGAATCTTCGGCTTTATTTTTGCCACGCAGTTCGAGGACACCCTGTATAATTCTGAATTGCCGTTCCAAAAATTCACTGTATTTTGCGATCCAATGCCTCGCATTTACACAGTATTTGTGTCACTGTTTACGTACCCTTATCGCAAAGTTTGCATGTCAGGTCGCCATTGTACAGCCTCATTTTATTCAAGTGCCCTTTTACTGGCGCATGGCCAATCATGAGCCCTGTTACGAATTTTATTTTTCCTCTATTTAGTGCTAATAGGTATGTCGTTCTTTTGTTATATGGGGCTTTGATATATTCCTTCCCATGTTCGTTTCCTGGGATTTTTTCCCAGTTTTTTTTTATGTTTCTCATGATCCAGTTTTCTACAGACTTTCGTGCTCCGTTTTAGTATCACCGTGGTCTGTTTTGGATCTGGAGCTTTCTCCGATCCTCTTCTTGTAGGTTCGTCGGCTTTTTCATTGCTTGTTGTTCCCTGATGTCACCGCACTTATTTCCAGTTCTTCTTTGCATGTCTATACCAGACGGAATTCCACTTCCTGACTTCTTATTGCCTTGAGTACACCCAGACTCTCTGTCAGTATGTGGATCTGCTCATCTTTGATGACACTCCGATTAATTTCCTTCACACATTAGAGGATTGCATATACCTCTGCTTGGAAGATGGTGTGTTTACCCAATGAATAGTTGAAGCCCGTCTTTGGGTTTCTTGAGTATATGTTCCTGCACCTGCACATTTTTTCGTCTTAGACCCGTCTGTATACCAGATCTTTCCCTGAGAATGTCGCCCAGGATTTATGTTCCCATTCAGTCCTTTCTGGTATTGATACCCTGAATGTGTTTCTAGAACAGTACCGCTTGAGGCTTGAACTGAAACTGACTCTTCTGGTTTCTGTAGCGGTATCCATTGTAGGAAAAACCCTTCACGCTACACAGTTCACTGCGTTTATTTCGGTTCTGGCACCTGACCCTGCCGTTGTGTGATCATGTGCGAAGTGGAATTTCCGAAGATGGGTTTCCAAATGTTGGGTAGGTAATATCCTGAGTTACGGTTCAGTTTATTCGGATGTTTTAGGATTTCTATCGCTTCAAGAATATTTCGCTGATACATGTTTTGGGTCTCGGGCTAGGATTTTATTAATTCCGAAACGGATTTGATGATACGTGTCGAACGTGTGTTCCGCAAGTGCAGATCTACTGCTGTCACGAAGCCTTGTACAACGCTCATGTTCTTTCACACCAGTAGCTATCGTACGACCTGTTTCACCAATGTAGACTATACCGCCAGAACAAGGAATGCTATAAACAACACCTTCTTAATGAAGAGGAGGAAGAGGATTTTTGATAGGTTTGTAAAACTGAGACAGTTTTGGTAGAGTGGAAAACCGAGTAGAAATGTTATGTTTTTTGAGGATTTCGGAAATTCAATCTGCTATATTTCCAATATATGGAAGATGGGCAGTGTATAAAGCAGGCGGGGGAGTTTGTGGCTCAGGTTGATTTGGAATTTTAGGCGAATTGTATTTCTTTATGACTTTTTGAATGTTATAATGAGAGAAATTATTTGGTAATAAGACAGATGAAAGATGTTTTGATTCTGATTTTAAGGACTTAGGTTGTGATGAGTTGATAGCTCTCAGGCATTGAGGCATCTATCGGTGTGAGTGAGTTTTCGATACACAGATTGTCCCAAAGTAACGTCAATCTGTCGACTAAGTAATACATCTGGGAACGGGAGTGAACTTTTTGATTCAACTTGGTGATATTGAGATGTGATGAATCAAATAATTGAGGGAGGGAACAAGATGTTCGCGACCATATCGGCATATCTAAACCAACATTTCGGTTTGAGAATAGATCAGTCAATAGCATCGTGCTCAAAAATACTGGAAGGTTCGTGCAAGGGTAAACTCTAATATTAATCATATAAGCTCAAACTCAACAACAATAACATCTAATAATAAAAATAACAATTAAGTCATTAATGATAATGATAAAAGAATGTCTATGACAATCGAAGATAATTAAGATTATCAAATTGATACCCAACCAGGATGAACCTAGCTGATTTAAATATATCATTAATCTTTGATTGAAAATTTAAAACAACTTTGATTCAGCGTAATTCATCCTCTTCACCAAAAAAACTCTGAAGAAACTGGTAAGTTGAATTAACTGAAATTGACTAAGTGTAACTTGATTTTTTAAGAGAATAAATCCTAGTTAGAAAATATAACTGAGGCACTGCCCCTGTTATTTGTGAAGCGTCCTTTTCGTCAAGAATCAATCTACAATTAGAAAAAGGATCCCTGAATTGTTTAGCCAATAAGTAGTAAGATCCCTCTCTTGAGGTCTCTACTTCAGAATGTTTCCGGTAGAGGTTTCTATCCTATCTGTCCTTTCCTAAAAACTAATTCGAATATACAAATTATTTCAACTATAATCAAGACTATATTCAAGTACAATTTTGATGATAAGATACCACGTTACGTTCCGACTTACGTGTGATACATTTTGATTAATTATGTAACTTATGAAAGGAAGACGTGTAAAACTCCCATATGAGATCTACAGTGAGTCTGAAACAAGCTCACTACCCAAACATCTCCAGATGGTTAAGATTAACATTTAATAAAGCTAGCATTTGGTCCCCATCCTATATTGGTTATTTATCTTGGCAGGTTTATGATTTCCTTCAGAACTATAAGCTCATGTGGAATTATTGACTATCTTGACCATGATATCATATCACTGTATTGTCTTATATTTATTTCAGAAATTCCACCACTTTCTCAAGCTACATTTGTTATTGATACTAAACAGAAAACACCTGGCATTAACTGACAAACCCTAGATTTTCTTTGCTTTTAGATGTTTTAATTTTACATGAATTTTTAATTTTCTGAAAATGAATTTGTTTTGAATATTGGAAATGACCAGTACTACTCACCCTTATTTCTCTTATTACTCAAACTGTATATCATAAAGTGGGGTGCGGTCTTTCTCGATATGTAAGTATTTAGAACGAAAACAGTTTTTAAGTAGATTACTCTTTTCTGAATTCAAACTTTAATTCCGAGTGTGTGTGCCATCAGTGACAGTGTTAACCCGTTTGTCAGTGAATTGCATATTATTAATAATTTTGTTTCCGTCATAATCATACCCCATTCAATCGTAAAAGTGAAGATGTCTTACGAAAATTAGGAAGAATTTTATATGCTAAAAAGCTTTATTTGTAGTAATAACTATTATTGTATTATTATATAATTCAATCACTATCCAGAAGACAACTTAATCAGCTATATTCAAGAGGTTACAATACAATCATTAATTAACGGTCTCGATCCTCCAACATGCCACGACAAAAAATCGGATATTTATATCTGGCTTTACAATACATTACAATTACAACATAAAAATTCTCCATTAATGAGCTCTATAGACTATGTGAATTCTTTTTCATATCTTCATATTAATTTATAATTCAGTTCAGAGTATCATGAAGTGATGTAATATGTATTGAAAGTAACGGACATCAGTTTAAACGTTCACTTTGACTTGAATTTTCATTTTAGAATTGTAATATATCATAAAATGTATCAAATAATATCAAATGTTTATATTTAATATTTGATATTCCGGTTGTGGCTTGTTGAAGTACCGACAATTGATGAAACTGTCTTCGAACCTCGTGATATCAGTTTTAATATCCTACTACTGTTCCGATAACCACCCTATAATGTTACATTTTCGAATGATGCACAAGTGCCTTGGCCACTTTGAAATCTTCTAACAACACCTTCAGAGCGTTTCTTTCCTTCGAACATTTTCACTACAACTTAACACAGAACAGCTTAATGGTTATTAACAATAACAAAATATCACGTTGCACAATTTAAGCCGTAATTATGATAGACTATTGATAAAAAATAATCAACCTTATCCACTAGAAATATTATTAATGTACTGAGGACCTTTCGGCTACCAAGTATCCATCATCAGAGTAGACCAGTTTACTTCGGCAAATTAATGAATGGTAAATGTGAACTTTTCGTTGTTACTTGTAAACCCTATATTTCTCGAATTAAATAATGAACTAGTAGGACATTGAATGTTGAAGGCGCGACCATTCTGGATAGCGAATGAAATATATTTCGGATGCAACATCACAATTATTGTTACTACTTTGTACTATATCATATGTTTCGTTGTTTAATTGAAAAGAAAAATCTCAAGAAAGGGGTCACTTTGGAAAATATCCAGTGGCGTTGATAATAGGGTGAGAAGAGAAAAACAATCATTTGCGGTTGCACTCTGGATGATTTCGACCACTGTCTCCAGTGTCAAATAAAAGGTATCTATCTTAGAAGTAACTTGAACAAAATTTGGTAGAAGTCGCCACAATTGTCAGAGAGTTACGATAAAGCAAAACTGTTTATTAAATCGAACATTAAATCTGATTCCATCATTAAGCAAGTCGATTTGTTTCCCATTGGTGAAGTATTACTGAAGCTCTGTTGTAAAAGTACAAATCATCTACTCTATTGAGAGCTGTTACAAGGAACTCAAACAGTTTATTAGTAGATGATAGTAAAAATACATACTCGGTCGCACTGTATGTTTTATTTTGTGGTACAGAAGACTCGAGTAACAATTCCATGATTTATCACTCGCGCCACCTCATTAAAGAATGTTTCGCTACAAATGTAAGCCTCTTATTTATGAAGAATTTCTACTTGATGAAATTCAAACAAGCCGCTGCAGCGGTGGTTCTAATCATTCCACATGTACTATCCTGTTTAACAAACTACTAGATATCCGTTTAGGGAATTCTTGTCTCTTTGTGTGGCAAATATGGAAGTATAGGAACATTCGAACTACGGACTAAATTAATAATCCTTGAGTTTAATTTGCCTATGTAGCTTTGAGGGGACAACATTAATTTGTCATTATAAATAATTAGATTGTGAACTTGGTGACTGTATTAATGTTATGTGAAACATCATTTCCAAATACTCAAGTCGAAAACAGTTTCCCAAACAACAAATTTCAAAATACAAATCAAAGAAATTACAGTTTCAATAACATTAAGCAATGTGTGATGTGGATGAAATAATTATTACTAGGGCAAAGTGAAAAGTACCTGAAAAATGCAAAAAGAAATGATTTATTTGGTCAGAACTTATTTTTTTTCACAACGTAATCTCCTTGTAGCCCAATACATTTCGTCCGAAATTTTTCTAATTTTTCGATCCCTTTCAAATAATACGGTTCCGGCAATACTTCAAAATAGGCATTTGTTCCATTGATGACCTCATCGTTGAAGCCAGATCTCTTTCCGCCGAGCCATTTCTTCAACGATTTCTGGCGTTGTAACCTGAATTGGACGACCCGAACGTTCGGCGTCCTTTGTGGTCATATTGTCACAACGAAAATCACTTGTAAATCGTTCCAATCGATGTTGAAGAGTCCCCAAAATGTTTAACAAGCGATGCTTTGGTTAGCGTAATGTTCCTTCCAAGCAAGAAGTGATGTTCAATCAAGACGCGAATTCAGTTTTCTCCATGTTTACAAAAATCTTCACGGTTGCTTGCTTCCGATGAATGTTAAAACAGAACTGAATGACACATCAGTCTGAAAATTTAAATGCGTTCCAGTCAAAGATGGTACATCATAAATGTCACATGGGATTTTCGATAGTGGCGCCATCTCTGTTTAATTTTTCAGGGACTTCCCACCTTGCCCTCGTAGTTACTCATTGAGAATGGTTGAATATACAAACCTGATGAATGGTGGTATTTTGACTTATCTCTGCTTGGTCCGATATATTTTCATGGAATACATTTCATGCAGTATGCTCTTGTGAAACCGGTATCTACCAAGTGAAACTTCGTCATTCCTAACGTTCAAATTATTAATATTTTCTCTGCTGAACTCCGTACCCAATTCCTATTTTCCATCTAAACCATACCCACGGTAAGAACTAAATAACGTTATAGCTAGTATTTCAGTGTATACAACTAAGGAAAAAGCCTTTGGATTTTTTGTTGAAGTTCGATTGTCTAGGCTACATGAAGGTTCAGGTATTGGTAGTGAACACCACGCACCTCACAAAACCACCTCAGGCAGAATACTAAATGGGACTGAAAAGTATTATGACAACCTGGAGTATAGGAAAAAAGGTTGCTTAGGTTGAACGGGTAATGTGTAAAATTGCCTGCCTGTATGTCAGGATCAAGCCTTGATCGTCGCCAGAAAAACATTTTGGGCTATAAACAAGATACATATGGATTTTTCAGCCAATAATCGCTACTTTCTCCAATTAAATTTATTATGCTTGGACAAAACATTTTTCAAGCCTTGAGAGTATTACATAAGTGAAAGTCTTGCGAAGGATAACGAATTTGATATTTTAATTTGAGAAAAGCTATCTTTCCTTCAATATAGTTCATTATTAAGGGTGTCACATAATTAGCCATCCAAACTTCACCAGCGGCTTCTACCAACAAAAAAGAAAAAAGTTAGAAAAATGGGTCGTGAGAGAGATACGGCTTCCTGAAGCTGGCATTTTCTGAATATTCCCGAAACACAATGTGATGAAATGATGCAATTTGGTACCTACGGCCAATGCAGTGAATGAAAAATAATCACGAAGACATGTTGGAGAAAACACCACTCAATGAGAGAACAAATATATGGATACAACTGGATGACTGCCCTTCCTTTCAAAAAAAATTCCATGGGATAACCCCGATTAGAAAAATCGAACAGGAAGCCTCTAAGTGAAATTTATCAGGGATAGTTTGCATAGGAAATATATCAAAGTTTTTGAATTTATATACAATAATAATTTAAGACCATTGGCGTAGAAGCTTAAATGGCTTAAATGCGTACAAAACCCCATAACTACGTTACTGTATTTGCCTGAAAAACATTTTGTCACTAAAATATTTCTCATGCAGTAAAACTGAAGTGTTCCAAGTTTGAAGCAAAATCCAAAAATTTGGAAGATAATGAAGAAAATGTAATAATTTTCAAAACTTCAACATCTTGTATCTCGGAAACAAAGTGAGAAAAATGTTATATGAAAGACTCCTATTATTTTCACAAGTCCTATCATTTACCGAAGTTATGAACGAAAAAACTGAAACACCCTGTATAACTTATCAAAGTAAGACGTTTTAAAAACCGCCATATAAGATCTACAGTGAGTCTGGATAAAACTCACCACCTACGCATCTCCAGATGGTTAACATTTATTATATAGCTTAGCAACCGTTTACCATCCTATATTGATTATTCATTTTGATAGGTTCATGATTTCCTTAAGAACAAGAAATTATTGACCATATTGACCATGCCAGCTATGGTATCATGTAACCCTCCTTGAAGGGGGTGTGAATTGTCTTATATTTATTTTAGAAATCCCTTTATTTTTCTCAAGCTACATTTGTTATTGATACTGAACAGAAAACTCTGGCAACCCCTAGATGTTTTTTGCTTTTAGATATTTTAATTTTCTTAATATGATTTTTTTTTTCTAATATTGGGAATAACCTATACTAAACCCTAATTACATTATTACATTACAAATATTCACCGAATCGAATTCACCTGAAAAATAGTATCAATCACTTCAAATAATGATAATAGTGAATAACTTGTATCAAACTATCTTGATGGTCCACTAGTTGCATCTATTCTCTTTCCGAATTTTAATTATTGATGTAGGTACGAGTACAGGAATTTCTTCAGCAACGATATTTCAACAGAAATAGTGATCGATTCTGAAGGCTTCCATAACATAATCTGCATGGGATGAAAAGTATTATAGAGAACTGGACCCACCTATCAACATATAGTTTACGATAATGGTTTTGGTATAGTTTGCATTTCCATGTAAAGCACTCAGAAATATTCATGAACTGGAAGATGTAAATGGGTATACATAAAAATATGATGATTTATTCTTGAATTCACTATGAGCTCTATATTACAACAAATGTCATCTGTACGAAAATGGCGAAAAGGAAATTAAAGTGAATGATAAGTCATTCACGGACCTCGCAAATAACGTGGAATCGAAAATTCAACTGAACATATAAATATGTTCTAACTGCTGATCGTATAAAATGAGAATTGCATAACTGTTCTTAAATTAGATACTCTGGTCTGAGACGCTATGAGTTTCCGACACGTATCGCTTTGACGCTAATAATATTTAACATCATTTTCATATATTTTATATGGGATTTTACTGTTACTTGCTAGGCAGATAATAAATAATACAAGAAAAATAAAGTATTTTTGACTGTTTATCAATCTGAATAACTATTATGCATGCATAGCATAATTATTTGATTTTTCTTTCAAATACTCGGAGGTAATACCTCGAATCCTTCAAATATTATTTCACAGGAATACTCTTTCCTTTGGAAAAAATATTAAAACGAACTGATTGATAAAGTTCAACAGGATGAATGACTTCATCAAATTATTTTTGTGTGATTGCCTTTTTCTAACATGATAGTTGGGAACTCTAGACTAATCTGAATTAATGGATGCAGTAGGGTTTGTTTAGATTGCACTTATTTTAAATACGGTGAGCAATATTCTGGACACATATTCGGCATAGCAATAGGATCTCCTATTTCAGCTACTTTTGCTAACCTAATTATGGAATGCTTAGACGAATCCGTAATAAATTCAGATTTTAAACTCGTATTCTTTAAACCGTATGTAGATGATGGCCTTATATGTGTTTCCGATGATAAAATTCAGTACGTGATTGATAAATTTAACAATTTTCACTGTAATCTTCAATTTACTTGTGAAATGGAAGTGAATAAAAACATAAATATCCTAGATATGAACAGTAGGCATGATGCAGATGGAAAAATAAAAACTTCGTGGTTTACTAGAAAAGTTTGGTCTCAACGTCATCTTCACTTAAATTCCGTCGCACCGAGTTATAAAAAAAAGGTTATAAACCCAAAAATTCTGAAATTTTTCCCAATATATTGGAAGTGAATGGCTACAAAAAAACATTCCTCAATCCCATCATTAAAGAAAGAATAAACAAAATCTATAATGGAACATCACACATATTTTATAATATTACCATACATTCCGAAGACCTCAGAGAAAATTAAGAAATGTTCGAAAATTATGATATAAATGTTGCGCATAAACCTATTTTTCAAATTTAAAACCTCTAATACCCAAAGATAAACAAATCCACACAGTATACAAATTAAATTGTTCCAGATTGAGATGGGACTTATACAGGAATCTCTAAATAATATTTACAAAAAAAGTGTATTTCCATAAGTATAGTACAAGAAACAAAAAATTCCACCGTCTTTACTAAACACTGTTTTGATTATAACCATCAATTCGATTACAAAAATGTCAATATTTCAACTAAGGAAACCAATTATTATAAAATGTCTATTCTGGAGATAGTTTACATTAGACGTTACTTCAAGTCTGTAAATCATGGAACAGACATTCAATTATCAAATCTTAGTAATACTAATTTAATCGATTAAAACCCTTGCAAATTAATACATGCGTCTTTCTAATGTTAAAAGTATATTACAGGTAGAATGCTCGAATAGCATTATTCCCAATAAGGCCCGACAACCTTTTTCTATTACCTCATGAATCTTTAACATCTGGTTCGAAAGTGGATACTTGAGCGTTATATTTTTTGGTTTCAGTAGTATACAAACTTTGTTTGACATGACTTCGTGTATTAGACGAAAATTGCTAAGCAGTGTATTCATATACTTAAAACATTAATGTGTTAAAACTTCGATTACTTGTGCTTCTGTTCGTTTCGACGACGTGGGCATTTTTAATTGCAATTGGTGCGATAAGGACGCTTTGTGCTGATACAATTAGTTAAAAAAAACATTTTAGACATTAATAATCCTTCTGATGATGGTCGTGAGATCGAAACGTACGTGAAGATGAAAATAATATGCATATGTGCTAGTGTGACCTATTTCCGGAGAATTTATATATAAATACCTGGGTCAAGAATCATTATCAATTAATATTATCAAAAGCATGTGGAATGTTCTTCAATAAATAATAATAATATATCATAAAGACCTTATTGACTATGTAGCTCTATCAATCTCATTTACATTTGAAAACTAACATAATAATACAAATATAAATTAGTATCAGTCCATTATCAATATTTTGTTTGACATAAGGAACATTCTTTTTTAAAGACATTCAACGAGGTACACTCCTCCATGGTTTTTGGTGATATATTGAAACATATTAGTCCCTAATTGAGTGAGGTATCACACGTGAAATTTGAATTTACTTAAAAATTTTTAGATTATCTAAAACGTGTGTTGTGTGTTCGGCGATATAAGTCAATTCAATTCTCATGTTTTAATTAGAAAATGAAAATCAACATATTGTATGTATCTGTGTTATGTTTCATAATTTTTGAAAATGACCTCAGCAAACTAGTATCGCTTCCGATGTTTTCAATTGCATCAGTAACTCCCTCTGTTCCACCGACATATTTGTCAACATAGGGAGGTAAAATGACAAATCGACGGAACAGCTTTTTATCAACTGGGATTTCATTATAACTCATCGAACATAGATTGTTCAAATTAAGAATAAGCTTTAAATGTAATGACATAGATGGAGGTTAGTGATCTATAAATCGTTGTTAATTTTTGCTCGATACACTATAATATTTGTTGAATAATTTCAGAAACTGCAATAATTTAAAATTTTCTTGATACTGAGATTATTCTTCCAAGTGAAAGGAAAATGAATACGGTCTTCAGGGGAACCAACGTTAATTCTGTCGTTGCTCCATGAAATTTGCTAGTATCACTGGATTAGATCATAAACAAGAAACGTTCTAACGGAGCGACAAGATGTTTATTATGAGGAAATACCTGTTATATTTTACATAAATATATGCATACAATTGATATTTCAAAGTCTAGAGATTCAATTATAAGCTGGTAGTCGTGTTTATTCCCCAGTAGTTCACATTCACAATGCATAAGTAAATCTTAATTATAGAGCAGAAATTATGTTTCGTAGAAATTCATCAAGTGTAATGTAATCAAGCGAGTATGAATCTAGAAACCGTAATTTGAACTACTGCAACAGATATTTCATGAAGTTGCTCTGCATTCTTCATGTTTTGTTTATTCGAACAAACCAGAGAAATGCCTCTGTCGTAATAACCACAAACGATGTATTTCAATGGCTTGTGTGTGCATCGTTAGAGAGTTTTTTAAGCCTATTAAAAATCTCCTTATTTTGAAGATATTGTGATTATTTCTTCTAACCATAACAATAACCACGACGATAAAACTAAGATATTCCAAACCTCAACCTTCATAACGATATATATCTCAATGGATTGTGTGTGCATCAATAGAGTTTTTAAAGCCCATTAGGAATAACCTTCTTTTGGCGATGTTTATGGTTATTTCTTCTAAACATAACAATATTCAAAGATGATAAAAATAAGACATTTCAAACTTCAACTTTCACAACGATATATATCTCAATGGCTTGTGTGTGCATCAATAGAGATTTTAAAGCCCATTAGAAATATCCTTCTTTTGGCGAAGTTGTGGTTATTTTTTTTAACCCTAACAATATTCAAGACGATAGAACTGAAACATTTCAAACCTCAACTTTCACAACGATATATATTTCAATGGCTTGTGTGTGCATCAATAGAGTTTTTAAAGCTCATTAGAAATAACCTTCTTTTGGCGAAGTTGTAGTTATTTTTTCTAACCCTAACAATATTCAAGACGATAAAACTGAGACATTTCAAACCTCAACTTTCACAACGATATATATTCCAATGGCTTGTGTGTGCATCAATAGAGTTTCTAAAGCCCATTAGAAATAACTTTCTTTTGGCGATGTTGTGGTTATTTTTTCCAACCATAACAATATTCAAGACGATAAAACTAAGACATTTCAAACCCCATTTTTCACAATGATATATATTTCATTGGCTTGTGTGTGCATCGTTAGAGAGCCTTTTGAGCCTATTAAAAATCACCTTATTCAGGCGATGTTGTAGTTATTTTTTCTATTTTCTAACCATAACAAAAATCACTACGATAAAACTAAGACATTCCAAATCCCAACTTTCTATCCATAACAACAATCACGAGGATAGAACTAAGACATTTCAAACTCCAATTTTAAACTTCATAAATTGAGAGGTAACCCAAAGCTTCTGGTGTTCATTTGTTCAGATTGAAAAGAGAGACCCTAATGCGGATTTAATAAAACGGATTATACACAGAGTCATGAGTCTTGAGTCATGTCATGAATACCTCAATTATGCCGGATGTTCCACGACGTTTTGACCATCCATTTTCTCGAAAAGTGTCATTTTTATTATTGAAAATGTTGCAATTTACTGATATACCGGGTTCCTCATTAAAATGAAAAATGAAAGCATATTAATTAGCGGTTGTGTCATAATTTTATTTATGATCTCTAAAGTCATGAACTAAGCAATCAACCTCAAGCTTATCCAATACCTAGATAGCTCCAAAATCACGAATGACCGGCAATATAGTTTTCGCCAGCAGAGATCAACAGGAGACCTGCTTGCCTATGTAACACAAGTATGGCAGAAATCTATTGAAAAACATGGAGACTCTCTAGTTGTATCTTTGGATATCTTCAAAGCATTTGACCGAGTTTGGCACCAAAGTCTTCATGAGAAACTTCCGTCTAATGATTTTTGCCGCCTCAACTTTGTCGATTACTGACGAGTTTTCTCTCAGATAGATCACTCTATGTGGTGGTTGACGGAGAATCCTCCTACACAATGGCTATCCACGCTGTTGTTCTACAGGGATCTGTCCTAGCACCAGCTTTGTTTCTGCTCTATATGAACGATCTGCTGGAAATAACCAGCTATCTCGTCCACATCTTTGAAGATGATGGTACACTCCATACCGCTTTCTCATCTAGAGTTCCTGTGCCGACCAATAAAGCCGGAGGAGCGGGACAGAGACAGGCTGACGCAATTGATGGAGATCTGGCAGAGATCTTGAGATAGGAATCAGATAATCTAGTGAAGCTTAATGCAACCAAAACTCGAGCTTGCGTCTTCTCCAGGAAGGCGGATCCGACAATCCCCAATATGATGATGTCAGGTACAACTATTCCTTTGAAGTCTTCCATAACAATGCTCGGAATCTCCACCAACTGCACCCTCTCATGGGACGATCATGTAAGGCTCATTGCAAAAACAGCTTCACGAATATTTGGTTTTCTATTCGGTGCAAAGAGCTACTTCATTCACATCCCAGCAGCTCCTCATAATCTACGAAGCGGAGATACGACCTGTCCTGGAGTACTGTTAACATGTTTGGAGTTCGGCTCCCAAACGTACGCTTCTATCCAGAAGAGAGCTACTCGTTTGGTTGATGAGAATTCACGAGTTCATAGACCTTTCTAGAAAATCGTAGAAAAGTGGGAAATCTCTCTCCCTTTTCTATAGATATTTCCATGGTCGGTGCTCATCACAAATCTCGTCAGCTTCGCACCATGAGAGATTCCAGATAGGCAGACTGGACGAGATCAAACTAGTCGCTCCTTCATTGTCAAGCTCGAGACCTGCCGAACTTCTCCCTAACAGATTCCATTTTTCTATCGTACAGCGAAGTTCTGGAACTCTTCACCTAGTGGGGTGCTTTCCTGTGCTTCCAAACCTTCAAGAAAAATTCGAATGCTTATCTCCTTTCCCTGCATTCCACCGCTGGCCTACACGATGTTTTTTGAACATTGAAAGTTTTCCTCTCGTGTAGTCAGAAAATATTTAAAAAAATAAATTATGACAACCTTTGCGAGACACTTTTTCCAAGCCACGTGGAACCAGAATGAATTTCAGCGACAAGTCTTATATCGTTGAGTTAGTTTCACAGAGATCATTTGAAGAGTTTTGAAAATTATTTTGATATAATTATATGCATAGCAGCAACGCTATTAATTTTGTTAATAGGATTCTCTTCGTTGTTAGCTAATAAAATGACTGATGCATTTGCAGCAAAACCTCCTTTCGCTGAATGTTTTCATTGACATCCGTAATAAATCAAATTCAACTAAGAATATAGCTGTTCATATTCAGTTGAGGATATTGTATTTCCTACATTATTTCAAGCACGGAAACTGACATAACATTACTTTTACTATTATTTACCATATAAGTACTTCTTCGACCATACCGTCTTATTAATCATAGCTGAAGATGTGTGGATAGTAATTAATGGTACTACCTAATGGAAAATAGCTCACATATTTGTACCGTTACAACTGTATAATTATTATTGGATTGCAAACTAGAATTTTAGTAAACATAGTCTACTTGACAAAGATGTACAATTTCGCGTGAATCCTCAGACTTACAATATATGCCTTTTGCTTTAATCGTACGTAATAATTTTTCCGTGTGGGAGTTGAAAAATGATATATGTCTAGGTAAGTATATATGTGGTGTCTATAAACTGTAAATTGTATTTAATTTCTTGCGTTCACTTTTCCACATCAATTATCCGGTTTATTCAAACAAACGCAAACATGAACAGCTACCATATATTGTAGGTAATCCTCCTCAGAGACATGATTGGCACTGTAAAATATTGGTTGTAATTGGCCATAACAATTTTTACATTGCCATATATGTTATGTTAATGGGTTTCCTGAACAACTTGAACAATATTTCGAATTTATCGCAGTCACTTGTCATCTGTAAGTGTGTATAAACAGTTACTTCACGCACATGATATATATTTTGAATTATCGAGCAGGGCATTTATTGATTCATTGATTTGATAGTAATCCCTCTATAAGAGCTTCGTCTAATTGGATTCAAGTAAAGCGAAAGGAATTATGACCCGAGATATTGGGAAATGAGGATGAGATAAAATAGAAATTGCTTTGGCGAAAATTCAAAATGAACTAGAGCTTTTCGGGCATTGTATAATGTTTGATCCTATTTTGGCGTTATTTTCCTATTTCGAAGCGTTTATTGTCCGAATGCAGATATTTCTCGCTGTCTGTTTTGAAGCGACGGCCCTACAACAAATTCGATTGAACTATGGTTCATCATATGATGGGGATTTGATGGAATGGGGTATGTAAGTTCCTATTCTTAGCCTGATGATATCGGAGATATCTTTGGGACATTGCGTTAGGGCATCAGATTCAAAACATACGCTTATTCAAGGAAACTTGGCGAAAAATATGCCAAAACTATCTCAGTCGGCTCAGCTGTAATGCCAAACTGTGATATAGGGGCAAGTTGTAGTGATGAGTGAGTAGTCAGAGTTTTTCAATGGAGGACGCATTTTCACTTCATATGAATCTGGATTGTTGGTGGGGAATAAGTCAAACATATTGGCATAATTCATTTATCTATTTATTTGTTTATTTATTTATTTATTTAATCTTACACTGATCAACACATATAAACCCAATAATATACTTACAATTGTTATCTAAATTCAATCTAAATAAGCTAATTATACTCAAGTCCGAGAAGAGATAAACTCAAGAAGAAAAAGAAAAAAGCCGAAAATATTCATCAAAGGAAGGTACAAAGAGGAATTGAAAAAATAGAGAGCCGAAAAGTGTGAAAATTGTTTCATTACAGTAGGCGAGCAATCTGTTGTAGGCTAGAATTGAAAATATCATATTTAGTATGGGTGTTATTGGTGTTATAGACATGGCACATGCAGAAATGGAGATAATTCAAGTTATGTTAGCACGGGAAGTTTGGAGGTAGAAATTATTTACAGACCGCGAGTTCAGCCGAGGAACTAGGAAATTGACTCTTCCCAGTAGCATGGGGCAGTCAATTAGGTTATTGAGCAACTTGAGCAAACTGGCCTGGAGTACATAATTATTTATGCAAGAAGGGGATGAAATATTGAATCTATCTGACAGGGAAGAATTAGGAATGCCCTTGAGAGAATAAAACCATCCATCCTGAACCACAGGTACTTCAAAAAGCGGCGCTGAACAAATTCCAGGGCATCTCTATGAACGGCATAACCAGGGAATCAAATCACATATGCATACTCAACTCGCGATCGCACAAATGTTACGAACAACTACAATTTGTGTCTATGTTCTAAAAATTCACGACAGCTTCGAACAATAAGCCAAAGTAATTTGTTAGCAGTCTCCATCACAAACTCCAGATGAGAAACGAAGGATAGTTTGGGATCGAAAACTACGCCGAGGTCCTTATAGGTTGCTGGTCTCTTAAGGATAGTACCGTCTAAGTGGTAATCAAATATAATCGAGTTAGTATTATTTGTATAAGACATGACGCAGCGCTTGATAAAATTAAGAGTCAGCTTGTTCGCTAAACACTAGACAACCATGATGTCAAGACTTCTCTGAATTAGATAACAATCAAATGTGGATTTGATAACAAAGAATATTTAAAAATCATCGGCATTTGAAAGATTGAGTATACTCAGAGCTATTGATATATCATTGACAAAGAGAAAATTATAATTTTCTAATTGTTTGATAATGGCACTTCGTTGTTGAAACTATAGTTACCTTTTCACGTTATTATTAATAAAAGTGGTATAAAAACAAAGTAGTTATTCTTTCATATGATCACAATGATAAATTACCATAAATTAACGATTTCCACCATCGATTTTTTATTGACAAAGATGTTAAAAAATAGTGCTCCCAAAATTGATCCTCGGAGAACACCTGAAGAAACAAGCTATTCAACCGATCTCTGCTTACCACGACAAATTGTCACCTATCACTAAGATATGAGGCGATGAAACATAAGAGCTCCACAGAGAAAACAATTTCTTCAAGCTTACCTAGCAGAAGTCTTTAGTCAAGCCTGTCGAAGGCCTTGGATAGATCGGTATATATTACATCGACAGGAAAGCCGGAATCCATATTTTCAGCGATGTATTGTGTGACAGATGCCAGGCTGGTGGATGTGGAACGACCCCTCACAAAACCGTGTTGTATATTAAGGAGGCGTGAATGGACTTTGAAATATACTCCATCGTAGATAAGAATCTTCGAAGCCTTAGCAAAATTTGAAAAGATGCTTACAGGTCTATTATTATTCACATCTGTCCTGTCACCACTTTTGAAGATCGAACAGACTTTTGTCTGCTTCCATACTAGTGAGAAAGTACAGGACGTAAGACACCTATCGGAAAGGTAACTGAGGGGTACTGAAAAAATTGGTGCGCAGTCTGAGTAGAAACGCCGGAATCATATTAGGACCTTATGTATATTTAATTTTGATCCTTCATGTTTTTGCTAGACTTCGGATGTTACAGAGTTGATATTCTCCAATGTCGAGTATCCCTCGCCAAGAAATCCGAATGGAGCGGCATTTTACTCTAGTTTTACTGATCAGCGTTTTCACTAAAGATCTGGAATAGATAAAATGTCTGTTTGGGTAGGGGGACGAGGGTAAGACTGGAAGCATCGACCAAACACAGAAACATGAGGTTGCCTACTTGACAGCATCTTTGTCGATGTGGTGATTTTCCACCGGGCAATGAGGAATCATCTACCATGAGGAAAGTCTTAGTTCGTCTGCATACAGACCGCTAGTATTTTTGAGGTAATTCAATTGAGATTTATTGGAACGTATTTATCGTATTTTATATTCTTAAAATTGAATTCCTTGTATAATCTCGCATGTCGGGTCCTTATTGTTGGTGGTATTCAGGTCTAATGACAACAATACGCAACCAACACTTGAGGATATACGATTGAATGGTGAGGCCGGGTATCTTTCCCTTATTGAAATTCTAATGAGAAAAAATAAAATAATGTAAAATTTAATATTTTGATAGACAACTCCAGAAGGTAACCTATCCATGGACGAATGAAAATATGATTAATTGAGAATGAGAGGAAATGAAGCAAAACACAAATTAAGTCAACGTATCTTGTATCTCGCACGTCGGATCCTTAGCGTTGGTGGTATAATTGTATTCAAACAAACACACGCCCCACTGGTATTCACGTGAAAAAAAAAAACAAAAGTAATCAAATGGTAGTCAAGCGTAGATAATGATGAAGGTAGGCAATAATAGTGTACAATTAGTTTGATATCGGTTTGTAGACCACTCCTATCTCAAACGTTCTATCGGTTCTCACTCCTCAGGCGACAAAACCAATGTCGGAAGTAGGATAAGGACTATTTATCAATAACTAAATTCTAGAGGCGGCGACCGACCGTGAAGCGACTGCATTGTCGTGTAATTTAAATCACCCCGATAGTGTCTGGATGGATCACAACGCAACGCTCTGCGTGGTAGTTGGATCGGAAGATGTACAATGCGATTGTCGACCACGGCGTTTTCCTTATTTCGCTGGCCGTAACTTGCCATAAATTTCTATCTATATTATTCTACATTCTCAGGTAAAGTGAATCTGGTTCGCTATTATTGCTTATAAAATACACCTGCCATTTCCTGATATTCCAATTTTGCGAAACTATATTTTAACTCGATATGCCTTACACCTGGCATGGAAATGTCTTAATAAGGACCTTTTGGAACTGCAGTCTTACCTTGTATAACCAGAATTTATGATCGTTAACATTGTGATACGACGGACGGCAGAAACAAAATTAGTTTCATTTCAACCTGTCAGCAGTGATATAAAAATTAATTAATTATTAATTTGAGATGCCTTCTAATACAATTTTCAAACGATAATTAATTCTAAATTTCTAAATATAGCTCCATAAATTGAACTTCCACCCTTACACAGATTATCAGCCTTATGAACCAAGGTAATAAACTAAAAATGAAAAAAATGTACTTGTGACATCCATTTGAGACAACTACCCTCCATGCAGCGGTTCTCAAATACCCGTTTCACACATTAAGTAAATCTGAACCTCCTGCAGACTAGAATAACCCAAGACGCAGGAACTGATTCAACTCGATCTGGCATCAAATTCAATTGAACAATACGCGTTGTCTGTACGAAAGTATTGAGACCAAATGTATGCAGGTCGGTAGAAGAAGAGGCATTGACTGACCTTCACGTTTGTCAGATTCAACGTCTCTCGATAAGCGTGCTTCAACAAATAATATCATCAATAGGACTGTCCTTGCAGCATGCCCACAGGGTGACTCCTATTATCCCTCCTTATGAATAGTTGACGATCGAGTGGACGCCCTTCTGCTACGTCTTATGAGGCGTGATGATTATGGAACATAGGATACGCAGATGACCTCACCATCTTGCTAATTAGGATATTTGAGATGGATTTATGCGATCTAATACAAAGAGCTCACAAAACAATGAAACGTGGTTATAGATTTCACTCTTCGGACTTGAACAGTTCAAACCAAAGCTTTTCCTCTACACGGGGAACAGAAAATAGGCCAACTTCAACTAGCGAAACTATGAACACAACCTTTGCGTTATCGTTGGAGGTTGAATACCTGGATATAGTCTTCGACAGTAAGTTACATGAGGGTCTCACAGCAGGATGTAAAAAAGCGAGAATGACCATATGGCAGTTCCGGAAGGCAATCTTGGAAACATGAAAACGTGAGTAATGATATGGGGTGATCGGGTGGATCAGAAGCAGACGAGAAACCTCAATAAACAACTGAACGGGTTACCAAGAAACGGGAGCCATACGAAGAACACACATAGATGCAATATTATCAATGATATGCCTCTCAACTCTCGACATTCAGCTGAATGCAATCGGATTCCGATACAAGGGAAGTAGGGCAGGCAAATACTGTCACTCCTCAGAAGAGGCGGTAAGGGAACATGTCACCTATCTACGTCTTCAAAAGACACTAAGAAGCATCAGCCGATACGACGACATGAATGAAGATGAGAGGAAAACATTCCATGTCTGCAATGACGCCACTAAAATCAGAATGAGAGCTAAGGCGGATATTCAGTCGATGGATCTCAACTTAATCCCAATAGTATATTCAAGGGAAAACGCAACAGTACTCCAATTGAAACTCTGTGCTGTGAATTAGCGGTGAAGACTTCGAAATCTTTACGGGTAACAGAGCTGTAATACTGGTAATGAACAGGAACAAGAACACGTTCAAACAAGCATTAAGAAACCACAACACCCTAAGCCAAGCAACAATAAACTGCGTTGTGTCAAGGGACATAACAACAGAATGCAATCACAAAGCAGAAAAGGAAAATCACGAGGAAAATTCAAAATTGATAATCCCACCATCACGCAAATGCTTTAATGCCATTCTTGAAAATAGTACCCACAAAGCGCTCAAGCAATGATGGAATGATACTTCAGGTTGCAGACAGGCCAAAAAAGCGATGAACAGCAGAATTTGTTATTTGAGACTGTCTTTGAAGAAGCTACGCTTACTTACAGGAATCTCTACAGGACACTGTCAGTTAAAGAAACCCATACACGTCATGGGTCTAGTGGATGACTCGCTGTGTAGGGCATTCATTTTATTCATTTATTCATTCACATTACACTCATTCAACAGGCATAGAGCCCAATTACAAAATGAGGAATAACACAATATAAGATATTCAAGAAAATATTATAACAGGCATTGCAACTCAACTGGGATAACATAATAAACTAAGAACATAACATAATCATATAACTGGAACAAAAATTAAACAAAGAAGAGAGAAAATGCAATCTATGGAGAACTGAGGATTGCACGAAATGCTTCAGACCTCAGATAAGTCAAACTACATGTAAATAGATCGAACCGCATATAAATGTTATTGTAAGCTTTGCACATGCCACCTATTGACCAAGACTTGCTTATGTTTGTTCTCGGTGTGATCAGTGAAAGAATAAATTAAGCCTGGACTCAAATCGGCACATGAAAACACAGAGACCGCAAAATTTCCGAACATTCCACAGAAGAATGGAAGAGCAAGAATACTATACCCGATCTGAATCTCCCATAAGCCAAGACCTCGAGAGTAAATCGGTACGCGGATAGCCAATAACATGGTAGATATGGTAACATTTAAAAGCAAGATATTTGCTTTTCACAGATACAACATGAATCTGGTATAATGGAGACCATACCAAGAACGCATATTCCAACCGTGATCTTACAAATGTATTAAAGAGAAGAATAGATGTCGGAAAACTCCTCGAAACATCTTAGAACAAACCTCAACATCTCAGACGCTTCGGCACACATATGACTGATATGATCAATGAATGATAACCTTCTGTCAAAGAAAACACCAAGGTCACAGAACGTCTCTGGTCTGTTGAAGCGACGGGCATCCAGAGTATATTCGTATTTTCTTCAAACACCATGCAGTCACAGCTGACAGATTGGATTGAAGTCTGAGACAGTCATCGATATCGGATACCCTGAATTATATTTTCAGGTCATCGGCATATAAATGATGGGGCACATCCAAGACCACCAAGAGGTCATTAATGGACAAAATGAAAGATGGAGGGTTATTGTGGCACCCTCGAAGTAGCAAAAATGTCGGCCGATCTTCGACCACGATAACACTCAAAGTGGTTTCTTGACTTCAGGTAAGATTTGGAAAAGAAAAGAAGATTAGCAGAGGAACCAAAGCTGTCAAGTTTATTGAGAAGGATGCCGTGGTCTAGTCTATCGAACGCTTTGGAAGAGTCGAAGTAGAGAACATTCGTCTGCAGTCCCTCGTCAATAGCCTTTAGAATATAGTCTGTAATACAGATCATATTGGTAGTTGTGGAGCGACCCGATACAAAACCATGTTGCTGCTCAGATATCAACGATTTTACGTTGAAATATATTACGTTCGAGAGAAGGATTTTTGAAACTTTAGATACATTATTTTGGATAACTATCTGTCTGCAACCAATGAACAGGACGAGACGGCAGTATATGTGCTGAGAACCTGATCAGTCCTCGCCAACATCAGAAACTTCATGTTGGGGGAACTCTGATTGAATTTGGCAAGCATCAGGTAGAGTGAAATACTCTTCTTCGAACACCTAGGGAGGCTTGATAGCCACAAACGTAGTGGAGAGTTGTCGTCTATATGGGGTTATCATCCTGATTCAAGTTTGTTTTCACTTCTCTCACTGTACTCTTTTCCCGAATTTGCAATACTATCAGCTCATAGATGTAAGAACGAGCTTAAAAACCGTTTAGATAACGTTTCCGACTACGACAAAGCCGTCATTTACAAAATCGATTGTCAGTCGTATTCAAAATGCTATGTGGGTCAAACTGGGAGGAACATTTTGTCCATATAAAGAAAACTAATGGTGAAGAATCAGTGTTAGCCGAACATATTTTGAATACAGGGCACATCATTTCTCAAGAAATTTTATCACTTTTGAAACACAATACAGACAAATATCTAGGTGATTGGGTGACACTTTTTCCACTTCATTTTTTCCACTGGTATATTTTCCACTAGTTTTTTTTCCAATAACCTCTTTCCTCTAGTAATGATTTTCCACCAATTCGAAAATAGTATAATTGAAATGATTTGAACAAGTATCATAGCAACGACAGTTTGATACGTTGAACTGACAGTTCGACCTAACACATTGGTCTGCCAGTTATCTCCCCTCCCTGTGGAACATGTACGAGCCCGTTTTACAAAATCTGTCGAGGACCAACAATGTGTCGGAAGGTTGGCACAACAGATTCCAGGTGGTTGTGGGAAAAAAACACTCTAGTCTTTACGTCTTCCTCGTCGAGCTACAGAAAGAACAAGGAGACACCGAGGCCATGATCCGCGAGCTGGATTTAGGCCACAAAATAAAAAAAACTACACAGCAGTCCAGAGTGAAAAACGAATAGCGAATAAACAATTTAGTTCGTCAATATGAAGATAGGAAAAGTGGAGGCGAAGTTTTGGAATATTCAAAATCTGTCGGTCACCATATACAATTTTGATATCCTGTTTGATATCCATTTATAAAACTATTAAATATATTAAAAAGAAAACTGGAGGAAAAAATAAACTGGTGGAAAAATGTATTAGTGGAAAACATATTAGTGGAAAAAGCGGAGTGGAAAAAGCAGAGTGGAAAAAATGGAGTGGAAAAAATGGGTCCCACCCATCCAGGTAGTTTAGAAGAGATGGCAACTTATTAAATTTCGATTCATCTCCAGCTGAGGCTAACCCCTTCTTATCCCCAGATAGTATTTGAACATTTTGATTTATAATTTAGTTCACCCTGATGATGGCTATTTGGTAGCCGAAAGGTCCTTAGTACTTTAAGACTATTTTTAGTGAATAAGGTTGAATATTTTTTATTTATAGTATTATGGTGTATCCACAGCGTGAATTTTTTTATAGTTTATTACATAATTATTGCTAATTTGATTACAAGATGCAACGACATACATTTCCATATTTTTACTACCCTCACTATTCGTAGTATACAAGGTGTTCCATCTCAGACGAGCCACCCCGTATATTTCTTATCCCATAGTGAGTGGAAAAATCTCTCGAAACACGTCGAATGATTTTGTTTGGGGGACATCTTTTGATGTATATTTGAGGTTCGAACCCCCTAATGGGAGGCGCTTCAACCCCTCAAAATTGAATAGGGGAGAGGTGTTGAATGATACGTCATTTGAAAGGTCTTGGAAGCCTCTTTACAACGATGAATGAAAAACGTAAATTTGATGAACCGTTTTTGCCAAAAATTAATTTTGTTGCTCGAATGCGCCACCTCGAATATTTTTGCTATTCGTACAATGTTCAAGCTCATTTTATTAAGCCTTTATTACAAACTTTAACAATCTTCAAAAAATCACATTCGTAAAAGAAATTGAATTGTGTTGTCATGCTTACAATGAAAAAAATAAATCTGCGTGTTTAAATCAAATGTTCGAATTGTCCTCCATTGACTTCCATACAATGATACAATGTTGACTGAAAACCGTCTCCAACATGGTTCAGCATAATTGGAGTTATTTGACTACACTCATTCACAATTCGTTGGCGTAGTTCGTCCGAATTTTCAGGCTGAGTCACAAAAATCTTGGACTTAAGATGTCTCCACAAGAAGAAGTCAGAGGTCAGGAGATCGGGCAGGCCACTCCATAGGACCTCTTCTTCCAATCCAACGACAGGGGCATTTTCCAACATTTCAAGATCAATTTCGCCATTTAAATTACCAGGAATAAACAGAGGTCCAATTAGGTGGTCTCCCAAAATTCCTACAGAAATGTTTAGCTTTTCCCGATGTTGAGTGTGAGATTCTCGGAATACATGAGGATTTGTATCGCTCCAAATTCTACAGTTATGCCGGTTAACCTCTCCATTAAGTAAAAAAGTGCATTCGTCAGAAAAGCAAACGTTGTACAAGAAATTTGGGTTATTGTTGATACGCTCGACCATAATTTCGCAAAACTCTTGCCTTCGATCCCAATCATCATCATTTAATTCCTGAATTAATTCAATTTTTCACGGATGGAACTTGTGTTTATGTAAAATTCTGAAAACGTTAGATTGGCTAATACCGGAAGCTGCAGAAAGTTGTCGTACAGATTGCGTGTTTGGCATAAGTTGGACATGTCCCAATACCGCCACAGCTGCTCCTTCATCAATAACAACTCCAATGGGTGCCCTTTTTTTTATCCATTACTGAACCCGTCTCCACAAATTTTGAAATCAATTCCATTACGTACTTATGGCGAACGCTACGTTCAGGATGGTTTTCGTTAAATATCCTTGCAGCCGCTAGGGCTTAATTCTGATTCTGGCAATAAAAGCTAACTAGCTCAACACGCTCTTGCAATGTGTACACTGTATTTTTTGAAATTTTAAACAAATCAGCAACGTAGTAACTCAACAGATTGATTAAAATCATGAAATGATCGAAGAAACGTTAAAACCTTCTAAGAACAGAAAATGAAGGCAACATAAGGAAATGTTTTGCTGTTTTTTTATTTATTATTTCGAGAGAATGTATTATTGTATGGAAGTCAATGGAGGACAATTTGAACATTTGATTTAAACACGCAGATTTAATTTTTTTCATTGTAAGCATGACAACACAATTTAATTTTTTTAAGAATGTGATTTTTTGAAGATTGTTTAAGTTTGTAAAAAAGGCTTAATAAAAATGAGCTTGTACATTGTGCAAATAACCAAAATATTCAAGGTGGCGCATTCGAGCAACAAAATTAATTTTTGGCAAAAACGGTTTACCAAATTTACGTTTTTCATACACCGTTGTAAAGAGGCTTCCAAGACCTTTCAAATGACGTATCACTCAACCCCTCTCCCCTATTCAATTTTGAGGGGTTGAAGCGCCCCCTTTTATGGGGTTGCTCGTTCAAGCCTCAAATATACGTCAAAAGATGTCCCCCAAACGAAATCATTCGATGTGTTTCGGGAGATTCTTCCACTCACTATGGAATAAAACATATACGGGGTGGCTCGTCTCAGATGGAACACCTTGTATAGTGTAAGGGGAGGATGTTCTGTAAAGTTTTAATAACAACTGAACTCGATAGCATGTCAACATAACGGTTTGTTTACAAAAGTGGCTTTCCATAAATGACCTGCAAGTTGTGCAACTTCTTATCGCGATTTATTGGCAGCATTTCGAGCATAATTCGGCTTTGCTTCTGAGCGAGTGAGAGTTACTTCCTGCTGTTACGACAAGGTTGTAATGGATGGAAAAATTTAATTGGTTCTGTAACGTCGGTAATTAAGATTGTAAACTGATATTACAAATGAAAATCGTATAAAAATGTGCTGCAAAACTAAATAAACACTTATACTTTTAGGTAATGGAAACTGTGAAGCAGATAAAGGTAAAACACCGCGATATGAGATTTAATTAAACGGGAAACTTTTAATGATGAACAATATTCCCACTTAATTAAAGGTTGTAACTCGGGTTGAATGCATTATACTTGCTACATAAAAACTTCGGGTGTAACAGTTCAACGCCATTAGAATTATTGTAAACATGCACTGCCAACAAAATTATTTCTCCAACCTCGCATTTCTTCATATAAAATTAAATAAATCTGAATTCCATTCTAATATATCCCTTCGAAGACATACGTTCAAGAGATATTCATCTATGGTTTAGTGGAATTAATATATTTGTGAAACCTCCTCAAAAGTAGCCAATCGTACATTTTTTAATAAAGAAAAAATTAGGTTTTGGAGACGAATCGAAGGAATTTTTTTTAGGGATAATGAATTGTTTCTAGGACAATTTGATGAGTGCATTCATATTATAAGGGAGGATTATGTTGGAAAATATTATATTAAAAACGGAAACGGTACGTTTCGCCGGTAACGTTTCGCCTGTAATGTTTCGCCGGGAATGTTTCGCCGGTGGCACGATTCGCCAACCTCACGATTCGCCGGTGGGTTCCTTTAGTTATCTCTTCCACAGATATTGTGTACACAAATTAAGACACCAGAAAGAAACAACAAGAAAAAAAACCATCAAGCAGAGTTAAGGTGGATAAATAGGTATAATTAAGCTTGTATAACAACGGTAATGTCTTTTTCCCAGTAATCTTACTAGGTAGAACGAATTGCAAGCCCAAAATCAGATTAAAGTTGAGAAACTTTCAATTGTACTTTGAAGGGTTGTCGGATTAACCGATAAACAAATGGGCATATCCAACAAATGGTATTAATGTTAAGTCACGCCTACTAAGTCTATCCAGTACCCGCTTTTGAAAAACTTTACCACCACCACCCATTAAGTGCATCAAAACTTGCAGAATTTTTCTAAAGTTATTAGTTACCTTTTGCATCAAGTTTGGTGCAGTGCCAGTCATGGAGACTAAAAGAAGTGGCCGAATTTTTAGCGAAGACGGTTTTATGTATATTTTTGATTCTTCGAGTGCAAATGATGAAAAACAATATTTTCGTTGCCGACGAAGAGATATACAATGTAAAGCGAGAGTGCACTTATCATTAGATAATGAAATAATTAAAAAAGTTGGACATCACGTACATGATGCTTCAGCCGCCAAAGTAGAGGTAAATATAATATGTTTTAATTTATTAGATACTTGTAAAATCCTTCCATTTTTAAATGAGTGATTTATCATGAAATCTTATCTAGATAATTTAATTCATCTTTATTTCATAAACTTAGGTGTCCAAAATGGTTACATCCCTCAAAAAGAGAGCAGTTGAAAGCCAAGAAACTGCTACTGTGATCATAAATAACTGTCAACAAACACTCACCATTTCTGCAACCGGAATTTGCCCATCTGATCGAAGTTTAAAGATGCAAATAAAAAGAGCACCGAAGGTAATCAATCATGCCCCCGTTGCACCTAATTCTTTGGAAGAACTAGAAATTCCTCAAGAATATAAAGAGTACTCCACAGACGGTGGCAACACAACAGAACGTTTTTTACTAGCAGACAATTACCCAGAATTTCCACGCTTATTAATATTTGAGAGATGCCGAGGAATCGACATTTTAAAAACATCATCTAGGTGGTATGTTGATGGCACCTTTAGCGTTGCACCGACGTTATTTGCCCAGGTGTTTGTTATAATGGGTGAAAAGTATGGAGGCATCCATCCTTGCGTGTATATACTTTTACCGGATAAAAGACAGAGAACTTATGAAAAAATGCTCCAAATGCTGATCGAGTTAGAGCCTTTATTAAATCCATCAAGAGTGTCAGTCGATTTTGAGCTTGCAATACACAATGCTTTCCGTGCAATATTTCCAGGAATGTCTATTGATGGATGCTTTTTCCACCTTGTGAAAAATTTGAAAAAAGTTATTGGACAAGAACACTTAACAAGGTTTGTAGTAACTTTACAAAAACAAAAAAAATTTAACTTTTTTATTTATATTTATATATATTTTTTTTTGGAGAATATCGAAATAATGGAGATTTTGCGTTACAAGCTAGAATGATCACTGCATTGGCTTTTGTGCCTGTTCCAAATATAAGTGATTCATTCGACTTACTCTATGAACATCTGGAAGAAGCGTTATTGCCTGTTGCAAACTGGTTTGAAACAAATTATTTGGGAGCTCGCAATAGGAGGGGAAATGGCAGACGTATTCCAAATTTTCCACCAGAAACTTTGAACTTGCATAATCGGGTTTTGAATGCAATAGAGGTAAAATAATGTAACCAAAATTATTAAAAATAATTAAAGATGTGCTTTTTAGAAAACTAACAATATAGTAGAGGCTGCGCACAGAAGAATTCAAGCACAACTGGGCTCGCAGCACCCCACAATTTGGAAATTCATTTCAGAACTGAAGAAGATTCAAAAAAATAGAGACATTTTTTACGAAAAGTTAGTTGCTGGAAATGAACCCAATAAAAAAAAGACGTTTATATTATGACAGACCGACAGATTCTCACAATTGTAGAAGATTTTAATAACAGAAATATTTTAGATTTTTTGCGAGGGTTAGGTCACAATTTTGAAATGATCTAAAGTACAGTTTTTTATAACACTTTTGTACATAATATATTTTCTGTAAAATATATTTTCTAAGATATTTTCAAATTGTAGAAATGAGTTATTTCATAAATGCACTGCTGGCGAAACGTTACCGGCGAAAAATTCCCGGCGAAACGTACCTGTCGGCGAATCGACACCGGCGAAACGTACCCTATCCATTAAAAACTCAATCGGGGATCGACTCCGCTTCTTCTATGGCCGGACACTCAATTTTTGGCGTAGTTCTAGTAGAAAGCTGATTTAGGAAAATAATATAATATTACGGGAAAATGTAAATTTCAGCAGCAGCTCTAAAAGTGAACTGTTAATGACAGTAGGCTTAGGAGAAGGTTAGTCGAATTCTTTTCGATAGTTTAGTTGGCGTAATAAGTGCTCTTCATCAGCCCCTCACTGTTTTACATCAGGATGCAGGTATTCTGTCATTCGGGCCACACGTTGCGGCCACTGTGAGTGGCCGTTGAAACGACTGAAATCGTGATGGCAGTATCTAAATGAATAATGTGTTGGAGCAATATCGGGTGATTCACTCGGTTTTGGGAAGTAAATGAGAATTTTGGCTTTATTCAAGTTCACTCAGATCAATTATCAATCCGTTATCTCACCAAGACTAGCCTAAAGAGACATATCCATTACAAATTTATTATGAGAAAAGTCAAATGAGGGTGATACGTAATACTACGTAACCACGTGAATCATTGCTAGGTTAAACAAACCTTAAAGAACGATATAAACCAATCTGACCATTAACTTGACAAATTAGATACAGATTAAAGACAATAGAAAGAATAGAAGTAAATGATCATCTAATTTAGGTCATGGTCGATAATAATCCTTCAATGAATGCAATTAATAAAAAATAAAGGAATGAAAATAATTCGACTCAGGCGAGATAAGGCTTCACACCAGATGAGATCTTGTCGATTTTCGTTTTCTAGTATCCCCTCTCTTCACGTGTCGCGGGACAACTCTCGAGTTTTCGCTCAAGTGAAATAATCGATTTACTCTATCTATTAAAATAGAGATGCCGGTAACCATCACTTTAATACATTATTAAAATTATTCAATCAATCCGAAACTCAGCATATAACGTTAGAGTTGGCGTGATGAGTGTTCTTCATCAGCTCCTCACTGTTTTACATCAGGATGCATGTATCTGTCACTTGGCATAGCGTACAAATGACAGTGTATGAGAGATCTGCTTTTCAAAAATTGAACATTGCAATAAGTGATTGCACTGATTTGTGTTTTATCATTATCAAACCTGTACCTACGAGGGATGATCAATAAGTCAAAGTAGAAAACGTTCAACCACGAATATAATATAGATGACCTCCGAAAAAAGAGATGAAACAGAAAACAGAGTGGAAGAGGTTCGAGTTGTACCAGAATAAGTGAGTGTACAATAAGGAGAAGGATCGGAGGAATTGGTTCCATGGCCTATAGGGGAAAGAAGCATCTTCAGCAAGTAGCGTGACTAGTCTGGTCGAGAACACCAAAATTGTAATGATGATCATGTTTTGTTCACAGATGAGCGCCGCTTCTGTGTAAATTGAATTGATGATCCTTTCCGATGGGGGTTCAATTATGGTGTGGTGAAGCATATGTTAAGGGCACGCACAGAATTGGTGGTAATCGATGGCAGATCTTGAACAGCAGATAGCTTCATGAGGGCTGTTCATGTGATGCATTTTATCCCATATATCGTAGCAAATTCCTCATCAATGCAAGACAATGCTCGTTCGGACTTGATTTGTTCTGTTACTGATTTTTCGAACCAGTGCATGCATGATGCTTAGACCTCAATCCGATTGAACATGTACGGAACATGTCAGGCAGATGATTTTGTTCATAGAAGTGGAAACTCATTTAATTCAAGTATGAGAGAATTTTGCTCAATGAATAATTGAAGACGGGTGGCTACGGTCATTGGGGCTTATGGGGGCTACATACTTTATACAGAAAAATAACCCATGTAATTTTGCTTGATTAGTAAATTGTCAAAAAAGTCAAAATGTCCATCAATGTGGTAGTAAAAATGCATTTTCACTCTTATTTTTTAAAACAGTTTCCTAAATGGCTAAAACAGATTCAAATGAACTAGGATATCAGTTAACTGCATCTCTTAAAAAATTGCATTAAAATTTTTGGACAAAAGTCATAAGATTCATATTCATTTATGAATACTTCGAAAACCAAATGTTAAATTCTTTGGCCTATAGCGATATTTTTCTGGATGAACTATAAAATGAATTCATCTTCACTGCATTATTATCTGCTATCTGTCAATTAATATTAGTCTGCTCAATAGAAAGTGATGTCTTTTCTTCACTATTATAGAACCAACCATGTGCATAAACCATGTATTCATCTATCAAAATCCCGGATATTCTAATGATGATTTATGATAGAATCACTATGAATGCGTTTATTTCCATAATTTCAAATAAGCGACTAACTGAAAAGTGAAGATAATACATGGTTATCCATAATAGATGAGTTGAAATTGTTCAGCATGATCTATTACAGATACATATTAGGAAATATTAAATATGTACGAGAAATAAAATTTGTTCGAAATTAACCGTTATTATTTGTTACTGCAAGCAACTAGAACAAAATCACTATTATCGTTGTATATTCTAGCTATGAGATGGAATGGGAGATTATCTGTTTTCGATAAAATTGCGAAGTGTTTTAGGGAGGCGACATGAAAATTGCTTCGCCGAGGTTGACAACACGTCGAGGGCCAAGGTTGAAATTGTCGATGACTATAACCTCAATAATATTCAAGTTTCATTTATGTTCTCAGGGTAGAGAGGGAATTAAAAAGCTCTCTACATATGTTATGCTACTCTGTAACTAGGACTAGGAGGAATTAGCAATACTTGAATATGAAGAACCTCCTGACAGCGAAATTAATGTTAGGATAAGAATTTTGATCACAACACATTGATGGGTACATTATATCTGGATCATCTTCTAATTAACCAACCACAATGGTGGATTAAATCATTATCACTGTATATTATTGATCTTCCATGTTCAGAAGAGAACTTTTCGTGGTTGAAAATTGAGAACATAAACTATGGTGGTTCGATACTTTCGTAATATCGTCACGATCATGCTTCAGATTTATCATAACGATCTATGGTTCTATTTTGCATCGGGTTCACTAGCTGCAACTGCTATCAATTGCATTAGAGAATGGATGCGCTCATATTTTCATATGTCAGAGAATAACAGATCTACAACGTTGAGAGTAATGCAGTTGAAATCAATAACATTTGAACTGGTGGGTACAATTAAAGTCTTGCAAAGATCGCGCATTGCAATAAATTAGAATGGAATTTTCTTTATTGACATAGTAAATACGTTTAATTAGTTCCTCTTTGTTACAACTAACAAGTTTTAATTAAACTTACCATATCCGTCTAAAATTGAAAACACCGGAGGGAACTTACATTTTAATTTATTTCGAGGATGTTGGTGTCTACTGACAGATCTACATCATTTCATTGTGTTCTCAATATACGTGATGGAAAGCTCTTCATATACCCAATAGCTCGCTATTGGAGTTCAAATAATCTTCTTCATCTAGACATTAACTTCCAATTGAATAACCCTATCTTGAGTTCATTATCTGAAGCTTCCAGTATCTGAAGCTGCCAGTATCTGATTTTCGAACGAATTTCTCATCAAAAAATCCTTTGCCAAACTACTTGCACCATCTTAGCATCCAATGGGAAACGTACGTGATGACCGGTTGCTACTCTTATTTCCCAACGATGGCATAGATCTCAGTTATGCATTCAACACTTATATAGCCCAATGTAGTACCGATGAGAATCTCATGAAATTTTCGTGAAGAAAACAGGCGATTGCATCAGCTCAAATCTCCCGTCGAGGAACGTCACCATGAAGACTCCTCTCGGGAGGACAAAAGTAGACCAAAGGAGGAAATACTATGAACCAGAAGAGCTATGATGGAGGGGAGAGAGAACATCATCCAAGTACTACATACAACGATAGAAAACGATCTAAACTTGGATTGTGGAACCCGGTAGTGGATGATCTTCTGAAGCTATTAATCATCAGGGAAATTCGCTACAAAGAATATGCAGATGATATAATCTTAATGGTCGAAGGAAATTTCAAGCCCACTCTATGCGACATCATCCAGGAATGTCTTAAGATGACAGACCAATGGTGTAAATCGGTCCCACTGGGAATTTATCAATCCCTGTGAAACTATAATAGGGATATTAACCATGGAGAGGGGGACGGATTACATGAAGCAAGATCATTTGAATGAAATTACCATCAGACTGGAGGACGAAGTCAAATATCTGGGCAATTCATTAGATAAAACTCTCACATACGGCCAGCACTTGAGAAATGTGAATGAGGAAGTGATTTGTGAGCTATCGAGGTGCAGAAAGATGACAGGTAGAAGATATGATCCATCAACATTCTGCTCAAAAACAACATGCTCATTCACCAAAGTCTGATAACTTATCATTCAATATCGCACCTTATCTTAGTATCCAAAAAATCATTACTGTTCGAAGGAAACCGCGCCAACACTACCTGTGCTCAATAAGTGATCAGTGTCTCTCTATTTTAGGGGATCTTCTATCAGTTAGCTACAAAAGTGATTTTTCAAGAAGTTCTCAAAATAATGAAAAGCCATTACAAGAACCGATGAAAACGAAAAGTTTCCTAGGATGGAAGCAAATGATTCGGATTCAATGGGCTGGAAAACAATGATTAAAATGTGTGATCAGAACAAACGCTTGGTTTACCACAAACCATTATATTTTGGAATCCATCTTTCTTCTCTATTGAAAAATCAAACACCGAAAGGGAAATTAGAGAAGATTAAAAATCACTTCTTTTAATTGGCAGTGGCAGAATTATTACAATGAAAAGCTCCCTATAAAAGCATCCAAATACAGATATCTCTTTAATCTCACTCGTGTGTTCAGAAAACTTAGTACTAGTTCTATAGTGGCGGGAATATTACCCTCATTATTGATTATATTTACACCATGGTGATGAGGTGCATCCTCACTCTTGGACTTATAGCCTGGAGCGATAGAACGAAGCAAATTACGAAACAGGGATTATCATGTAAGACTCATATAGCTATACAAAGGACTGCGAAAAAGACTAGGTTTGATATAAGCAAAGAAGAATCTCAGGGGAGGGTGAAGAGTCTCTGTAAATGAAGCGCCCATTACTCATGATACTAAGGAATGACAAGAGCGAGGTATTAGTGTCGACCCATAACTTCCAAACCCACATTGGAAACACAGGAGAGGGAGACACGAGCTACATGCACTGAGTTAGGAGAGTAGCAATCTGTTGATTTACCGATGGATCGATAACAGTAGTAGCTACAAGGGCTCAGAACCATTTACCGAGACCTGTGAGTAAATACAGCAGTATATTTCAAGGGGAAGTCCATACAGTTGAGAGATGTGCATAACTGAATAGCAGTCATTAAAGCTCTGAACTCAATCATTAGCTCCAGTATATGTTTCTTACCTGCAAAACAAAACATAATACCTTAGGATTGCGAAACAGAATCACATTCCACTGTGTCTCAGGATATGCAGAGGAAAATGAATAGGCGGACGCGCTTCTGACAGGACCGAAACCTTTCCTCAGTAAAATGGAAAAGAATTGTATGTTTGTTTTTAATCTTCGAGGAATGTTTTCCGGATAAAATTGTTCAGACTGAGACTTCCTAGATTTACCAAGATTATGTCAAATCCAGAAATTATTTTTCGAGATCTTGACTAGCGCAGATGTCCCATCCACGCTCAATAAAGTAAGGTGAATTAACCAATAAGTATATTAAGTTTTTGTGGAAACCTAAAAAAGTTCCATTTCTTCATATAAAAGGAAGTATCTCTAGGAATAAAGTGATACCCTGAGGAGCTCTTAAAGTAATTTGTAAAAACAATAAACTATACCTGTACATTTAAATGCCATTTTAGAATCAATTATCTTGTAGTTACGCATTAAAAGTAAATACTACCAAGTGCTTGCCATTACAATCGGTGCACCGTCAGACACGTTCTTCGAGGCATGCAAACGCGACGATCTAGCACATCTGTGCTAATGCGGTTATCTCATCCGCAATCTTCTGATTTAGTTGAGTTAATTGGATTTCAGATAAATTCAGCATTGGTCGTATTTTCAATTGATACCTCACATAGATTTGACCCTATGTTATATTATTATTAAAATTTAATGATTCAAAAAATTTAGAGAAATACGTTCTATAGCGCAAGTGAGATCTTCGATGGTAGGTATAACCCAAAAATATCCTTCTAAAATTTCATCTAAAGAACGATAAAGATGAATGTTTACTTGAATAAAACTATTTACTAATAACAAATGAATAAATAAATAGTGTATTCATTTAAAAATTTAAATTACAATAAAGAATATTATAAAAGGAAAAATTCATAAATTTAAATGAAGTTTTTAATAAAAAGATCATTTCTTAGTTTAGCAAACTTAATTTTATAATAATATTTATTTTTAACAATTCTTCTCCAATACTAATGGAATATGAATGAATGAATTATTCCTTAAAAATAATGAAAATAAAAATATTTCTTTTAAATTTAAACTGTAACGAAGCTTAAATTTCGAAAGATTATTTAATTCAGATCAGGCAATAAATACGGATGTTACATGTAATTTCAGTTTGAACAGTTCATTATTTCAATAGATATGAATGAATTCCGAATGTGTATTCCGTGATTGCCACTTTTCTAAATCTCCGTAATTTCAAATAAGTATAATTATTCAAATAGATGAATCTAATTCATGCCCGTTCAAAATTGCATTTCATTCCGATAAAATATGTTGCAAAAACAGGGGTCTGGCCAGTTAAGACACCAAACTTTGTGCAGCCTTATGTATAAAAAGGGCGAACAACCTAAAAACTCCGATAACACTTGTTTACTCCGCTGGGAAGAACTGGTGTGATATCATGAGCGCGAATTTTAGATCTAAAAAGTAGCGTCACTTTTAAGCATTGTTCGGGGCATAAGTAAAAATTATTGGCACAAAAATAAGGATTTGGTGGAGCAGACCTGTCCGGAACCTCGGAAAAGATATAAAAGCCGTGACGACCGAAAGATCGCTCTCTTGTGTTTTTGATTTAAATCAGTAAAGTAGCTCTCTAGTGTTTTTTTTTTGAATTGTGAGTCAGAGATTTAAAAGCTGTGAAATAACAATAGTGTTCCGTTTGTGTTTGTGAATTTTACAAAAAGGTAAATGATAGCAAATAGTTAATATTTTTGAGCATTACGATATATTGATTTCCGTAATTTATGATTGTTATTGTAATTGGTGAACGTTTGTACGATGCCTGAGTTCCGTAGTATTCAGTAATTTGAATTGGTGAATTTGAGTTTATCCTAGTCATAGGTCGAATCGCGTACGATTTGAATTCGCGCGTGAATTGAAATATTCAAGTAATTGTGTGGTGTGTACAGTGTGTATGTTTGAACGACAGGGGCGTCTTTGGTATATTTGTGCACACTGTGTCACTCCAGAAGTATAAGTATATTCTGAGACGACCAAACCACCAACGGCTTGTGCACACTGTGTCACTCCAGAAGTATAAGCTGAGGGTGGTTGTGTGGTTGTGTGATTGAGAATCGTAATAATTCCCTTAATACTATGAGAAGTCCTCGGCCGTGGATATAGGGGTTATTGCAGATGTGATAGTTAGGGTTTGTGCACACTGTGTCACCCCGGAAGTATAAACCCTAATTGTTCCGAATCTGTAGAGTGTATAAAATCTAACACTGTCACACAATTACCGGGTACTCCGTGAAAGTTAGTACAAGGGTGGGTGAGATGACAGAATAAACTCAATTAGAGTAATTAACCGAAAATAGTAAAATCTGATATCATACAATCGGAAAACTAGTGCAAACAATATTTTCCGAACAAACCGAATTAATAACCGAATATATCGTAGTGTGATTTGAACATTCCATTTATTAGTGCTGCTATCTAAGATTTACCGCATACCGCTCATTACGCTGAGACCTGTTTGATTCGTATTTTTCCGCAAATTGATCATTCTGAATCATTCATCAACCGATCCCGTACCGCCGAATTAAATTTAGTGAACGATCTTGTCGTAGAGTTGATATCTTGAAAGAGTTTTCATTTACCGTTTGAGCTTCATTACATTTTCGGTCTGGGTGTAATTTTGTGAAATAATACCGTTCAATTGCATTCATATTGATTATTCTGAAAGTGTACTTGTTAAAATCATTATATATTTTAATATTTGGAATTCCCTGTTTTATTAAATTATTTCTGCTCCAACTTTAACGAGCTAAGTTATAACCAGGTATCAATTGTAATTAAAGCCTACAATTTCGATACTGTTTTCTGCCCATTGGACTCTGGTTATACTTCACTGTAGCTACCCTAGGGACAAGGCTATCTATATATAGCATAGTGACGAGCCTTGTGGAGAGGACCCTAGCAGAAGTCTTCAAAAAGGAGTTAACCTTTAGAAAAATCTGGCGCCCGAGGATTCGAAGCTTACCGCAGTAAGCGATTTACCGAAAAGCGACAAGGGCACGTTATAAAACCAAGAAATTTTTCCAATAATTTTCCATAATATAATGATATATAATTAATGTATTTATATTTTTCATTTATTTATGTAACAAAATGAAAATTAATAATAATTCTCGGGAAAAAATATTTAGTTTAATTCCTAATTATAGATGTAAATAAATAAACTTGTTATATTCAAAAATCATAAAAATGTACGTTAAAAATTGTATCAGAAAAACGATAAAATTTGAATCAAGTAATTTTTCAAATATTCATTCATATTTTAATAATAAATGATTAATCTATTCAAATTTTTTATGTATTTAAATAATAAAATAAAAATTAATTATTCCCTGCAAATCATTTCTTAATTTAATTCTCAATTATGAATATGAGTAAACTATTTATATTCAAAGATCATACAAATTTAGTAAATCCATCATTGAAATTACTTATAAAAATTACAAAAGTACTTTTTTTTTAAGTTCATTCAACATTTCAGCTTTATTTACTAATAACAAATGAATAAACATATTTTCAATAAACATAAAATAGTTCACACTGTCACGATCTTAACAATTACACATTTGAGTGTTTTAATTTTCTTAATGCAGAATAGTTAAGAAATAACAGATTTGGAAAGGAATTTTAACATGAGTATAATTCTAGAATTCCTGTATAATACTTCTTGCTAATTAACACTCATATTTATACATGTGTAATAATGTATTATTAATTTCACATCACCAAAGCATTCCCAGACTATATACAGGTGTCCCATAAGTGCATTCTGGAAAATCAAAATGATCAAGTCGCATAGAGTTTTAAAGTCAACTGATGGTATTTTCTGTAATTTTCTGGATAAATGTATAATTTAAACTGCAACTCATCTTCTTGATCATCTTTGAGCATTAGAATGTTCAATTTTACAAATTTTTCTTCCTTGCAAGCTCGTACTTCAAGCACTTGGCGGGGGTTGAAATCGATCTGAAACGTAATTTGGCCATCACATGTTATAAGTCAATGAGTGTAGGATGGAAAATACCATAAAAATTGGTTTTCAAAAAAACAGGGCGGTAAAATTCAATGACGGTTGATCGACAATGGAAAATCGGATAGAGAAACTAACATCAACACTAGAAAACTTGTTAAAAGTTGATCTGAAAAAGTGTCCATTATTTGATGTCATGTCTGACAGTACCACTAGGAATAAATGAAAAAAGGAATCAAGATTCGAAAATCAGAAATGATACATTCATATGAATGGCCATTCACTTCCGCATCTTTCCCCCCTTTGACCAAACCTTTATCTATTACCATATCTGATATACACATGATAGACATCCTTATACACAATTAAAACGCTGTCAAAATGAATCTAGGTAAAAGGAAAACTTGGAAAACCACTTTTGTGGGAACCCAAAATTCATAATTTTGCTGAGGTCGCTGCAATATGGTAATATAAGTGCTCGGCCGAAAAACTTGATTCTCAAACTATGAAAGAATTGGAAAGACTGGTCAGAAATTTTCTCTTAGATCCCTTGCTATAGATATACAAACTGTATGATCGTTATCCGTACATTCAAGACCATCATGTGTCTTTCAAGATGGTATTTGTAATATTATCATACTAATTTCCAAAATGAATTGAACAACAAATAGTCCGCAACTAAATTTGGAGAAATCACGAAAATCGGGTCTTGAAACGCTGACAAAACGAATCTAAATAGAAGCAAATTGGCACAAACTCACTCAAAGGTCAAGAAAGCATTTGCCGGGGGCTTATATTTCATGATGATATTAATACGACTCTGGCTAATATTGCTCAAAAAAAATTGAAGAGACTGCTACACTCATATTGCATAAACTTTCAAGACTTGAATTGTTCATAAAATGGTAAACGGATATTTATAGCAATAGATAGTGCTTTCATAGTGTTAATAAAATAGAATCGATCTTTATTAAATGTTGGTTTCATGAACGCTGTTATAATCAGAGAGGCAAGGTATAGCTTATCTGCATCTTAGTCATGAGAGAGAGTTTGCATTATCGGTGGAAGTCGCCCTAGAAGACGGGTGGTCGAAATAGCGCCCCGGGTAAATGCGCCGACGATTTAATTCCAAGTTCGGTCAAAGCTCTTCGGTACGGAAGAAACTACAGGGCGGGTCAACAACCACGTCTCTCACTATCTTAAAATCGAGCCTGCTCTTTCTGACCCGAGGGAATTTTTTGGTTCTATAAATAGTGAGCCTTTTAGTTTCGATCCCTTATAGATCTCACGCATCTATGCTTTCGCTAGGTTGAAGTTTTCATAATAGGCCGGAAATAATCCCATTACTTCAGCATAATAATATATACATTTCGCTTTCGGAGGTCGTGTTTTGCAAATAGAACACAAACGAATGTGAAGTTTAGCTGTTATTTATATCAAACACTTCCTAGATGATAATTCATATCTTGAGAGATAAACTTTCGATAAGCGATACGGGTAGACACAGCTCTATATTAATTCAAAGTTACTTAATGCTCTGTCTGATATTCAATAAATGGAAGAACAATTTCTTTCATAGAATGAAATACGTTTACTTTGATTTTATATTATAAGAACACACTAAATGAGGTCACAATTGTGGTTACATTATAACACTAATAAGTACGGAATAATCAAGGGTATTATAACAAGACCTTGATAAATTGTCGACTATTTTGATTGCATCTGAATTTCGACTGTATTTTATAATGATTCATCGAGACATAATTTCAGCATTAATAATCGAGAGCCACGCTCGAGGGATTTCATCTCTGATTATTATTGCCAAACTGATAAATTAGTCGGGTCAAACTAGACGAAAAAAGTTAAAAGCTGGGAAAATTTGCGGCAACTCCTATCGACTCCGGGTTTTTTGCAAAATTTTCCTGAACGAATTTACAACATTCCCGAAAAAAAACTAATATGTGTTTTTCCATTTTTCAATTGTTATCGAGGAATATAGAGGAAAATGGCCAATTTTCATGGCCAAAAAAAATCAGTAAATTTCAAAATTTCGAAATCATGCCAACAATGGCTGGAAATGCCCACTCGGGGGGGTATTCGAGGTCGCTGATCATGATTCCGAAGTCTTCCATTTGTCGATTTATTGGCCAGTTATTGGCCAATGTTGATGGACAAAACGCGGAAATTTTGCAATTTTCACCGAAAATGGCTAGAAAACTGTACTTGGGGGTTTTCGAGGTGACTGGTAACAAATCTTTTCATATTGCTGGACGATTTATGTTCGATCTATGAAGTAACATTCAAATTATCGCGCTTCAATTCTGAAGATGATGGGACTATAATATACAGGATGTCCTCGAACTGCGTGGCTAAAATAAAATCGAAGATTCTTTGATTCGAAAAAAATTTGATGAGCCTTTTTACTTTTGCCTCAAGTGTCTTGTTTAGCCGGTAGAGGGCTTCAAAGTTGCAAAAATAATTTTGTTTTTTCGGTATAACTTGAGAACGTGATGGAGGACTTTTACAATATTTGGCAGGTGAGTTACTGTCAATAATAGCCGTTTTTGAGAGCGGAGCATAGAGCCTTAGAGACCATAGAAATGGCTCAAACTTGAGGATGTAACGGGAAAAGTGTCCAGAACTTTTTTGTGGTCGATGTAATTCACTATATATTTTTTATTTAGATAGCTTATCTAATTTGAAAACTTTTTTTACTTTTGATAAAATCAACGGATTAGCTTGAAAAAAATAATTTTCTAGTCTCTGCAATTTTGGCTTACTAATTTTACTTGATTAAAATACCTTAGTTGCCTTTGCTTTTCTAATGTCATTTTGG